>OY968838.1:799668-1265305 GCA_963695495.1 Hololepta plana | reverse complement strand
CGGCGGTACCGCTGCAGCCGCCGCCGCGCGATCTCGACGCGAGCGCCGCGAACCGCCGCCGGAGACGGTCGTCGCGATACCGCCGCCGGCGCCGGTGCCGCCGCCGACGCGTTTCTCCTTCGACAACATGCCGATGACCGGATCGATGGCGGCCGAGATCAAGCTTTGCGCCTCCTTGACGCGCGACATCGCCTCCTCGATCTCCCGCTGCGCCGCCTCGTTGCTCTTCGCCTGCGGCTTGACGATCGCCTGCACCGAATGCAGGACGCGCGTCTTGCGGCCGTTCAGTCGGTGCCGTCGAGTTTCAGCGCTTCGATCACGCTCGGCTGATCGCTGACTCGATCAGGCAGTGGCGCGAGTCGTCGATCGTTCGCGTGCAAAAGCGTAAGTATTTCACTTCGCCCGCCGACTTCACGAACGACAGCACGTCGTCGGCGGTGGAGCTCGCGATGTCGGGCACCAGGACGGTTCGCCGGGATTTCCTCACTTTGCGCGCATCGTAATTGGCCGGCAACGCCGGATACGGCGCAGACCGTTAACCTCCAATTGCGGATCGCTGGTCGTCATCATCATCGTCGTCGTCGTCGTCGGTTGTTCGTTGTTGCTGCCGTTCGTCGTGTTCGTGGCGACGACGTGTTGACGACGTTCGGCGGCAGTTTCGGCTCTTGCGGACACAGGCCCGGTACGATTGCGCCGTCTTCGTCATTTCCAACGCGTAATATTCGTCCGGTATGTCGCCGCTTTGTATCGGTATAACGATCAGTGCGCGATCGATGAACACGTGTTGGTCATGTGTTGAGCGATGTCGACCGTGACGCTCTCGACGAACTTGACGTAGCAAATTCGCGACTGCACGGGACACGAAACGTCGCGTATCGTCGGATACAAACGGATGTCTTCGATCTTGCCCCAGTAGCCGAACAGCGTTTGCATCTGATCTTTGGTCGCTTGCGGCGCGATATTCGTCACTTGGATCACCTTCGTACCGCCCACCGCCATTTTTTTCTACGTTCGATACTCTTCTAGGTTATAATTTGCCTACAATTGCTTTGTCTTTTTCATTCGCTCGCACATATAATTGCACATTTTCACAACAACTACAGCGGGTTTTCTTCAGTTCTGTTTGTTTCTATTTAACTAGTGCTCTTAATCATCAATCGACACCGAATAAACGCTTGTTTACACGAGACCAAATGACATGCTTGACGTATGTCAGTCACGTAGTGATTTTAGTTCGACGATAAACTAACAAACGGTGCGAAGTTGTATAATTGCTTTCTGCCGCTACTACCAACCAATAGGAGGCGCCAGCAGCAAAATTTCAACATACGAAATCGATATTTCAAAACTATATAAAACTATTCTTTATTTCAAAATTATTAATAATTATTTATGTACATTGGGCATAATAAGAATGTTTATATTCGAGGGCAACCAGTTTACTTGTTTGAGGACCTTTAACCAGAAATTTTGTTAGATGAACGAGATTTATGAACAAGAAATGAGGCCTACGATTAATCTTCACATTAAATACCGAAATTAAGTCATAAATATCTAATTTATGTTTTGTCTATAGCTACGGACTGATTTCCATATTTAATTTGTATATCGCATAAAGTGTTTTGCAACTTACTTAAAAAGGAATCAGAAATACTTTACGAGAAAGAATAAAATTTAAAAAAAAGTTTTAGCTAAATTAGCGGGCGTTATCATTATGACTGCTTATTATATACTCTAGGACACATTTGGGCTAGTTTATGTATCTTGTATCTAATGCCTTAAGAACGAATAATACTCAAGTGAAAAATTTAATATTTTTATTATAAAATTTAAAAACCTTATATAAATTATGATTATATGCATTGTTCAGTGTACAAATAATATTCTGATTCTTATTAGATAGCCGTCAATATGGCTCTAAAAAGAAACAAATAAGTGCTTCTTTTTAAATTGTATTCTTATTATTAATAATTTTTTGAAAACATAAGCACAAGACATGACAGTGATGCAGGCAAAATAGTTATTCATGTACCCAGGTGCTTCAAAATGAAGATCTTTTGTCGAGGTGATAGCCGAGATCAACAACATGCCGTTTACATAAAAAATGTATTTCTTACGTATTTATTGCACACATGATTTTTTCTACAAGAGCCTGGAAAATAAGTTCGGATATGCTAATGATCTTTAATTATTCCTAAATTAAAGACCGCAGGCAAAATTGTTCTGTTTTCATTACTATTGAAATACTAATTATTAAATAGGTATATTTATGTATATTGATTATTAGGTCGGTGATCTGTGTGAATATTTTGATTACTTGGTAACCCATGCAAGGGCGTGCAAAGTTGCAAATTTTTAGCTCATTTGTACACGTGGAATTGGCCATTTAGCAAGCAAATGGGAGGCTGCAATTGAAATGGATGATAATTTGGACCTTAGCTAATAAGTTGATTGTGTTTACAATACATTTGCTTAAAAAGTAACGTTCAAAAACGTCGGATAATTATGCACCGACCTAATAGATAGATAGATAACTACAGGGTTTTCCAATAAGACTGTCAGAACTTTAATGCTCAAATTATGCTTGCCTTGAAATGTAATTGTCAAATCTCGATAAGAAATGTCTTCAGTATATTGTGCCAAATTAATATGGAGAGATATACGATTCCACAGTGATTAGAAATAATTCGAATTTACCATCAAACATTTCGTGCGTTGCGAAATATTTATGGCGAACATAATCGACAACAGTTTGAACAAACTGGCTCACTGGTTCAAGTCGATATTGTTGCTGTGAGCCAAAGTGTAAAAGATGATCCAAACCTCCCTATTCATCGTTCTCAAGAACTTAGCCTTTCTCAGACGACCACGTGGAGAATTCTCCATCAATATTTCCATCTTAAGGCTTATAAAGTTCAAATAACCCAAGAATTGAAATCATTTGCGTTGAAATTTCGCGTACTGGGCTCTTCAGCAGTTGAAAGCCGATCCGCTTTTTGGCGAAAAGATAATCTTTTCCGATTAAGCGCGTTTGCTAATGGCTTAGTAAACAAACATAACTGTAGGATTTGGGCCCATGAAAATTCGCAAGTTATTCGCGAATCGCCTCTTTATCCTGCGAAGGTCACGGTTTGGTGCGGTTTCTGAGCTGAAGGCGTGACCGGATCTTATTCTTTTTGAAGACGATGATGGAAATCATGTTACCGCTAATGGCGAGCCAACGAAATATCTTTGGCCTAAATCGAGAAACGTTAACGTAAACAATGTTTTTTTCCAACAAGATGGTCTTACATCTCGTAAGACAATTGATTTGTTGCAAAAACAGTTACCTGGACGCGTTATTTCTAAGAGTGCTAATGTCAATTGGCCCCCAAGATCATGCGACATCACACCCTTGGACTTCTTCATATGGGGTGATGTGAAGGCTCTGATGTGAAACGGAGCATTAAACGCACCATTCAAAATATACCACGCGATATGCGTGAAAAAGTGGTTGCAAATTGGGCCTCCAGAATGCATTCGGTGAGCCAAAGTCGAAGTGGACATTTAAGCGATATAATTTTTACAACATAATGCCATCGATTGTTTTTCAAAATAAAGCAAAGACAGCTACAGTTATTGTTGTGCATCATTTTCAAGTTCTGACGCACTTATTGGAAAACCCTAGACTTTTCCGCACTGAAATGAGTACGCAATAGTTATTTATGCGAAATGATACTTTGGTATTTCGCCCCCGTGGTACATAAATAACTATTTCCCAATAGTTAGGAAATATTCAACTTTTCCTAACGCCAGTAGAAAAAAGACGCGGCATGTTTTTCATCTCGACTATCGCCTCCCTAAAAAATCCCATGCCTAGTACGGAATAAAATGACTTTTGCTCACTTGTTGCATAAATAGCTAATTCCGCACTAGTTAGGAAATTTTCCACTTTTCCTAACTCAAGTGAGTATCGAAAAGTCGACTTTTCCCAACTGAAATGAGTATCGAAAAGTCGACTTTTCCCAACTGAAATGAGTATCGAAAAGTCGACTTTTCCCAACTGAAATGAGTATCGAAAAGTCGACTTTTCCCAACTGAAATGAGTATCGAAAAGTCGACTTTTCCCAACTGAAATGAGTATCGAAAAGTCGACTTTTCCCAACTGAAATGAGTATCGAAAAGTCGACTTTTCCCAACTGAAATGAGTATCGAAAAGTCGACTTTTCCCAACTGAAATGAGTATCGAAAAGTCGACTTTTCCCAACTGAAATGAGTATCGAAAAGTCGACTTTTCCCAACTGAAATGCGTATCGAAAAGTCGACTTTTCCCAACTGAAATGCGTATCGAAAAGTCGACTTTTCCCAACTGAAATGCGTATCGAAAAGTCGACTTTTCCCAACTGAAATGCGTATCGAAAAGTCGACTTTTCCCAACTGAAATGCGTATCGAAAAGTCGACTTTTCCCAACTGAAATGCGTATCGAAAAGTCGACTTTTCCCAACTGAAATGCGTATCGAAAAGTCGACTTTTCCCAACTGAAATGCGTATCGAAAAGTCGACTTTTCCCAACTGAAATGAGTATCGAAAAGTCGACTTTTCCCAACTGAAATGCGTATCGAAAAGTCGACTTTTCCCAACTGAAATGAGTATCGAAAAGTCGACTTTTCCCAACTGAAATGAGTATCGAAAAGTCGACTTTTCCCAACTGAAATGCGTATCGAAAAGTCGACTTTTCCCAACTGAAATGAGTATCGAAAAGTCGACTTTTCCCAACTGAAATGCGTATCGAAAAGTCGACTTTTCCCAACTGAAATGAGTATCGAAAAGTCGACTTTTCCCAACTGAAATGCGTATCGAAAAGTCGACTTTTCCCAACTGAAATGAGTATCGAAAAGTCGACTTTTCCCAACTGAAATGCGTATCGAAAAGTCGACTTTTCCCAACTGAAATGAGTATCGAAAAGTCGACTTTTCCCAACTGAAATGCGTATCGAAAAGTCGACTTTTCCCAACTGAAATGCGTATCGAAAAGTCGACTTTTCCCAACTGAAATGCGTATCGAAAAGTCGACTTTTCCCAACTGAAATGCGTATCGAAAAGTCGACTTTTCCCAACTGAAATGCGTATCGAAAAGTCGACTTTTCCCAACTGAAATGCGTATCGAAAAGTCGACTTTTCCCAACTGAAATGAGTATCGAAAAGTCGACTTTTCCCAACTGAAATGAGTATCGAAAAGTTGACTTTTCCCAACTGAAATGCGTATCGAAAAGTTGACTTTTCCCAACTGAAATGCGTATCGAAAAGTCGACTTTTCTTAACTCTAGTAAAAAACGCACTTTTTCACGAAATGTACGTACTTTGCACAATAGCAATGTGATAAATTGTGCACGGATTTAAGTGAAAAAAAATGGCTCCCCTTTAACGTTTGTAGAGAAACTACATTATTTCCTTTTCCTTTAGATTGAATCTACTTAAAAATGTATCAAATTGTTCCGCAAATAATTCCGGAAGAACATCGAGACCTAATTTTGCTTATATGGCATTAATTCGGAAATTAATGGGCCTCTGACATTCCTTCGTATGGCTTCTTGGAAGTTTTTTATAAATTCACCTGTTTTTGAACAACTGACGATTATTCTAGATTTTGTAGCAAATACAAATCAAGTGCTACCTATTCTGCGTAATTCGCTCAATCTTGTGAATTTCACAAATTTCACAGTGACTACTGCATAAGTTACATACATGATGTCCTAAGAGTGCAGACTAAGTTCCGTAAATATCTCGGAGAATATAGACGGGAAACATTTTTCTCTAATGCCAACCGTTTGGGGATAAACCTCCGCGTCTGCACCATTGGGACACCATATATAGTCACCGTAAATTGCCTAGGTCCATTTGCTTTCTACCAGTTTATAATCCATTTGCCATTACATTGAAGACAAGCAAAATAGCCGCGCAAAATCAAATTTATATAGCGAATATTTAGCTAGCTTAAAGAAAGAGTCATCAATTTCACGTAGTTGCGGCCGGACAGCCGAAGAAGAAATCGTGAAACTTCAACGTTGCGGTGCCCGTAAACGACATGCCGCATTTGTCGCAGGAACAACGCAAATGTGCGCGCCGATGGTGCACATCCAAGTCATCTTCGTTGGGATATCGCAGACCGCATTCCTTGCAAACGTACGGTTTAACACAGGCACGACACGTATCGTGCATCTTCCAAGTTTTCCAATTGCAAAATGCCGCATCGCATTTTCTGCATTTGTACCGATCTACAAGCCAAGAAACAGAAAATCGCATTATTATTTCAATTTAGAAAACGGAGAGAGAGATGAACCTGTAAGGAAACTGTATGTGTGCTTCCTCAGGTTCTTCCAGGATGTTGAAGTTTGATGGCATATTTGGCACCGATATGCTTTACCATCATGAGTGGCCTTCATGTGCGAGCTCAACGTGAGGCTTCTACTGAACGATTGCCCACATATTTGGCACAAGTGCGGTCTTTTGCCAGCGTGTGAAAGATAGTGCACTTGCATCTGCGAGAAGTCCTCGAAGTGCTGGGTGCATATCGTACAATATTGCTTATTTTTTATCTTCACCACCCCCATATTATGCACATCTTTGCAATGCACACAAAGCAAGACTCTCGATGGAAAGATTTCGTTGCAGATGTGACACGGATAAGCATATCGCACCACTTTCACCCTACAATTTTGACCGTCTTCGCTTGAATTTTCACTTTCGTCGCTCGAATTTTGCTCATAGTCGTTTGCATTTTGACTCTCTTTGCATGCCCTTTCGTATGAATCTTCCTCAGTTTCACTGCACTCGTTCTCTATACGATAGTCACTTTCATCTAGGATTTCTAGCAATGGTTTCTCTTCGGTTTCTAACAGTTCGTCCTTAATATCAATTATTTCCACGTTCATCGACGCACGCCTAATGAATTCGTAGTAGTTGATCAATCGATGGTGGGAATTGTTGCAGAGCCTTTTAAAGTCATAAGCCGCAATCGCGCTCGTGTAACAGTCAAGACATATCGTCAATAATTGATCGTCATCTCTTATCACCTGCAAATATAAATAGGAAAACATCAAATATAGAATTTAAACGAAGAAGATTGTAGATATTATGACAATATAACCTTAAAATACGTACGGCATCGCTCAAAAACGAATTCAAGACGTCCAATAGCGAAACACTTTCATTATCGTAACTTATCGTTGTTGTCGCCAAGTTTTTCAGATCGTTAGAGTGATTCAAGCAAACGCGACATATTAAGTTGATTTCGCACGATTCCATTATGAAACCAAAATAAACGTCAAAGTTGGTAAAAAAAATATTGTAGCTTCTAGTAAATTTCCCGCCGTTGCTATCCTACGAAAATAATCTATTGCGCACTAACAGTATAATTTTCCCGCTTTTGAGCGCTTGCATAGGTTAGAACATCGAATTAGTTCCACGATGTCGGCGTAAGGAGAGGGCGCGCTGATCGAAAATGCGCACAAGTGCATCCGCTCTTGATCCTTGTTCGCGTGGAGAAACCGCAAGTTTTTTCGTTTGGCAAAATGTGGCATTCTTAGCAGTGGAAATTCTGTGATGAAGTGATGAAAAAGTTTCGCGATCTGATGGGGAATTAAGCGAAAGCGTGGTCGAAATCGTGCGAGATATTTTGCGGATGGCGTCCATTATCAACAGGTGCCCGGCGTCATCATGGCGAGTTATTTTGCACCAAAGGTAAAAATAAATGGATGGACAAATTGAAAGAATCGAGCAAGCAGGAAGGTCAGTAACGAATTTTTGCCTTATAATATCAACAGTGCATGCTAGTAGATTTTGTTTCGTTTGATATTATTATTTCAAGTACATGAGTAACGGAAAAATTTGGTAGTAAATTCTAACTAGAAAAGTTACTAAATTCCCCCAAGTTTTACTAAATTCTCGATAATATCTTATGTATTATGTTTTATAAGGGAGGACGATGGGGAGGCTTTATTATATTTCATTATTATACGTGAGTTGGCGAATCTACGCAGTGAAATTATTATTAATCACTTGCAAATGCTTTAGAGTTTAGAGTTCGAAATATTCAGTTGGTTGTAGACTTTATACCCATCAAATGCGCAAGCGCGCAGTACGGCAAACCTGTCTCGAACTGCGATACCGCGAAATTTTAAATTTAAAATACAATTAGCAAAACTCATTTATAATTCGAAGAAGTAAAACAAAAATGTTTTCAGTATTAATAATTCACATATTCTCTCTCGGTTCACGCAGTCGCGAAGAAGGTAGGAAGCTCGCAAAAAAAAGATGCGAAAATGGTCCAGCCCAAGGACGGGTTTTTGTTTCAAATGCTAATTAATTGAACTTTGATGCGCAGTTAAGCATCAGATAGCAATAATTTTTTTTTGGGTACTCTGTTTGGTGACAGACAGCCAGCTCAAGTGACCAGACACTTCAATGCGTTTGAGTGAGCTTGATCAGTAGGTTAACACAATATTCGGCTCACTCTGGGGCTTCGTAGAGCGTAAGACAATAAAAATGAAGCCTCGGTTAAAGTCGCTAAACGTATAAAGGAAAAAAGCAAATGATTGAAGCTGAATGGACGTATCGTGCAGGAAATGTAATAATAAACGTATGACTTTTTGCGTGTTACTACGAAGGACTTCTTCTATGCGCAAAAGCAAAGGCAGACTAAAGCCAAGTCTTGTTTCTCTGACAACCAAAACATATATACGATTCGTATCTCCCAATTAGCCACATTCGCAGATGGCCAAATCGAAAACCCCAATTCGCAATCTAACAACAGCTGCAACTTTGGATTGCCACTTTCCTCTTGGACGAGTCATCGTTTTCGAATTCGTTGCCGGTGATAGCAACATGCCCCGGACTCCACATAAACATTCTCTTGAGCTGCTTGCAGTGCCAACAATCTCGTGTCAACAACCAGAGTGCCATCATCGAACGTTGCGGAGGCATTTAATCGATCCAGTGCCGATCTGGAGTCGGAATCTCGGCTGAGCAAATACTGGATTCAAACGTCAGTGGGTAAGCAAAAGAACAATGCTCGGCCACGCAGACAGCGGCCGTCAGGGACACCAACGACTTGGAGTCATCTGCGCAGACTCTATTTCCCAAATACGGATTAAGATCGTGAAATAGTTCCAAATGTTGCGAATTGCTGAAATGTCGATCGTTTAAATCGTTGTAGAAGTACTAGGGAATAAGGAGATGAGTGAATCGGAGTCACGGAGGCAGGTGATACCAGGTTGCAATGGGAGATAAAGCACAGGAGTAGGCTTAACGGCACAGGTGGCTTGCGAGGGTCCAAGAGTCGTCTCTCCAGATGTGAGTGCAGATCCCTTAAGATTAGTAGTACTCGCGACTGCTGCTTCATCCTAGATAACATAATGCGCCGATAAAATGGTGGCCATTCACCAGATACGAGGTGCAAGGCAAAGCAACCTAACCTAAGACGACACGCAACGGGGCGTGCTGAAGTCGATGGTTCTTAGAAGAATCCGTTTGGTTGAAATCGAATATGATGATGAGCGTCATGCTCCAAATGACTCCATATAATGGCACCACGTATGTTTTTAAGGATGTCTTTCTTCTAAATATTTAAATATGTTTACAAGAGGAATACACCTTGAGTCATAAGTTAGCTCTGAGATATTCTCCAGGGCTTACAGAGCTACAACCAAGAAAGATGAAATCAACAGCAAAGGAAATAATCTTGACAGCGTCACCTGAAGCAACGGAACCGAGTGACGAGGTCAAACGTTAAAAAGCAAGGGACTGAGATCAGGTCCTTGCGGGAGGCTCAAATAGTAGGACCAACTAGAAAATTTTAAGTAGGATTAAGGCGGCGTAATTCATTTACAATGAGGGAGGACAGAACACTGTTAAAGCACCAATGATATCCAAAATCACCGCATCGGCTGTTTCACGTTTACACCTGGCCAAATACACAGACGACACTGAGTGCACCAAAGCTTCTTGAGTCCTAGGACGAGTCACTAAGAAGGCTATGGGATTCCGGAATGTATTCTATACGAAAATAAAAAATATAATACTTTCAAGAACGTTGGAGATACACGAAGCTACAGCTTAGGAACATCAATTACCGTGGTATTAGGCTTAATAAAAGGCACAATGAAAGAAAGCTTAAGAGAAGGCGGTAAAGACGAAGGATCTTGTAAGAAGGAATTGTGCACAGAGTTAAGAATCTTAAGACCTGAAGATGCGTGATCATCGAGTACGGGACACCATCCGGCTCCGTAGCAGCGGACTCGGATAGGGTCATTAGAGGGGGATGCGACTAGAAACCTGACATGACGATGAGAGAAGAAAAGGGGGAGTATGCGAACAAGGGGCCAAAGAAGCAAGTAACTGCTCTTGACAAGTTAAGAGGGATAAATGGAGTTTTCTGACAAAACCCTTTTACGAAATCTTTCAAACGTATTCCATATTGTTTTAGGAGAAGGTACGCTGTTAAACGATTCACAAAAGGAAACAAAAGAAGCACGTTTCTGTCTCCGAAAAACAAGTCTACATCTAGCAGAGTTTCATTTGCCCATGAGAAAATTGAGTTTAAAATGAACGATGCCTTACGAAGTTATCATATGACAGACCACATCATCAAGAGACAACTCTGTGCCGTCACATAAATTGTTGATAAGATCAGATTTCCTTATTTCTGCGAAAGAAACGAATGGTACAGACCATGAGAAGGAGCATTCAACACTGAAGTTTTCCGATGTTAGGTGACGGTCCTCTTATATGAATGACGAACTGAATTCGCAAAGTTATTGCTCGCAACTGAGGGGTACGCCAGAGTACCAGCGGTTTTAACTTGGGAATTAAATCCGGGTAATGATGGACCGGCTTTATGTGTAAGAAAAGGACCTCAAATGTACTTTTATCAGCTCTGTAATACGATTTTGACGTCCATCCTCTGGACATGACGCTAAATGGCTAAATGTCTGCCTTTGCAATACACGCAATGTTGACGCCGTTATTTGAGCGTTGGAATCAAAATGATCGTTTGTGTGTTAGAGTAATACACTTTAATTTTCTACAGGTTACATTCCTTTATTCACTAACTTAGGTTACAATTAATTTCGAATGTCACAAATTACATTTTCCTCGACTTTCTTCGTTGGATGATGAAGTGTTCTTAGTTTGATGATTTGATCTAAACTAGTTTCTCTTACAATTTTTGCTTACCAAGTAAACCATATTCTAATCTTTCTTTTCAAGAAAAGGGCGGTGGAAGTGGCTCGCTGATTCGTGGACATTATGAATGACAGCTTTGATTTTGCAAACCCTGTGCCTCTTTCACTACTCTTCAAAGACAGTTTAACATTATTATTTATATAGGAACAATACTGTGTGTATTTCCTTGTTGCGATTTTTTGACTGAATACAGGAAATGTGTCCTTTTAAACAAAAAAGAAACAAAAAACAACTGTTTGTAAAGGTACAGACACAACTAATAAACAAAGGAAGAAACATATCAATAGGAAAATAAATTACACATAGGTTACAGAAAGAATGCAGATACGTTAGCCGTGCTAAGAAATATTTTAAACTAGGGAATTTTTCTCAATTACTGATCTTCCGCGAATAGGCACATTTCACATTCACTCGTTTCATGACTCGCCACATTTACCGCATCTTGCATCGGATCTACATACTTTTTGTGTATGGCCATAGCGCAGGCTTTTAAAGAACTTAATTGTTTTCCCAATAAAAAAGTTTCGCAACAAATCTACAGAAATATAAAGTGACAGATTCATGTGATATAGAACCACGAAATGTAATTCAGACAGTTGATGCCAAGGCTGTCTGTGCTGCGCTGATGCTTTTCGAAATCTCTTCCCCAGATAATTTCGTATTTACAACTCTAACGATCACCTGGCATGTCACACGATTCGTAGGAATATAACAGCGAAAATGCTTTTCACGATGCGTATTATGTGTTAGAAATTGTTTAGCAGCCTGATGAGAGTTAAATTCGACGAAAACTCTGTTACTACGTCCTTTAAACGAGGTTGTTACAACACCCTTAATAGTTTTTTTTTTTCATTTCTTTATCCCAAAGCAGCAGTGTAGCTTGCGGAGGAAAATGATCACTCAAGTATGTTTTAGAACTAATATATATTTAAAGATATAAGATTTTACAAGGAGCTCAGAAATATGTCTCGTGGTGCCAAGCGAAAAATGGAGTCTTTGCGGTCGGGTTGCCAACCTTCTTTTTTATATTCGAACCATCGAGTTTTCACTTTGCTCCCTTGCTTTCTAAGCACTCGGTTCCCCTACAGTTTGTAAGAATTGCCTCAATTTCTATTGGCAAGCGGATAAATTACATGCATTTAGTGGCAAATCCTGCCTTTCACTCGCCACTTGGAAAAAACACTGATCGCTCCGAACATGCATTTGCCATTCATTCTTCTACGTTTGTTGTACTTTCGTTTACCGAACATACTTCCGTCTATTCCACACAAGTTTCTCGGCAAAAACTTCCAGTCGACAACTGTATGTTTAGCCACATTCAAAAATTAATCAAAAAGTATGATACGAAAATAAGCGTCAATATTAAATTCTCTAGTGTGTCTGCGGCGCGGTCCTGTCCACCTCCACCAGGAAGCATTTGCGTGTCTCCCGTTCCACCCCCTCGAATACCCATTGGCCATCCTGCCAATGGCCGCGGTGGTATTTCCGGTGGAAGAAGTAACTCTCGTCGATTTCAAACACAATCGACGTGTCATCGTCTTTGACGCCGCTAATCTGGAAAGAATCCTGATCAAGGTCCTCTTGGCACACGTCTCGGATAAAATTGCGGTGGTTGACGATGGTGTTCCATAAGAGCCGCCTTGCCGCCAACCACTCGATGCACTCCATCGAACTCCTGAGTGCTAATTCCTCATAGGGTCGTTTGTTTAACCATCATCACCTGCGGAGGCAAAATGCTCGAAACAATTTGCGTAGCCGCTTCGCTTCGCTTCAACCAGCGAGGAAGCAATAACAAACAACTATCGGCTTCGGCACCAACTTGTAGGGTTCACTGATATGTTTCAGTGAAACTACATTTTTTATGTGATCAATTCCGCAAAAATACTGCATTTTTTAATGAATGCGAAGCAAATGATTAGTGCCTAAATATGCATTTATATCAAAAAATAATCAACCGCCTACTCTCCGATTTTAGAACTGTTAACTACACCAATGCCGTGTGTCTCCACGTCTTTATCGATATTTGCAACAAATTTGGCAATTCCTATGTTTCCAAAATATATTTAAAATTTGGAACATTATTTCCATTGTATTTATTATAATATTGTATTTGAATGGGGCGGTCCGTATCAACTTCAGCAAGTGCAGCCCATCATATAAAGCATCTATATCTCTATCATGCGCGCAAAAGACTGGACTAACTTTATTCAACCCATGATATTTTAATGTTCATATTAGTGGAATTTGTTCGAAACCAATTTCATATCACAACTTGGAGGTTACCATTTGTCGATTAGTTTCAATCGAGCGTTTCTACTTGTTTTCTTTTATATTTGCCAAAGCCGTCGAACTTATTGCGCATCAAAGATAGATAAGATTCCGAAGCCAAATTGATCTTGTAGTTGCAGTTAATGCTATTGCTTTTGTGGTATTCGTCTGTTCCATCCCTATAACGCCACCCTTAATTCGGAGATAAAGCTTGTTCTTTAATTTGATCTAAACATTTTGTTTGATCGTCGTTAAATTTGATTGTCGTTAAACAAGACAATTTGAAGCAATCGCTTTTAACCCGTTTCGATTTTTTTAAATGTGTGTGAGAAAAGAAACTTTAAATTTTTAATCTTTAAATTCGTGAGAGGATTCCGCAAATAAAACATTTTATATATATATCGGTTTAGCAATAAAATTATGCGCCTTTCGTTCCGACGGTCAATTTCAACATTGGATTGATTCTTTTGCTCGAAGTCAACAATTGTTCCATTTAATCGAGCGCTATGAATTAAACGCGTATGTAAGCTGTTTTCGTGAATGAATCATGATGAAAATGTTTTTCACAAACAGGTATCTAGTGTCCATGTTCTATGTTTAACTTTTTAAAATGTTTATCCGTTACTCGCCATTAATTTTCACCGGCAAGATTTGCTTGAAGTCGCCACCGATAAGAATCACTTTGCCGACAAAAAGGCGATCGAGGTTGCATAAGTAACGTAGGGTCTTTTCTACCAAATAGAAAGAAGTGCGCGTCGCCGT
This sequence comes from Hololepta plana, assembly GCA_963695495.1. Lineage (NCBI taxonomy): Eukaryota > Metazoa > Arthropoda > Insecta > Coleoptera > Histeridae > Hololepta > Hololepta plana. Next base: position 1,251,055 of record OY968838.1, on the reverse strand, counting down.
GCTAAATTCATTCCAATTCATTAGTTTCGCCTCTCTTGAGGTATGCTGTTGCATTCAGTTCACTGATTTGTTTCAGTCAAACTACACTTTTTATGCGATCAATTTCGAATAAAAATGCCTTTCTTTTAATAAAAGCCAAGCAGATTCTTATTGCTTAAATATTACATATATTAACAAAATAATCAAGTGCCTACTTACCGATCTTATAACCGGACGGTGGATGCTCTGTTGAATGGTATTGACAAGCATCGCACTCGCTTCGTTCATTACGAATAAGCCAGCAATTTGGTGTTTACGTTATTTCCGACGGCTCTTTCTTCTTCGCCGTTTCGAAAGGCAACATGTCGTAGGCCTGACAGACATATGGAATGTGAGCTGCGGCGCATTTCATTCTGCAATATGTCACACACGAGGTTTCGCGAGGCGTCATATATCTACGGCTCAAAGTATGACAGTTTAAGTAAAAACGAACAATTTAGTTTCAAACAGATCAAAAATTAGCTTTCCCCGGAAGCCGAATTACGTGTTCGGCAGTCGTTGGTCTTGCTCCAGATGTTCCTTCAGTTTTTGGATAATTAGCTTTTCGAACACTTCCTAGAATGTTTAACAAGCTGTTTGGTTTTAGGTTTTACACTTTGGCAGGATTCTTCTCCTTCTTTTGGGATGGCGATGATCTTGGTTTTCTTCTACTCGTCTGCGAAGTAGCCGATCGTCAGCCTTGTTGTTATTTTGATTTGATCCGGTCCGGGTGCCTTTTTCGCTTGCTTAGCTTTCAAGCTTTCCCGAACGACGTCCGTTGCTCCCTCAAAAGAATTCAGTGCACTGCAAATAGTTCAGGATTATTTTTGATACTCTCACCTGCTCGACGATTGCGGGATCGATCAGAGTGTTGTTAAAGAATCGCTTCTCTAGATGATTAGCTGTAAACTCTGCTAGATTTTCTGGAGAGAACAACCAGTTCGTGCCAACTTGGAGGGGGTGGTTCCGCTTGTTCCATGTTCCCCGCAGCATCTTTCGGAGCATCCATATGCCATGGGCTTTATTGCAACTTCCTCCATGAACGTATTCCACGATGTTGATCGATGATTATTTCTTGAGAGCGTGGCGTCCGCTGCTCGAGCTATGTGTAAAATGCTTCTTCGTCACCAAGATCTATATCGTCCTCGGACATAATTGCAATTGACGAACAATTAAGAAACCGATAGCAACGCACCGAAATTTCGTTCACTATACAACGGTGTTAAACGATGTAATATTTTATAACAAAATTCAATGCTATTACCGACTTGTTCTTGTTTTAGTTTTTGACAAATTAACAATTGCGAAAAATATTCTTCTGTTAGTGGTTGTTGAAGAACGAGTCAATTCAGTCTTCAAGTTAGCTACAACTTCAAAATTGTTGAAAACTATCTTTTGAGCAACTTTTTATTCTACTATGAAGATTTAGTTTGGCAGCAAAGTTCAATTTGGGACCATCAAAGTAATATCTTTCCAGTATTTGTATTGATACTCTATGTAAAATATTAAAATGTGATCACGAATCGCTTTTTCTAATAACGAGATGACGTGTCTGTTCTGAGCGTTGACTGCATCCCATCTTCTGATAGATGGGTTATCCTTAAACTCGTAGTGATGTTAAGACTTTTGGAGCCTGTGTTTTACACTCTATAATCCGTACACATATTATATTTAATGTTCTGTGTATTTTTTATTGTGTTTTATGAACGCATTAATTGGATTTTTTTAAGGAATAGGCCTCAACTGCATAGTCAGTGGCAAGTGCCTAATCCATATGTTAATGCTATATCTGATTTTTTGTATTGCGTAGCCTTGTGAACTATTTAATTGTTGGTTTACCCAAGGTATGTTACAAAGGGTTATATATTAATCTCAATACATCATAAAGGTGAGAAACAGTAAGCTGATTTCTAGTTTTTTTTTCATATTTCATTTTGGCATACGATGATTCACAAGGACAGGCTGATGCTTTTGAAATGTTGTCATCTGAAGAATCGGAAGATTTTTGCAAGATCTACAGCGCTTCGAAAATAAATGTTTATGAACATCGGGCTGAGAATTGTTGGAACAGAAAGAAGAATGATCTGCTCTACAGAGCTCAACTGCTTTGAAACCTCCACAAGAAACAGTTTCTTTAATTGTGCTTCTTGATTTGAGAACTTGCAGTCTCATTTATCGTGTTATGAATTTGGTTCTAAATCGGCATGTAGTTTTGTCGTGAGATATCTCACGCCGCCGCTTCGAGGGGACTTGGAAACTCTCTCAGTTTACTTTTAATTTCATTTTACATTGGGCAGCTGAAGTATATTTATGAGTAATATTTTTTTATGGTGTTACTCAACTGTACGAATCTTTTAATCATATGATACGCAAAATTTCAGTGTGTTGAGACGCTTTGGATAAATTTTAAATCGCACCATCAACGAAGGTGTCTTCGTATTGTCGAATAAGTCCGAAAGAAATTTTCAGGGCATCCTGATTGAAATTTTGCTTTTGGACATACTCCATTTTGATGAGTGGCTTTAAGTCACTTTGCTCTTCGCGTAAAACGAACCCTTGTGGATGGTCACCCTCTTCCTCCAGCTTATACAAAGCCAGTGAACCGCATCTTTCAACTGTTTATTGCCGACGAACGACATGTCCGTCAAACAATCTTCACATTGGTGTATGTCGGGCATGTCATTTGGTCGTAAGTGGTCACCTCGCCAATAATGTCCTGCGGGGACAAAATATGTCCAACAATTTGTGTAGCCGCCATCACAAATGAATCGAAAGAACTACAAAGAAGAAAACACGCAAAAATCAACAAAGAACTTGATTACTCTCGGCACCTTTGTACCTCTTCTTCTCTCCATGTGATGACGCTTATCGTTGTTGCTACTTCGTGAATGAATTATAAAAACATTTTTATCACAAACACGCACCAGTGTCGATGTTAATCTATTCTTTGCAACGACTTTCATCTCTGCATAATTTAAAGGGTTTTCGAGCAACAAATGTAATGACAAATGAATGAATATTAATTGTCGTCATCCTCTTTGGATTTAGATCAATCATGTGTAGTCACCAATGAAGCAGGATAGACATATCTACTCTTAGATCTTCCTTTAATAAACGATTGGCACGAACATTTTTTAACGTTTGAAGAAGTTTCTTTTTATTTTTTGCTATTCAGTTGCTGGTGCACTGTGTAAGGTAATCATCGTGTTTATATTCTTCTATTGGGGATTGGATCATCATGGGAAGAATAGGTTCTTTGGGCAGTTTATGCCCTCATAGGGAGCCTGTCCAAAAAATATATATATACATTTATATCATTGAATCGCAATCACGAACATCAGGTGGATGCGCAATGTGCGAGGGAACGGTCAGTCTAGCAGATTTTTGGTAGTTGTCATGCCCGTATATGATAATGTCATCTGCAATTGAGATTACAGCCCCTTTTGGTGGAATTAGGAAGCACCAACGTTACTTCTAAGTAGATATTCCTTAAAAATGTATGTATGTATATGTCGTGCAATATGGGATTTCACTGCATTCCTATGAACAAGAGACCATCTTTATTATTTACGCCATTAAGCCAATGGACAATTTGTAGATTCAAATATGTCCAAAGCTTGGTGTTTCATCCACTCTATCGGTGGACATGCACACATCTTATTACTAACCTTAACTAACTCTAAATATAATTTTACAATTTTAATGAAGTTGTTAAAGTGACATGATTGGGCTGCGTAGTGAACGTAACAATTGTCCCATATTTGTTTGATATTAGCTATGTGTATCACATAGTTGAATGTTGTTCATTTTAAGTACATTATGGAATTGAGTTATTCAATCATTCAAACATTTATAAAAGAATAAAATTAGATGTTTATCCGACATAATCTTACTATTGTTAACAGTATCAACATTTTTTTCTTACTTCCAATTGCTATTTACATCGAATATGTATGTTCTTTCAAATGTTATGAACATTTTCATAACATCGAAATTATTGTCTATAATAGACAATGGATTTTTAAAGAAAATAGTTTATATAGTCTCCCAACGACTTAACGTATTTTACTGTTTCTATTACATCTTGCTCCATTATTGGTGGCTTTGGTCTTTTCGGGCTGCCATCTAATGGACATGCATTGACTTTTACTTTTTGTATACACATGTAATTCATAAAATCTGTTTTCATTTGCCTGCTGAACTCGTTAGGAGTAAAAATCGCCATAGGTTGATGTCAGCCTCGGACATCGCAATGCTCAATAATCGACGTAACCCTTGATGGCGTCGTAACTGAGATCGTAACATAAGAACCCTCGCTAATTGGTATCGCGTCAAATGATAAAACGCAAGCTCGATCGCGGCTTACGCTAGCTTATTAACTGAACCCATGAGCTCATTAACGCCGCATGCAGACGGTATTTTCCGTAATAGGTTTTCAATAGCGATTGTAACTGAAAATACGCTCGCAAATACCGATAGCTCCTGGTTCGCCTCATCGCGAATTGTTCAAGAATTCTTGATCGACGCTTTAATTTTTTGCATGTGATGTTATTCGTTTCGGAGATTGTCCGCGATTGGCAAACCTCCTTTTGACGAACTTAATTTAAATGCTGTGGTTACTTCGTTTTATTTATAGATATGTAAATTAAGAATGATTTGGTGTTGACAGTTTAACGCTTCTTGTACAACTTGTTTCTTAGATCTGAACGATCTTTTTCTGTGCCAGTGTTGGTTGACTCTGCATTATTTCCCTGTTGTAGCCAATAGGAGCCTCCCAACCTATAGTATAGGATCTCTCTTCGTGTCGATCTATTCCTGAAGTGTTTGCGCGATATCCATCGGCGGCCATTAGCGTTACGACTATCAACAATTTGAACACGTGGAAGCGATCCACGATGCAACCGCACTTGGATAGTACTTGTAAACGATATCTTGTTGAAATTATTATTATTGCACGCGCGAGTTTGCGATTTATTTGCGCCATTAATAAAATACGTAAGCAATCTTAAACTGACGAATAATGTATCGACATTTGTAACAAATTCGGCACTTTGTTTGGCGTCTTCAGGTAAAATATAGAATTGGCAATCGTTCTGCTTTACTTTCGCGCTGCAACATTAACGAGCATTTTCATTTTGGAATTCCTTTCCAAATCAAAAGGGAAAGGCCTCAATTTATGCAGTACAGAACAATTGCCCAATTCTCTATCCTTTTTGTATGTTTGAAGCGTATATTTAAAATTTGCAACATTATTGCCATTGTATATAATGTTGTATTTGAAAAGGACGTTCCGTGTCAATTTCAATAAATGCGGCACGTCATATAAAGCAATTACAAATCTATCATGCACGCGGAAGACAGGATTAACTTTATTGCGCCCGTGATATATTAAAAACCGAAGGGGGGGGGGGGGAACTTCCCTTGAAAATTTGGCACGCCAACACCTTTTACGGTATACTATGTTTTTTTTTTACTTTCCGCATTTTACTTGTGAAGCAAGAAAATTTAAAGCTGTCGGATTTATACCCCTTTCGATTTGCGAAAATACGCGTGGAAAACGAAACTATTAATTTATTTTTACTTTTTATTTTTAACAGAAATATTTCATGTTTATTAAATTAAGTTAACGAAAACAAGGAATTTAATTGAACATACCAATATGAAAGTTATATGTAAAGTATCTCTTTACAAGTAACATGTCGCTGCTTGTGATGTCTTGTAGCTTAAGAGATGTCTTGGCGACGTGCTGATGCTGGCCTGTTGATGTTAAGAAAAAAATACGCACACGAAGTTTCTCCTTTATTTGTGGTAAATTGGCTTTTGTTGGTTTTTGACCTATGTTGCTCTGTCAATGCTGTTTATTGGAAGGTTTTTTCTTCAACCAACTACGTCCGCTTGTTACATTTAAGAGAGCGGTTATTATTTCTTTTTGGCAATTGTAGGAAAGGAGTATAATAAATAAGAAAAATACTCTTAAAACACATTTGATAAAAGATTATTTATTTATAATAAAAATATGAAAATTCAAATTAAATAACGATAACTAATCACACTAAACGAACAAAAAATATAAGGTACTGAAGCACCATTAATTACTGCTCGCATTGTTTGTCGTCGGAGGTCGCCTCAACAGACGACTTGTCTAGTTTTTTTCTGTAGCTGCATGGCTGCGTACACTTTTTTGCCTTTTTTTGAAACCGCGATGGTACCAGCATCACTGGGGATTGGCGCCTGCGCGGCTTCGTAAACGCGCTCGTTGACGATGGTTCGTGCCACGGTCTGCTTTTATCAGTTGTTACCTCGCTGATTTGATATAAAACATTGACATAATGACAAAAAACAAAAAAATCAAGAAAAGTATTGGACCTGCACACCACCATAATATTGGTGGCGGTGCTGCTCTCTTCTTCTGGCTCGTCCTCCTCGTCGACCCCCACCGTTGTTATGTTGCTTACGTCGCTTGCGTCGCGGCGCCCTCCTTCTGCGACGGTGATGTCGCCTCCTTCTGCGCCTCCTTCTCCAGCGCCGACATCCCCCCCCCCCCCCCCCCCCCCATTCTACGCTCAGTTGCTGCAATAGAAAACAAATTATTACATTACTATTATTATTAGAAATTTAGAACGACAATGGAAAAAGGAAAATTGACAAATGTTGAGAATAATAATTATGTTACAATTACCTTAATTTCCGCTTGGTCCATTTCCATGTGCACAGAATACATTCGTGAATAATACTGATGTTAAAGCGGAAAAATATTGTCCACGTGCTCCCGTTCGATGGAGGTGGCAAGCGACAAGAATTTGCGGGAAATAAGCGAAATTTCACGGGCTGTAAAAGGCTTTGTTTCTTCTCAGAATTGCCCTTCACAAATGATAATACATGTGGAGATAAAAATTGTAACGTAAAGAAATAATACAACGTTCATTCTACATAGTGACTATGTATTGAGAGAGAAAATAAAAGATTTTCACAAATATTCGCATTCTTGCGATTTGACGTGGAAAAGGGTATTTTAATGGTAAATCGGGGGTCGGGGAGCACAATGTCGACCTCGATTCACTCCCAGACCGGCTCATTTACCTCGAAAATTGCACCTTTCCTCAAATTCGTAGATTTTCTGCCGGTTTTTCCGCAATTGCTCGGTCGTCGTGCAATAGGGTCATAGGGTCGTTTGTTTAACCATCATCACCTGCGGAGGCAAAATGCTCGAAACAATTTGCGTAGCCGCTTCGCTTCGCTTCAACCAGCGAGGAAGCAATAACAAACAACTATCGGCTTCGGCACCAACTTGTAGGGTTCACTGATATGTTTCGGTGAAACTACACTTTTTATGTGATCAATTCCGAAAAAAAGTGCCTTTTTTAATGAATGCGAAGCAAATGATTAGTGCCTAAATATGCATTTATATCAAAAAATAATCAACCGCCTACTCTCCGATTTTAGAACCGGGGCCAATTTTATTCTGTTCGCTACACCAATGCCGTGTGTCTCCACGTCTTTATCGATATTTGCAACAAATTTGGCAATTCCTATGTTTCCAAAATGTATTTAAAATTTTATTATAATATTATATTTGAATAGGGCGGTCCGTATCAACTTCAGCAAGTGCAGTCCATCATATAAAGCATCTAAGGACTAACTTTATTCAACTCATTATATTTTAATGTTCATATTAGTGGAATTTGTTCGAAACCAATTTCATATCACAACCTGGAGGTTACCATTTGTCGATTAGTTTCAATCGAGCGTTTCTACTTGTTTTCTTTTATATTTGCGAAAGCGCTAGCGAATCCAAAGCCGCCGAACTATCTATTATCTATCTTTGATGCGTAATAAGCATCAAAGATAGATAAGATTCCGAAGCCAAATTGATCTTGTAGTTGCAGTTAATGCTATTGCTTTCGTGGTGTTCGTTTGTTCCATCCCTATAACGCCACCCTTAATTCGGAGATAAGGCTTGTTCTTTAATTTGAGCTAAACATTTTGTTTGATCGTCGTTAGATTTGATTCTCGTTAAACAAGACAATTTGAAGCAATCGCTTTTAACCCGTTTCGATTTTTTTAAATGTGTGTGAGAAAAGAAACTTTAAAATTTTAATCTTTAAATTCGTGAGAGGATTCCGCAAATAAAACATTATATATATCGGTTTAGCAATAAAATTATGCGCCTTTCGTTCCGACGGTCAATTTCAACATTGGATTGATTCTTTTGCTCGAAGTCAACAATTGTTCCATTTGATCGAGCGCTATGAATTAAACGCGTATGTAAGCTGTTTTCGTGAATGAATCATGATGAAAATGTTTTTCACAAACAGGTATCTAGTGTCCATGTTCTATGTTTAACTTTTTAAAATGTTTATCCGTTACTCGCCATTAATTTTCACCGGCAAGATTTGCTTGAAGTCGCCACCGATAAGAATCACTTTGCCGACAAAAAGGCGATCGAGGTTGCATAAGTAACGTAGGGTCTTTTCTACCAAATAGAAAGAAGTGCGCGTCGCCGTGCTAAATTCATGCCAGTTCATTAGTTTCGCCTCTCTTGAGGTATGCTGTTGCATTCAGTTCACTGATTTGTTTCAGTCAAACTACACTTTTTATGCGATCAATTTCGAATAAAAATGCCTTTCTTTTAATAAAAGCCAAGCAGATTCTTAGTGCTTAAATATTACATATATTAACAAAATAATCAAGTGCCTACTTACCGATCTTATAACCGGACGGTGGATGCTCTGTTGAATGGTATTGACAAGCATCGCACTCGCTTCGTTCATTACGAATAAGCCAGCAATTTGGTGTCTACGTTATTTCCGACGGCTCTTTCTTCTTCGCCGTTTCGAAAGGCAACATGTCGTAGGCCTGACAGACATATGGAATGTGAGCTGCGGCGCATTTCATTCTGCAATATGTCACACACGAGGCTTCGCGATGCGTCATATATCTACGGCTCAAAGTATGACAGTTTAAGTAAAAACGAACAGTTTAGTTTCAAACAGATCAAAAATTAGCTTTCCCCGGAAGCCGAATTACGTGTTCGGCAGTCGTTGGTCTTGCTCCAAATGTTCCTTCAGTTTTTGGAGAATTAACCTTTCGAATACTTCCTAGAGTGTTCAACAGGCTTTTGGTTTTAGGTTTTACACTTTGGCAGGATTCTTCTCCTTCTTTTGGGATGGCGATGATCTTGGTTTTCTTCTACTCGTCTGCGAAGTAGCCGATCTGTAGGCAGGCGTTGTAGATGTTCGTAAGCCTTGTTGTTATTTTGATTTGATCCGGTCCGGGTGCCTTTTTCGCTTGCTTAGCTTTCAAGCTTTCCCGAACGACGTCCGTTGCTCCCTCAAAAGAATTCAGTGCACTGCAAATAGTTCAGGATTATTTCTGATACTCTCACCTGCTCGACGATTGCGGGATCGATAGGAGTGTTGTTAAAGAATCGCTTCTCTAGGTGATTAGCTGTAAACTCTGCTAGATTTTCTGGAGAGAACAACCAGTTCGTGCCAACTTGGAGGGGGTGATTCCGCTTGTTCCATGTTCCCCTCAGCATCTTTCGGATCATCCATATGCCATGGACTTTATTGCAACTTCCTCCAGTAACGTATTCCACGCTGTTGTTCGATGCTCCCTGATAGTCTTCCTTGTCTCTTCGATCAACTTATTGTATTGGCGCTTGTCTTCCGGTCATCGATACCGTGGTCAAGTTGTCTTCGCTGCGTATTTCTCTTGGAATTTGTCCCGAATCCATCTCGGTCGCTGAAACGGGTTTCTTTCTGGCTGCATTTTCGGCGCGGACCTTTTCTGCATCGTCCTTTTTATGCACTTCTTGACTTTTTCGATTGCTCTATCGATGTCTTCCTTTCTTCCCAGGACGATGTCTTGTGGTGCTTCCTGCTGGATGTAATACGGGTAACGGTGCCGCATGAACTTTTGGCTGGACACGAAAGTGTAACGCACTCAACAGAAAATATTTGGCGTCCATTTTTGTGAATAAGTGTAAAGACACGATCATCCATAAGTTGAATTAGCGATTTGAGATCTGTGATTGGTGAATTTTATTCCATTCCAAGTTTATAGCGCCGAGCAATTCGTGTGTCGTTGCAAATTGACGCACATCAACGTAAATCTTGGGTGATAAGTAGCCCCAGATGTTTTCTATAGGGCTACAGTCGGGCGAGCACGCGGGCAATTCTAAAGCGTCGATGTTGCGATCATCCAACCACTTTTTAGTCGCCTCAGACGCACGAATCGGAGCATTGTCTTGCCGATAAACCCATGGGTGGGGCACTGGCTATATATATACATCCCTGGCCAGTAGTATTTGCGGGCTATCTTCTGATATGGTACGTTTTACTACCTAATTTTGCAGATGATGTCTTTCCTTCTAATTTGATCGGCAGAGATGCCGTTTTTATTTTTAAATTTCGACGGTTTCCATCCGCGAAACTGATGACGGTGCCCATTTCTTCAAATTGATATTTTCGTTCTTGTAGTATTCGCTCAAGTTCGTAGCTTCCGAAGCGAATTGTTGCGCCTGTATCCATAAATGCAGTAGTTACTTAATGTATGTTTGTATAAACAGAATTATCAACGATTCAATTTGATGCTAACGAGTGTAATACTAGAACTGATCTGAAGCTATGAATGCTTCTTTATTTATACTTATCCTCACGGTAAGTCGAGGATAGCACATGGATTTCCACTCACATTTTTCGTCTTTTGGCGATAATTTGAATAGCTTTTGACGAATGAGAATTTCGATACAATATTGCAAACTAGTAATTGTTTTTTGGGGACTTGGACGACGAGGACAATTAAACGACGCCGTTGCGGCTTAAGAAGTACATTATTTATAATTGAAAAACTGTTATAATTGTTTTGCGCGACATCGCGGTTAATTGCCGTCGGAAACTGTCTTTCCTTCCTCATCCCCTCATCATTCTTGCGGGGTCCTTTTCTGATGTCTGGTGCGTTTCCTCTTGTCTGATCTGTTTTGCTTGTCGACGCGCAATTTACGATTATTTCCATAATTCTCTGGTCTGTTGTGCGCTTTTATTTCGATTCGCGCCACCATGCCGCCACAGCTTTATTGTTTAAATATCGAAAGATGCAATGTCTTTGCGATAACTTTGCAATAACCTGGGCCTTAACAAAGTTATCGAATGTATCGTTATACAGAGGGAACTTTATTAGCCGTACGCTTAACTTACGCATGCACCGGAAGTCCAACATATTTCAAACGCATGACAATATCATGTCTGAGAAATGCGCACGCATTTACACTAATAGTTACGTTTTATTGATACTAATTCTAATTTACAATACTTATTGACTAGCTTAAGATTATTCTTCAAGACCCCCATGAGTATGCGAAAAGACAAGCAAAAGCTGCGTACACTTTTTTGCTTTTTCTTTGAAACCGCGATGGTACCGGCACCACCCCATGGTCTGCTTTTATCAGTTGTTACTTCGCTGATTTGGCTTGTGAACGCGGAGATCTGCGCGGTCATGCGTTCCAGTTTCTCGTCGACGTCCGATGACTTTGTGCTCGCCACGCTGTTAATGGCTGACGTGGATCGTGCAGGAGGTCGTCAGGACGGCGTCAGGTCCTGCAAGACGCTGGAGATGGCGTAGAGACTGGCCAGGTTTTCAATCTGCCACAGCTTCGCCTGCAGCAGCTGACGCGTTTTCGCTTCTTGTGACTGAAACAAGCGGTTGGCGAGTGCGTCTTTCGTTGCAACGTATTTGTGGGTTCAAAAGAAAAGTTCTCGATTTTTGCTAGCTGTTCTAATGTTAGGTTGGAAGTTAGCACACTCTACATTACACTGTCGTCAACCACTGCGTGGAACTGAAACTGCTGCTTCAAATGTGCGAACCATAATGTAACTTTTTCCGGCCTGAACGAACAGAATTTTAATGTCAGCGGATTCGACATTATTGCTGATGGCACCGGTTGCAAGCTTGCTGTACTAGGTCTAAAAAAACGTGGTTCTTTATCGGGGTCACCGATTGTGATTCGATTAAATGAAACATTTAACGGAACTAACCAAATTTATTAAAATACTAAATATACTTGTTGTTTCATCGAATGGCTAAAATTATTTTCGTCTTTTGAAAATTTGTTTAGGAATAATATTGTGCGTCATCAGAATCTGATGTGCAAAAAAGATTCTTGACTTCTACTACTACGTTTAACGTTTCGCTTTTTTGTCGCTTGAGTATTTTCATCAGCACGAATTAGACTTGACAAATTACTTAATCGATTTTTTAACTAACGTTTTAAAGATTATCGTGCGATTCACAACATTCCTGAATCGCAGAATTTATTATAAATACGTAAGTGCGAGTTTAGGTTGTGGAAATAGTTTATCTTTTCCCCTGCCTTACTTCATCGCAACGCAACGATCTTAATTCGAATGCGACCAATTCGCCGAATTTATCGTGCTCGTCCGGCACTTGCGTAATCTCGCCTTCAGGGCTACTTTTAGGGCTCATCTTATTCGTGCATCTGTTTGCTGCGTTTGCGAACTGACGTTTCGTTCATATTCTCCGCCTGCTGCAGCTTCCTCGTCTGTTGTACATGGTCCTGTGCAAAACAAAATATCGACTTTATAAATGTTTATGCACAGAATTAATATATGATTTATTTCTAATTTCCACAAAATGTTGTGGATTGGATGAAGATAGGCGAAGATTTCGACAAACGGTGCAATGTTCCGCATTGTATTGCTGCTTTAGATGGAAAACATATTGTCATGCAATCTCCTAAAAATAGTGTAACGCGTTTTCGTCGCAACGCGTACAACTCGGTGGTTCTTCGTTACTCTCGGTAGTCTTTTAGTTATTTTTCCAATCACGGCTAATAACTATTGACAAGATTCTCAAAACGGCTCACACGTGTCGACCATTTTTCAAGCTTCACCCGAACTGTCTTGCCAAAAACTCCGTTTCCGGCACGGCCGATTTTGCGCACCTTTGTTTTGCCCTTATCGCGGTAGTGGTGATAGTAGGATGGTCGGTTTACCGGGGGTACCCCCATACCTTCACCTCCGCGACAAAGGTGCACAAATCGTCGTTACAATAGGGGAAACTATTATTATAACGATAAAGAACGCATAGCATTGTTCTGTTGGGTGTTGTGGGTGCACACTACAAGTATATATATGTAGATGTCGGTTTTAATGGTAGAATATCTGACGAAGGTGTATTTTTAAATTGTAGTCTATACGAAAAAAACTGGAAAATAAGGACATACAGTTACCCAATTATTATTAACTTTATTCAACCCATGATATTGTCGCGACCCGGGGGCGGTACGGGACATAATTTTCACGATACAATTAAAATTTGAATCAAATTTATTGACAACAGGGCATTGATATACATTGTCTTCTAAATAAAAGTCCACCTACTTTGAACCAATTCTGGATGGCTTCATTTCTTTCTTGGCGCTGACGCGAACCGCGGTTAGCACTAATTCTACCAACTCGACTTTTCTCACTGACTGCCTCGAGTAACTCCCTTTTATCCAGAATGGGTTCCTTTTATACATTGCAAATATTGTCGAATTCGGACTGTGGGGGAAAGTCCGTGAACTCGGCAATATTTGCTGATGTCGCCGATCGTGGAAGTGCGTCGCTCACACGAGCTCATCACCTAGACGGGATGTCCATCAGCAATTCTCAACCGGACGACGGTAAAGGTGTCGCTTGTCGATTCTATTCCATCCTGTTCGAATCCGGTGTTGCATTACGGTAAGAACTGCTAACGCACGCCGTCAAGGTGATTGTCCCGTGCACACGACAATATTTTAATGTTCATATTAGTGGAATTTGTTCGAAACCAATTTCATATCACAACTTGGAGGTTACCATTTGTCGATTAGTTTCAATCGAGCGTTTCTACTTGTTTTCTTTTATATTTGCCAAAGCCGTCAAACTTATTGCGCATCGAAGATAGATAAGATTCCGAAGCTAAATTGATCTTGTAGTTGCAGTTAATGCTATTGCTTTCGTGGTGTTCGTTTGTTCCATCTCTATAACGCCACCCTTAATTCGGAGATAAGGCTTGTTCTTTGATTTGAGCTAAACATTTTGTTTGATCGTCGTTAGATTTGATTCTCGTTAAACAAGACAATTTGAAGCAATCGCTTTTAACCCGTTTCGATTTTTTTAAATGTGTGTGAGAAAAGAAACTTTAAATTTTTAATCTTTAAATTCGTTAGAGGATTCCGCAAATAAAACATTTTATATATATATCGGTTTAGCAATAAAATTATGCGCCTTTCGTTCCGACGGTCAATTTCAACATTGGATTGATTCTTTTGCTCGAAGTCAACAATTGTTCCATTTGATCGAGCGCTATGAATTAAACGCGTATGTAAGCTGTTTTCGTGAATGAATCATGATGAAAATGTTTTTCACAAACAGGTATCTAGTGTCCATGTTCTATGTTTAACTTTTTAAAATGTTTATCCGTTACTCGCCATTAATTTTCACCGGCAAGATTTGCTTGAAGTCGCTACCGATAAGAATCACTTTGCCGACAAAAAGGCGATCGAGGTTGCATAAGTAACGTAGGGTCTTTTCTACCAAATAGAAAGAAGTGCGCGTCGCCGTGCTAAATTCATTCCAGTTCATTAGTTTCGCCTCTCTTGAGGTATGATGTTGCATTCAGTTCACTGATTTGTTTCAGTCAAACTACACTTTTTATGCGATCAATTTCGAATAAAAATGCCTTTCTTTTAATAAAAGCCAAGCAGATTCCTAGTGCTTAAATATTACATATATTAACAAAATAATCAAGTGCCTACTTACCGATCTTATAACCGGACGGTGGATGCTCTGTTGAATGGTATTGACAAGCATCGCACTCGCTTCGTTCATTACGAATAAGCCAGCAATTTGGTGTTTACGTTATTTCCGACGGCTCTTTCTTCTTCGCCGTTTCGAAAGGCAACATGTCGTAGGCCTGACAGACATATGGAATGTGAGCTGCGGCGCATTTCATTCTGCAATATGTCACACACGAGGCTTCGCGATGCGTCATATATCTACGGCTCAAAGTATGACAGTTTAAGTAAAAACGAACAGTTTAGTTTCAAACAGATCAAAAATTAGCTTGCCCCGGAAGCCGAATTGCGTGTTTGGCAGTCGTTGGTCTTGCTCCAGATGTTCCTTCAGTTTTTGGAGAATTAACCTTTCGAATACTTCCTAGAATGTTCAACAAGCTGTTTGGTTTTAGGTTTTACACTTTGGCAGGATTCTTCTCCTTCTTTTGGGATGGCGATGATCTTGGTTTTCTTCTACTCGTCTGCGAAGTAGCCGATCTGTAGGCAGGCGTTGTAGATGTTCGTCAGCCTTATTGTTATTTTGATTTGATCCGGTCCGGGTGCCTTTTGCGCTTGCTTAGCTTTCAAGATTTCCCGAACGATGTCCGTTGTTAGCTGAAACAATTCGGTGCACTGTAAATAGTTAACGAATCGCTTCTCTAGGTGATTAGCTGTAAACTCTGCTAGATTTTCTGGAGAGAACAACCAGTTCGTGCCAACTTGGAGGGGGTGATTCCGCTTGTTCCTTGTTCCCCTCAACATCTTTCGGAGCATCCATATGCCATGGACTTTATTGCAACTTCCTCCAGGAACGTATTCCACGATGTTGATCGATGCCCTCTGAGGATGAAAATTGAAAAAAAAATGCATTTCTTGAGAGCGTGGCGGCCGCTGCTCGAGCTACGTGTAAAATGCTTCTTCGTCACTAAGATCCATATCGTCCTCGGACGTAATTGCAATTGACGAACAATTAAGAAACCGATAGCAACGCACCGAAATTTCGTTCACTATACAACGGTGTTAAACGATGTAATTTTTTATAACAAAATTCAATGCTATTACTGATTTGTTCTTGTTTTAGTTTTTAACAAATTAACAATTGCCAAAAATATTTTTCTGTTAGTGGTTGTTGAAGAATGAGTCAATTACATTATCTCAATTTTGAGCTGGGGAATCATGCATTCAGTTAATTCAGTCAACAAGTTAGTTACAACTTCAAAATTGTTGAAAACTATCTTTCGAGCAACTTTTTATTCTACTATGAGGATTTAGTTTGGCAACAAAGTTCATTTTGGGATCATCAAAGTAATATCTTGCCAGTATGTGCATGGATACTGTATGTAAAATATTAAAATGTGATCACGAATCGCTTTTTCTAATAACAAGATGACGTGTCTGTTCCGAGCGTCGACTGCATCCAATCTTCTGATAGATGGGTTATCCTTAAACTCTTAGGGATTTTAAGACTTTTTTAGCCTGTGTTTAACACATTATATTTAACGTTATGTATTTTTTTTGTGTTTTATGGCGGCATTAATTAGAATTACGCGCCTCTTTGTCCTTTCGATGGCATTACAGTGCAGCATCTGGTCCACACTTTAACGGTTTAGCCGAGGTCGGTGTTAAGATGGTCAAGGCACCAACTGTAGGGTTCACTGATTCCTTTCAGTTAAACTACACTTTTGATGTTATCAATTCCGCAAAAATACTGCATTTTTTAATGAATGCGAAGCAAATGATTAGTGCCTAAATATGCATTTATATCAAAAAATAATCAACCGCCTACTCTTTGATTTTAGAATCGGGCGCCAATTTTATTCTGTTCGCTACACCAATGCCGTGTGTCTCCACGTCTTTATCGATATTTGCAACAAATTTGGCAATTCCTATGTTTCCAAAATATATTTAAAATTTGGAACATTATTTCCATTGTATTTATTATAATATTGTATTTGAATGGGGGCGGTCCGTATCAACTTCAGCAGGTGCAGCCCATCATATAAAGCATCTATATCTCTATCATGCGCGCAAAAGACTGGACTAACTTTATTCAACCCATGATATTTTACTGTTCATATTAGTGGAATTTGTTCGAAACCAATTTCATATCACAACTTGGAGGTTACCATTTGTCGATTAGTTTCAATCGAGCGTTTCTACTTGTTTTCTTTTATATTTGCCAAAGCCGTCGAACTTATTGCGCATCAAAGATAGATAAGATTCCGAAGCCAAATTGATCTTGTAGTTGCAGTTAATGCTATTGCTTTCGTGGTGTTCGTTTGTTCCATCTCTATAACGCCACCCTTAATTCGGAGATAAGGCTTGTTCTTTAATTTGATCTAAACATTTTGTTTGATCGTCGTTAGATTTGATTGTCGTTAAACAAGACAATTTGAAGCAATCGCTTTTAACCCGTTTCGATTTTTTTAAATGCGTGTGAGAAAAGAAACTTTAAATTTTTAATCTTTAAATTCGTTAGAGGATTCCGCAAATAAAACATTTTATATTTATATCTGTTTAGCAATAAAATTATGCGCCTTTCGTTCTGACGGTCAATTTCAACATTGGATTGATTCTTTTGCTCGAAGTCAACAATTGTTCCGTTTAATCGAGCGCTATGAATTAAACGCGTATGTAAGCTGTTTTCGTGAATGAATCATGATGAAAATGTTTTTCACAAACAGGTATCTAGTGTCCATGTTCTATGTTTAACTTTTTAAAATGTTTATCCGTTACTCGCCATTAATTTTCACCGGCAATATTTGCTTGAAGTCGCCACCGATAAGAATCACTTTGCCGACAAAAAGGCGATCGAGGTTGCATAAGTAACGTAGGGTCTTTTCTACCAAATAGAAAGAAGTGCGCGTCGCCGTGCTAAATTCATTCCAATTCATTAGTTTCGCCTCTCTTGAGGTATGCTGTTGCATTCAGTTCACTGATTTGTTTCAGTCAAACTACACTTTTTATGCGATCAATTTCGAATAAAAATGCCTTTCTTTTAATAAAAGCCAAGCAGATTCTTAGTGTTTAAATATTACATATATTAACAAACTAATGAAGTGCCTACTTACCGATCTTATAACCGGACGGTGGATGCTCTGTTGAATGGTATTGACAAGCATCGCACTCGCTTCGTTCATTACGAATAAGCCAGCAATTTGGTGTTTACGTTATTTCCGACGGCTCTTTCTTCTTCGCCGTTTCGAAAGGCAACATGTCGTAGGCCTGACAGACATATGGAATGTGAGCTGCGGCGCATTTCATTCTGCAATATGTCACACACGAGGCTTCGCGATGCGTCATATATCTACGGCTCAAAGTATGACAGTTTAAGTAAAAACGAACAGTTTAGTTTCAAACAGATCAAAAATTAGCTTTCCCCGGAAGCCGAATTGCGTGCTCGTCAGTCGTTGGTCTTGCTCCAGATGTTCCTTCAGTTTTTGGAGAATTAACCTTTCGAATACTTCCTAGAGTGTTCAACAGGCTTTTGGTTTTAGGTTTTACACTTTGGCAGGATTCTTCTCCTTCTTTTGGGATGGCGATGATCTTGGTTTTCTTCTACTCGTCTGCGAAGTAGCCGATCTGTAGGCAGGCGTTGTAGATGTTCGTAAGCCTTGTTGTTATTTTGATTTGATCCGGTCCGGGTGCCTTTTTCGCTTGCTTAGCTTTCAAGCTTTCCCGAACGACGTCCGTTGCTCCCTCAAAAGAATTCAGTGCACTGCAAATAGTTCAGGATTATTTCTGATACTCTCACCTGCTCGACGATTGCGGGATCGATAGGAGTGTTGTTAAAGAATCGCTTCTCTAGGTGATTAGCTGTAAACTCTGCTAGATTTTCTGGAGAGAACAACCAGTTCGTGCCAACTTGGAGGGGGTGATTCCGCTTGTTCCATGTTCCCCTCAGCATCTTTCGGATCATCCATATGCCATGGACTTTATTGCAACTTCCTCCAGTAACGTATTCCACGCTGTTGTTCGATGCTCCCTGATAGTCTTCCTTGTCTCTTCGATCAACTTATTGTATTGGCGCTTGTCTTCCGGTCATCGATACCGTGGTCAAGTTGTCTTCGTTGCGTATTTCTCTTGGAATTTGTCCCGAATCCATCTCGGTCGCTGAAACGGGTTTCTTTCTGGCTGCATTTTCGGCGCGGACCTTTTCTGCATCGTCCTTTTTATGCACTTCTTGACTTTTTCGATTGCTCTATCGATGTCTTCCTTTCTTCCCAGGACGATGTCTTGTGGTGCTTCCTGCTGGATGTAATACGGGTAACGGTGCCGCATGAACTTTTGGCTGGACACGAAAGTGTAACGCACTCAACAGAAAATATTTGGCGTCCATTTTTGTGAATAAGTGTAAAGACACGATCATCCATAAGTTGAATTAGCGATTTGAGATCTGTGATTGGTGAATTTTATTCCATTCCAAGTTTATAGCGCCGAGCAATTCGTGTGTCGTTGCAAATTGACGCACATCAACGTAAATCTTGGGTGATAAGTAGCCCCAGATGTTTTCTATAGGGCTACAGTCGGGCGAGCACGCGGGCAATTCTAAAGCGTCGATGTTGCGATCATCCAACCACTTTTTAGTCGCCTCAGACGCACGAATCGGAGCATTGTCTTGCCGATAAACCCATGGGTGGGGCACTGGCTATATATATACATCCCTGGCCAGTAGTATTTGCGGGCTATCTTCTGATATGGTACGTTTTACTACCTAATTTTGCAGATGATGTCTTTCCTTCTAATTTGATCGGCAGAGATGCCGTTTTTATTTTTAAATTTCGACGGTTTCCATCCGCGAAACTGATGACGGTGCCCATTTCTTCAAATTGATATTTTCGTTCTTGTAGTATTCGCTCAAGTTCGTAGCTTCCGAAGCGAATTGTTGCGCCTGTATCCATAAATGCAGTAGTTACTTAATGTATGTTTGTATAAACAGAATTATCAACGATTCAATTTGATGCTAACGAGTGTAATACTAGAACTGATCTGAAGCTATGAATGCTTCTTTATTTATACTTATCCTCACGGTAAGTCGAGGATAGCACATGGATTTCCACTCACATTTTTCGTCTTTTGGCGATAATTTGAATAGCTTTTGACGAATGAGAATTTCGATACAATATTGCAAACTAGTAATTGTTTTTTGGGGACTTGGACGACGAGGACAATTAAACGACGCCGTTGCGGCTTAAGAAGTACATTATTTATAATTGAAAAACTGTTACAATTGTTTTGCGCGATATCGCGGTTAACAGTCGTCGGAATCTGTCTTTCCTTCCTCATCCCCTCATCATTCTTGCGGGGTCCTTTTCTGATGTCTGGTGCGTTTCCTCTTGTCTGGTCTGTTTTGCTTGTCGACGCGCAATTTACGATTATTTCCATAATTCTCTGGTCTGTTGTGCGCTTTTATTTCGATTCGCGCCATCATGTCGCCACAGCTTTATTGTTTAAATATCGAAGGATGCAATGTCTTTGCGATAACTTTGCAATAACCTGGGCCTTAACAAAGTTATCGAATGTATCGTTATACAGAGGGAACTTTATTAGCCGTACGCTTAACTTACGCATGCACCGGAAGTCCAACATATTTCAAACGCATGACAATATCATGGTTGAGAAATGCGCACGCATTTACACTAATAGTTACGTTTTATTGATACTAATTCTAATTTACAATACTTATTGACTAGCTTAAGATTATTCTTCAAGACCCCCATGAGTATGCGAAAAGACAAGCAAAAGCTGCGTACAATTTTTTGCTTTTTCTTTGAAACCGCGATGGTACCGGCACCATCCCATGGTCTGCTTTTATCAGGTGTTACTTCGCTGATTTGGCTTGTGAACGCGGAGATCTGCGCTGTCATGCGTTCCAGTTTCTCGTCGACGTCCGATGACTTTGTGCTCGCCACGCTGTTAATGGCTGATGTGGATCGTGCAGGAGGTCGTCAGGACGGCGTCAGGTCCTGCAAGACGCTGGAGATGGCGTAGAGACTGGGCAGGTTTTCAATCTGCCACAGCTTCGCCTGCAGCAGCTGACGCGTTTTCGCTTCTTGTGACTGAAACAAGCGGTTGGCGAGTGCGTCTTTCGTTGCAACGTATTTGTGGGTTCAAAAGAAAAGTTCTCGATTTTTGCTAGCTGTTCTAATGTTAGGTTGGAAGTTAGCACACTCTACATTACACTGTCGTCAACCACTGCGTGGAACTGAAACTGCTGCTTCAAATGTGCGAACCATAAAGTAACTTTTTCCGGCCTGAACGAACAGAATTTTAATGTCAGCGGATTCGACATTATTGCTGATGGCACCGGTTGCAAGCTTGCTGTACTAGGTCTAAAAAAAACGTGGTTCATTATCGGGGTCACCGATTGTGATTCGATTAAATGAAACATTTAACGGAACTAACCAAATTTATTAAAATACTAAATATACTTGTTTCATCGAATGGCTAAAATTATTTTTGTCTTTTGAAAATTTGTTTAGGAATAATATTGTGCGTCATCAGAATCTGATGTGCAAAAAAGATTCTTGACTTCTACTACTACATTTAACGTTTCGCTTTTTTGTCGCTTGAGTATTTTCATCAGCACGAATTAGACTTGATAAATTTCCTAATCGATTTTTTAACTAACGTTTTAAAGATTATCGTGCGATTCACAAGATTCTTGAATCGCAGAATTTATTATAAATACGTAAGTGCGAGTTTAGGTTGTGGAAATAGTTTATCGTTTCCCCTGCCTTACTTCATCGCAACGCAACGATCTTAATTCGAATGCGACCAATTCGCCGAATTTATCGTGCTCGTCCGGCACTTGCGTAATGTCGCCTTCAGGGCTACTTTTAGGGCTCATCTTATTCGTGCATCTGTTTGCCGCGTTTGCGAACTGACGTTTCGTTCATATTCTCCGTCTGCTGCAGCTTCCTTGTCTGTTGTACATAGTCCTGCGTAAAACAAAATATCGACTTTATAAATGTTTATGCACAGAATTAATATATGATTTATTTCTAATTTCCACAAAATGTTGTGGATTGGATGAAGATAGGCGAAGATTTCGACAAACGGTGCAATGTTCCGCATTGTATTGTTGCTTTAGATGGAAAATATATTGTCATGCAATCTCCTAAATATAGTGTAACGCGTTTTCGTCGCAACGCGTACAACTCGGTGGTTCTTCGTTACTCTCGGTAGTCTTTTACTTATTTTTCCAATCACGGCTAATAACTATTGACAAGATTCTCAAAACCTTTGTTTTGCCCTTATCGCGGTAGTGGTGATAGTAGGATGGTCGGTTTACCGGGGGTACCCCCATACCTTCACCTCCGCGACAAAGGTGCACAAATCGTCGTTACAATAGGGGAAACTATTATTATAACGATAAAGAACGCATAGCATTGTTCTGTTGTGGGTGCACACTACAAGTATATATATGCAGATGTCGGTTTTAATGGTAGAATATCTGACGAAGGTGTATTTTTAAATTGTAGTCTATACGAAAAAAACTTGAAAATAAGGACATACAGTTACCCAATTATTATTAACTTTATTCAACCCATGATATTGTCGCGACCCGGGGGCGGTACGGGACATAATTTTCACGATACAATTAAAATTTGAATCAAATTTATTTACAACAGGGCATTGATATATATTGTCTTCTAAATAAAAGTCCACCTACCTTGAACCAATTCTGATTGGCTTCATTTCTTTCTTGGCGCTGACGCGAACCGCGGTTAGCACTAATTCTACCAACTCGACTTTTCTCACTGACTGCCTCGACTAACTCCCTTTTATCCAGAATTGGTTCCTTTTATACATTGCAAATATTGTCGAATTCGGACTGTGGGGGAAAGTCCGTGAACTCGGCAACATTTGCTGATGTCGCCGATCGGGGAAGTGTGTCGCTCACACGAGCTCATCACCTAGACGGGATGTCCATCAGCAATTCTCAACCGGACGACGGTAAAGGTGTCGCTTGTCGATTCTATTCCATCCTGTTCGAATCCGGTGTTGCATTACGGTAAGAACTGCTAACGCACGCCGTCAAGGTGATTGTCCCGTGCACACGACAATATTTTAATGTTCATATTAGTGGAATTTGTTCGAAACCAATTTCATATCACAACTTGGAGGTTACCATTTGTCGATTAGTTTCAATCGAGCGTTTCTACTTGTTTTCTTTTATATTTGCCAAAGCCGTCGAACTTATTGCGCATCGAAGATAGATAAGTTTCCGAAGCCAAATTGATCTTGTAGTTGTAGTTAATGCTATTGCTTTCGTGGTGTTCGTTTGTTCCATCCCTATAACGCCACCCTTAATTCGGAGATAAAGCTTGTTCTTTAATTTGATCTAAACATTTTGTTTGATCGTCGTTAAATTTGATTGTCGTTAAACAAGACAATTTGAAGCAATCGCTTTTAACCCGTTTCGATTTTTTTAAATGTGTGTGAGAAAAGAAACTTTAAATTTTTAATCTTTAAGTTCGTGAGAGGATTCCGCTAATAAAACATTTTATATATATATCGGTTTAACAATAAAATTATGCGCCTTTCGTTCCGACGGTCAATTTCAACATTGGATTGATTCTTTTGCTCGAAGTCAACAATTGTTCCATTTGATCGAGCGCTATGAATTAAACGCGTATGTAAGCTGTTTTCGTGAATGAATCATGATGAAAATGTTTTTCACAAACAGGTATCTAGTGTCCATGTTCTATGTTTAACTTTTTAAAATGTTTATCCGTTACTCGCCATTAATTTTCACCGGCAAGATTTGCTTGAAGTCGCCACCGATAAGAATCACTTTGCCGACAAAAAGGCGATCGAGGTTGCATAAGTAACGTAGGGTCTTTTCTACCAAATAGAAAGAAGTGCGCGTCGCCGTGCTAAATTCATTCCAATTCATTAGTTTCGCCTCTCTTGAGGTATGCTGTTGCATTCAGTTCACTGATTTGTTTCAGTCAAACTACACTTTTTATCCGATCAATTTCGAATAAAAATGCCTTTCTTTTAATAAAAGCCAAGCAGATTCTTATTGCTTAAATATTACATATATTAACAAAATAATCAAGTGCCTACTTACCGATCTTATAACCGGACGGTGGATGCTCTGTTTAATGGTATTGACAAGCATCGCACTCGCTTCGTTCATTACGAATAAGCCAGCAATTTGGTGTTTACGTTATTTCCGACGGCTCTTTCTTCTTCGCCGTTTCGAAAGGCAACATGTCGTAGGCCTGACAGACATATGGAATGTGAGCTGCGGCGCATTTCATTCTGCAATATGTCACACACGAGGCTTCGCGAGGCGTCATATATCTTCGGCTCAAAGTATGACAGTTTAAGTAAAAACGAACAGTTTCAAACAGATCAAAAATTAGCTTTCCCCGGAAGCCGAATTACGTGTTCGGCAGTCGTTGGTCTTGCTCCAAATGTTCCTTCAGTTTTTGGAGAATTAACCTTTCGAATACTTCCTAGAGTGTTCAACAGGCTTTTGGTTTTAGGTTTTACACTTTGGCAGGATTCTTCTCCTTCTTTTGGGATGGCGATGATCTTGGTTTTCTTCTACTCGTCTGCGAAGTAGCCGATCTGTAGGCAGGCGTTGTAGATGTTCGTCAGCCTTGTTGTTATTTTGATTTGATCCGGGTGCCTTTTTCGCTTGCTTAGCTTTCAAGCTTTCCCGAACGACGTCCGTTGCTCCCTCAAAAGAATTCAGTGCACTGCAAATAGTTCAGGATTATTTCTGATACTCTCACCTGCTCGACGATTGCGGGATCGATCGGAGTGTTGTTAAAGAATCGCTTCTCTAGACGATTAGCTGTAAACTCTGCTAGATTTTCTGGAGAGAACAACCAGTTCGTGCTAACTTGGAGGGGGTGGTTCCGCTAGTTCCATGTTCCCCTCAGCATCTTTCGGATCATCCATATGCCATGGACTTTATTGCAACTTCCTGCATTAACGTATTCCACGATGTTGTTCGATGCTCCCTGATAGTCTTCCTTGTCTCTTCGATCAACTTATTGTATTGGCGCTTGTCTTCCGGTCATCGATACCGTGGTCAAGTTGTCTTCGCTGCGTATTTCTCTTGGAATTTTTTCCGAATCCATCTCGGTCGCTGAAGCGCGTTTCTTTCTGGCTGCATTTTCGGCGCGGACCTTTTCTGCATCGTCCTTTTTATGCACTTCTTGACTTTTTCGATTGCTCTATCGATGTCTTCCTTTCTTCCCAGGACCATGTCTTGTGCTGCTTCCTGCTGGATGTAGTACGGGTAACGCTGCCACATGATCTTTTGGCTTGGACACGAAAGTGTAACGCAATCAACAGAAAATATTTGGCGTCCATTTTTGTGAATAAGTGTAAAGACACGATCATTAAGACTTTTGGAGCCTGTGTTTTACACTCTATGATCCGTACACATATTATATTTAATGTTCTGTGTATGTTTTATTGTATTTTATGACCGCATTAATTGGAATTTTTTTTTAGGAATAGGCCTCAACTGCATAGTTAGTGGCAGGTGCCTAATCCATATGTTAATGCTATATCTGATTTTTTGTATTGCGTAGCCTTGTGAACTATTTAATTGTTGGTTTACCCAAGGTATGTTACAAAGGGTTATATATTAATCTCAATACATCATAAAGGTGAGAAACAGTAAGCTGATTTCTAGTTTTTTTTTCATATTTCATTTTGGCATACGATGATTCACAAGGATAGGCTGATGCTTTTGAAATGTTGTCATCTGAAGAATCGGAAGATTTTTGCAAGATCTACAGCGTTTCGAAAATAAATGTTTATGAACATCGGGCTGAGAATTGTTGGAACAGAAAGAAGAATGATCTGCTCTACAGAGCTCAACTGCTTTGAAATCTCCACAAGAAACAGTTTCTTAAATTGTGCTTCTTGATTTGAGAAGTTGCAGTCTCATTTATCGTGTTATGAATTTGGTTCTAAATCGGCATGTAGTTTTGTGGTGAGATATCTTACGTTGCCGCTTCGAGGGGACTTAGAAACTCTCTGAGTATACTTTTAATTTCATTTTACATTGGGACAGCTGAAGTATGTTTATGAACAATATTTTTTTATGGTGTTACTCAACTGTACGAATCTTTTAATCATATGATACGCAGAATTTCAGTGTGTTGAGACGCTTTGGATAAATTTTAAATCGCACCATCAACGACGGTGCCTTCGTATTGTCGAATAAGTCCGAAAGAAATTTTCAGGGCATCCTGATTGAAATTTTGCTTTCGGACATAGTCCATTTTGATGAGTGGCTTTAAGTCACTTTGCTCTTCGCGTAAAACGAACCCTTGTGGATGATCACCCTCTTCCTCCAGCTTATACAAAGCCAGTGAACCGCATCTTTCAACTGTTTATTGCCGACGAACGACATGTCCGTCAAACAATCTTCACATTGGTGTATGTCGGGTATGTCATTTGGTCGTAAGTGGTCACCTCGCCAATAATGTCCTGCGGGGACAAAATATGTCCAACAATTTGTGTAGCCGCCATCACAAATGAATCGAAAGAACTACAAAGAAAAAAACACGCAAAAATCAACAAAGAACTTCATTACTCTCGGCACCTTTGTACCTCTTCTTCTCTCCATGTGATGACGCTTATGGTTGTTGCTACTTCGGGAATGAATTATAAAAACATTTTTATCACAAACACGCACCAGTGTCGATGTTAATCTATTCTTTGCAACGACTTTCATCTCTGCATAATTTAAAGGGTTTTCGAGCAACAAATGTAATGACAAATGAATGAATATTAATTGTCGTCATCCTCTTTGTATTTAGACAAATCATGTGTCACCAATGAATCAGGATAGACATATCTACTCTTAGATCTTCCTTTAATAAACGATTAACACTAACGTATAACTACGTTGTTTTATTGTTTTATTGTATTGTTTGGCACGAACATTTTTTAACGTTTGAAGAAGTTTCTTTTTATTTTTTGCTATTCAGTTGCTGGTGCACTGTGTAAGGTAATCATCGTGTTTATATTCTTCTATTGGGGATTGGATCATCATGGGAAGAATAGGTTCTTTGGGCAGTTTATGCCCTCATAGGGAGCCTGTCCAAAAAATATATATACATTTATATCATTGAATCGCAATCACGAACATCAGGTGGATGCGCAATGAGCGAGGGAACGGTCAGTCAAGCAGATTTTTGGTAGTTGTCATGCCCGTATATGATAATGTCATCTGCAATTCAGATTACAGCCCCTTTTGGTGGAATTAGGAAGCACCAACGTTACTTCTAAGTAGATATTCCTTAAAAATGTATGTATGTATATGTCGTGCAATATGGGATTTCACTGCATTCCTATGAACAAGAGACCATTTTTATTATATACGCCATTAAGCCAATGGACAATTTGTAGATTCAAATATGTCCAAAGCTTGGTGTTTCATCCACTCTATCGGTGGACATGCACACATCTTATTACTAACCTTAACTAACTCTAAATATAATTTTACAATTTTAATGAAGTTGTTAAAGTGACATGATTGGGCTGCGTAGTGAACGTAACAATTGTCCCATATTTGTTTGATATTAGCTATGTGTATCACATAGTTGAATGTTGTTCATTTTAAGTACATTATGGAATTGAGTTATTCAATCATTCAAACATTTATAAAAGAATAAAATTAGATGTTTATCCGACATAATCTTACTATTGTTAACAGTATCAACATTTTTTTCTTACTTCCAATTGCTATTTACTTCGAATATGTATGTTCTTTCAAATGTTATGAACATTTTCATAACATCGAAATTATTGTCTATAATAGACAATGGATTTTTAAAGAAAATAGTTTATATAGTCTCCCAACGACTTAACGTATTTTACTGTTTCTATTACATCTTGCTCCATTATTGGTGGCTTTGGTCTTTTCGGGCTGCCATCTAATGGACATGCATTGACTTTTACTTTTTGTATACACATGTAATTCATAAAATCTGTTTTCATTTGCCTGCTGAACTCGTTAGGAGTAAAAATCGC
The DNA here is from genome assembly GCA_963695495.1 of Hololepta plana. NCBI lineage: Eukaryota > Metazoa > Arthropoda > Insecta > Coleoptera > Histeridae > Hololepta > Hololepta plana. Next base: position 1,223,202 of record OY968838.1, on the reverse strand, counting down.
CATAGGTTGATGTCACCCTCGGACATCGCTATGCTCAATAATCGACGTAACCCTTGATGGCGTCGCAACTGAGATCGTAACATAAGAACCCTCACTAATTGGTATCGCGTCAAATGATAAAACGCAAGCTCGATCGCGGCTTACGCTAGCTTATTAACTGAACCCATGAGCTCATTAACGCCGCATGCAGACGGTATTTTCCGTAATAGGTTTTCAATAGCGATTGTAACTGAAAATACGCTCGCAAATACCGATAGCTCCTGGTTCGCCTCATCGCGAATTGTTCAAGAATTCTTGATCGACGCTTTAATTTTTTGCATGTGATGTTATTCGTTTCGGAGATTGTCCGCGATTGGCAAACCTCCTTTTGACGAACTTAATTTAAATGCTGTGGTTACTTCGTTTTATTTATAGATATGTAAATTAAGAATGATTTGGTGTTGACAGTTTAACGCTTCTTGTACAACTTGTTTCTTAGATCTGAACGATCTTTTTCTGTGCCAGTGTTGGTTGACTCTGCATTATTTCCCTGTTGTAGCCAATAGGAGCCTCCCAACCTAAACTATAGGATCTTTCTTCGTGTCGATCTATTCCTGAAGTGTTTGCGCGATATCCATCGGCGGCCATTAGCGTTACGGCTATCAACAATTTGAACACGTGGAAGCGCTCCACGATGCAACCGCACTTGGATAGTACTTGTAAACGATATCTTGTTGAAATTATTATTATTGCACGCGCGAGTTTGCGATTTATTTGCGCCATTAATAAAATACGTAAGCAATCTTTAAACTGACGAATAATGTATCGACATTTGTAACAAATTCGGCACTTTGTTTGGCGTCTTCAGGTAAAATATAGCATTGGCAATCGTTCTGCTTTACTTTCGCGCTGCAACATTAACGAGCATTTTCATTTTGGAATTTCTTTCCAAATCAAAAGGGAAAGGCCTCAATTTATGCAGTACAGAACAATTGCCCAATTCTCTATCCTTTTTGTATGTTTGAAGGGTATATTTAAAATTTGCAACATTATTGCCATTGTCTATAATGTTGTATTTGAAAAGGACGTTCCGTGTCAATTTCAATAAATGCGGCACGTCATATAAAGCAATTACAATTCTATCATGCACGCGGAAGACAGGATTAACTTTATTGCGCCCGTGATATATTAAAAACCGAAGGGGGGGGGGGAACTTCCCTTGAAAATTTGGCACGCCAACACCTTTTACGGTATACTATGTTTTTTTTTACTTTCCGCATTTTACTTGTGAAGCAAGAAAATTTAAAGCCGTCGGATTTATACCCCTTTCGATTTGCGAAAATTCGCGTGGAAAACGAAACTCTATTAATTTATTTTTACTTTTTATTTTTAACAGAAATATTTCATGTTTATTCAATTAAGTTAACGAAAACAAGAAATTTAATTGAACATACCAATATGAAAGTTATATGTAAAGTATCTCTTTACAAGTAACATGTCGCTGCTTGTGATGTCTTGTAGCTTAAGAGATGTCTTGGCGACGTGCTGATGCTGGCCTGTTGATGTTAAGAAAAAAATACGCACACGAAGTTTCTCCTTTATTTGTGGTAAATTGGCTTTTGTTGGTTTTTGACCTATGTTGCTCTGTCAATGCAGCTTATTGGAAGGTTTTTTCTTCAACCAACTACGTCCGCCTGTTACATTTAAGAGAGCGGTTATTATTTCTTTTTGGCAGTTGAAGGAGAGGAGTATAATAAATAAGAAAAATACTCTTAAAACACATTTGATAAAAGATTATTTATTTATAATAAAAATATGAAAATTCAAATTAAATAACGATAACTAATCACACTAAACGAACAAAAAATATAAGGTACTGAAGCACCATTAATTACTGCTCGCATTGTTTTTATGCACTTCTTGACTTTTTCGATTGCTCTATCGATGTCTTCCTTTCTTCCCAGGACGATGTCTTGTGGTGCTTCCTGCTGGATGTAGTACGGGTAACGCTGCCACATGATCTTTTGGCTGGACACGAAAGTGTAACGCACTCAACAGAAAATATTTGGCGTCCATTTTTGTGAATAAGTGTAAAGACACGATCATCCATAAGTTGAATTAGCGATTTGAGATATGTGATTGGTGAATTTTATTCCATTCCAAGTTTATCGCGCCGCGCAATTCTTCTGTCGTTGCAAATTGACGCACATCAAGGTAAATCTTGGGTGTTAAGTAGCCCCAGATGTTTTCTATAGGGCTACAGTCGGGGGAGCACGCGGGCAATTCTAAAGCGTCGATGTTGCGATCATCCAACCACTTTTTAGTCGCCTCAGACGCACGAATCGGAGCATTGTCTTGCCGATAAACCCATGGGTGGGGCACTGGCCAGTAGTATTTGCGAGCTATCTTCTGATATGGTACGTTTTACTACCTAATTTTGCAGATGATGTCTTTCCTTCTAATTTGATCGGCAGAGATGCCGTTTTTATTTTTAAATTTCGACGGTTTCCATCCGCGAAACTGATGACGGTGCCCATTTCTTCAAATTGATATTTTCGTTCTTGTAGTATTCGCTCAAGTTCGTAGCTTCCGAAGCTAATTCTTGCGCCTGTATCCATAAATGCAGTAGTTACTTAATGTATGTTTGTATAAACAGAATTATAAACGATTCAATTTGATGCTAACGAGTGTAATACTAGAACTGAACTGAAGCTATGAATGCTTCTTTATTTATGCTTATCCTCACAGTACGTCGAGGATAGCACATGGATTTACACTCACATTATGCGTCTTTTGGCGATAATTTGAATAGCTTTTGACGAATGAGAATTTCGATACAATATTGCAAAATAGTAGTTGTTTTTTGGGGACTTGGACGACGAGGACAATTAAACGACACCGTTGCGGCTTAAGAAGTACATTATTTATAATTGAAAAACTGTTACAATCGTTTTGCGCGACATCGCGGTTAATTGCCGTCGGAAACTGTCTTTCCTTCCTCATCCCCTCATCATTCTTGCGGGGTCCTTTCCTGATGTCTGGTGCGTTTCCTCTTGTCTGGTCTGTTTTCCTTGTCGACGCGCAATTTGCGATTATTTCCATAATTCTCTGGTCTGTTGTGCGCTTTTATTTCGATTCGCGCCACCATGTCGCCACAGCTTTATTGTTTAAATATCGAAAGATGCAATGTCTTTGCGATAACTTTGCAATAACCTGGGCCTTAACAAAGCTATCGAATGTATCGTTATACAGAGGGAACTTTATTAGCCGTACGCTTAACTTACGCATGACAATATCATGTCTGAGAAATGCGCACGCATTTACACTAATAGTTAGGTTTTATTGATACTAATTCTAATTTACAATACTTATTGACTAGCTTAAGATTATTCTTCAAGACCCCCATGAGTATGCGAAAAGACAAGCAAAAGCTGCGTACAATTTTTTGCTTTTTCTTTGAAACCGCGATGGTACCGGCACCATCCCATGGTCTGCTTTTATCAGTTGTTACTTCGCTGATTTGGCTTGTGAACGCGGAGATCTGCGCGGTCATGCGTTCCAGTTTCTCGTCGACGTCCGATGACTTTGTGCTCGCCACGCTGTTAATGGCTGACGTGGATCGTGCAGGAGGTCGTCGACGGCGTCAGGTCCTGCAAGACGCTGGAGATGGCGTAGAGACTGCGCAGGTTTTCAATCTGCCACAGCTTCGCCTGCAGCAGCTGACGCGTTTTCGCTTCTTGTGACTGAAACAAGCGGTTGGCGAGTGCGTCTTTCGTTGCAACGTATTTGTGGGTTCAAAAGAAAAGTACTCGATTTTTGCTAGCTGTTCTAATGTTAGGTTGGAAGTTAGCACACTCTACATTACACTGTCGTCAACCACTGCGTGGAACTGAAACTGCTGCTTCAAATGTGCGAACCATAAAGTAACTTTTTCCGGCCTGAACGAACAGAATTTTAATGTCAGCGGATTCGACATTATTGCTGATGGCACCGGTTGCAAGCTTGCTGTACTAGGTCTAAAAAAAACGTGGTTCATTATCGGGGTCACCGATTGTGATTCGATTAAATGAAACATTTAACGGAACTAACCAAATTTATTAAAATACTAAATATACTTGTTGTTTCATCGAATGGCTAAAATTATTTTTGTCTTTTGAAAATTTGTTTAGGAATAATATTGTGCGTCATCAGAATCTGATGTGCAAAAAAGATTCTTGACTTCTACTACTACGTTTAACGTTTCGCTTTTTTGTCGCTTGAGTATTTTCATCAGCACGAATTAGACTTGATAAATTTCCTAATCGATTTTTTAACTAACGTTTTAAAGATTATCGTGCGATTCACAAGATTCTTGAATCGCAGAATTTATTATAAATACGTAAGTGCGGGTTTAGGTTGTGGAAATAGTTTATCGTTTCCCCTGCCTTACTTCATCGCAACGCAACGATCTTAATTCGAATGCGACCAATTCGCCGAATTTATCGTGCTCGTCCGGCACTTGCGTAATCTCGCCTTCAGGGCTACTTTTAGGGCTCATCTTATTCGTGCATCTGTTTGCTGCGTTTGCGAACTGACGTTTCGTTCATATTCTCTGTCTTCTGCAGCTTCCTCGTCTGTTGTACATGGTCCTGCGTAAAACAAAATATCGACTTTATAAATGTTTATATATAGAATTAATATATGATTTATTTCTAATTTCCACAAAATGTTGTGGATTGGATGAAGATAGGCGAAGATTTCGACAAACGGTGCAATGTTCCGCATTGTATTGCTGCTTTAGATGCAAAACATATTGTCATGCAATCTCCTAAAAATAGGGGAAACTATTATTATAGCTATAAAGAACGCATAGTATTGTTCTGTTGGGTGTTGTGGGTGCACACTACAAGTATATATATGTAGATGTCGGTTTTAATGGTAGAATATCTGACGGAGGTGTGTTTTTAAATTGTAGTCTATACGAAAAAAACTGGAAAATAAGGACATACAGTTACCCAATTAAGCCACTTTCGGGAAGAATGTGCTTGTACCGAATTGCTTTGTAGTGGATGATGCTTTTGCAATGAAGGAGTTTAAAACCGGGTTTTTAGCAATCAGCGTCAGTGTACTAAGAAAACATATGCTTTTGGATTCCAATACAATTAAATCTATAGTCTTGGCATCATCCGCATTGCACAGTTTATAATTGGATAAACAGAAAATTGACTATTTGGGCGACGAATTTATGAATTCCTTTGTCAGTAAGAAAGGAAAAGCGGACTGCCAATATAAACACATATTGTGAAACGTAAAAAAACTAAATGAAAGTATGCTTACCAAAAATTTGATGTTGTTGGAGTCGCACTGATTCCAGGAACAATAAATTGTAGTGCCTGGAAATATGGCCACTTGCTGACATAGATTTCGTCATAGCCACTGTCACTTGTGGTCCTCTCGTTCGTCTTTGCCTCTTGCAACATCTAAGTTAATTATAATGTAAAATAAAGAGAAACATTAAATTGGTTATCGAGTCTGTCTTATCTGGTTCCGCAAATTATGTATTTTGCGCTTAACTTCTTGACTGGTGTAATTATATTTTTTTGAAATCTTCTGATGCGGCTTGTTTTTGGTGCCGATTTCTATAGCTCACACTTCTAATGTTCCATAAGCACTCTCTGGATTCATAAATGTTAATGAACTCTCTAGTTTCTCCTTCGCTCCACTTTTTCGACATTTTGCATCGGATTATAAAGTATTAGTGATAGGAATATTCGAATTTACATGACACAAGTAGTATTCAGGTATTAACAGATCACAAATCATATTCGCCTCCCATATGATTATGTCGTCCAAAGCAATGCCATTAGGTGATCTACAATTTTGTGGATCATCCTCTTCGTCTGATGGAATTTTTGAGCATATTGCCCAAAACAATAATCCTCAACTTCTTCGTCGGACGAAATACAGATAATTTCTCCATCCTCGTCGTCCTTCTCCGCCTTCTGATCGACTTTTTCTTCTTCCGTTTTGAATGTCTCCTCCGCTTCTAAGCACGCTTGAAGAAGCATCTGGTCCATGTTATCATCTCAGTGGTAATACATCTTCTCCACCTCCGAACACTTGGATAATAAGACACTGTCTATATTATGATTCATTATTTTCGATGCATGTACTACATGAAATCATTTAACTTATGGGAAGAAGAAAAACTTGCATTGAGACGGATCTCATGACGCGGTGTCTTCCGCAGAGGATGTTGGATAGCTTAAATGTACGTTTTGTTCGTTACATTTTATTTCGAATTAGTTCTACATTGCGCCGATCTACCAGTTAACTCACGGGGGGGGGGGGGGGGGGCGCCAGGAATGCAATTTAGTGTTGTGGCGATATTTGAGGCGGATTCCACTCCTAACAACTCAGCAAGGTGATTCGGATAAATCAAGCAAGAGCTAACTCTTGATAGCAAAAAATGTATAATAATTAAAGTTGAGGTACGTTTTACAATGTTTCGTTCCAGCCAGAATTGACATGTTGTTTTTCAATAGCTGAAAGAATTCTAGGAAGAAATACTTATTAAGTAGTTTAACATTGAAATTTCATTATCGATATGGTATATTGGAAGCTGAGGTTTTGGTTTATCGATAATGGCTCACATGTGCGCGTTTGTATAAGGGTACGTTGAGAGGGCATCCAACAAACAAAATATCAAAAACATTATAAATAACAATTGATACATATACGAACAGAAACTGAAATTTAATGAAAATTTCAATACCAATCACAACTTCAAATTTACTAGTACTGCATCTGATAAAACAAATATTTACATCGAATATGTAACAACAACAATTATATAACAACAATTAAATAACATTTTATTTTTAATGCATTATTAAACAAAAAAAAATAAGTAGGACAAGATGTACTTTCCTATTTCTGTAAAGTATCTCTGAATAATTTGTCGCCTCGCTTCTTCTCCTTGCTTCCGCACGTTGCTGGTTGTGATGCGCTGCAACGGCACAGAATTCATCGACTACGGCACAACCTGGATTTCATCATCCATAATTATGCTATGGATGACAGCATCGGCATTTATCCGAAGTGCTTGTTTTAATAATTTGATTGAAATGTAGCACCCTGTGTTTCAGCGGCGCCCGAAATTTATTTTTGAGCGAAGCGCGTGTGCATTCAACAATATTTCCTGCCTTTAAAAAAATTCTTCTTTGACCACCTGAGGTTCGCTCACAGGTTTTCTAATCTGCGTTATTAGGCACCGCTCGAGTGGATGGCCGCGATCTCCTGTGACAATTATAGGGCTAATTAATTAATTTATCAATTATTAAATATACGCCATTCGTGTTACCACTAATATAAAAATTGCTTCGTCATGTGCCGTTGCGAATCTGCTTAAAGCTTCGGCCGCGTTACAATTTCCCCAAAACGTACGCATCGTGCGTTGATCCGGGGAATCTGCTATTCACATTTATAATACGGCCAACATAGTCGCACATCTGAATTTGTGTATTTATAATGTTCAACAGGCTGATCGATAATAGATTTTCCACGTTGGCAGAATTCTTCTCCTTCATTTGGATGGCGATGATCTCGGTTTTCTTCTACTCGTCTGCGAAGTAGCCGATCTGCAGACAGGCGTTGTAGATGTTCGTGACCCTCGTTGTTATTTCATCTGGGAGCAGTTTCACCGCAACGTTCGGGATTTGATCCGGTGCGGATGCCTTTTTCGCTTGATTAGCTTTCAAGCTTTCCCGGACGACGTCCGTTGTTAGCTGAAACAATTCGGTGCACTGTAAATAGTTAACGAATCGCTTCTCTAGATGATTAGCTGTAAACTCTGCTTGTTTTTCTGGAGAGAACAACCAGTTCGTGCCAACTTGGAGGGGGTGGTTCCGCTAGTTCCTTGCTCCCCTCAACATCTTTCGGAGCATCCATATGCCATGGACTTTATTGCAACTTCCTCCAGGAACGTATTCCACGATGTTGATCGATGCCCTCTGAGGATGAAAATTGAAAAAAAATGCATTTCTTGAGAGCGTGGCGGCCGCTGCTCGAGCTACGTGTAAAATGCTTCTTCGTCACCAAGATCTATATCGTCCTCGGACGTAATTGCAATTGACGAACAATTAAGAAACCGATAGCAACGCACCGAAATTTCGTTCACTATACAACGGTGTTAAACGATGTAATTTTTTATAACAAAATTCAATGCTATTACTGATTTGCTCTTGTTTTAGTTTTTAACAAATTAACAATTGCCAAAAATATTTTTCTGTTAGTGGTTGTTGAAGAATGAGTGAGTTACATTATCTCAATTTTGAGCTGGGGAATCATGCATTCAGTTAATTCAGTCAACAAGTTAGTTACAACTTCAAAATTGTTGAAAACTATCTTTCGAGCAACTTTTTATTCTACTATGAGGATTTAGTTTGGCAACAAAGTTCCTTTTGGGATCATCAAAGTAATATCTTGCCAGTATGTGCATGGATACTGTATGTAAAATATTAAAATGTGATCACGAATCGTCTGTTCTGAGCGTTGACTTCATCCCATCTTCTGATAGATGGGTTGTCCCTAAAGTCGTAGTGATGTTAAGACTTTTGGAGCCTGTGTTTTACACTATGATCCGTACACATATTATATTTAATGTTCTGTGTATGTTTTATTGTGTTTTATGACCGCATTAATTGAAATTTTTTAAGGAATAGGCCTCCATATGCTAATGCTATATCTGATTTTTTGTATTGAGTACCTTGTGAACTATTTAACTGTTGGTTTACCCAAGGTACGTTACAAAGGGTTATATATTAATCTCAATACATCATAAAGGTGAGAAACAGTAAGCTGATTTCTAGTTTTTTTGCATATTTCATTTTGGCATACGATGATTCACAAGGATAGGCTGATGCTTTTGAAATGTTGTCATCTGAAGAATCGGAAGATTTTTGCAAGATCTACACCGTTTCGAAAATAAATGTTTATGAACATCGGGCTGGGTATTGTTGGAACAGAAAGAAGAATGTTCTGCTCTACAGAGCTCAACTGCTTTGAAATCTCCACAAGAAACAGTTTCTTTAATTGTGTTTCTTGATTTGAGAAGTTGCAGTCTCATTTATCGTGGTATGAATTTGGTTCTAAAGCGGCATGTAGTTTTGTCGTGAGATATCTCACGTCGCCGCTTCGAGGGGACTTAGAAACTATCTGAGTTTACTTTTAATTTCACTTTACATTGGCGCAGCTGAAGTATGTTTATGAGCAATATTTTTTATGGTGTTACTCAACTGTACTGTACTGTACCCTGATTGAAATTTTGCTTTTGGACATACTCCATTTTGATGAGTGGCTTTAAGTCACTTTGCTCTTCGCGTAAAACGAACCTTTGTGGATGGTCACCCTCTTCTTCCAGCTTATACAAAGCCAGTGAAACCCATCTTTCAACTGTTTATTGCCGACGAACGACATGTCCGTCAAACAATCTTCACATTGGTGTATGTCGGGCATGTCATTTGGTCGTAAGTGGTCACCTCGCCAATAATGTCCTGCGGGGACAAAATATGTCCAACAATTTGTGTAGCCGCCATCACAAATGAATCGAAAGAACTACAAAGAAAAAACACGCAAAAATCAACAAACAACTTGATTACTCTCGGCACCTTTGTACCTCTTCTTCTCTCCATGTGATGACGCTTATCGTTGTTGCTACTTCGTGAATGAATTATAAAAACATTTTTATCACAAACACGCACCAGTGTCGATGTTAATCCACTCTTTGCAACGACTTTCATCTCTGCATAATTTAAAGGGTTTTCGAGCAACAAATGTAATGACAAATGAATGAATATTAATTGTCGTCATCCTCTTTGTATTTAGACAAATCATGCGTAGTCACCAATGAATCAGGATAGACATATCTACTCTTAGATCTTCCTTTAATAAACGATTGGCACGAACATTTTTTAACGTTTGAAGAAGTTTCTTTTTATTTTTTGCTATTCAGTTGCTGGTGCACTGTGTAAGGTAATCATCGTGTTTATATTCTTCTATTGGGGATTGGATCATCATGGGAAGAATAGGTTCTTTGGGCAGTTTATGCCCTCATAGGGACCCTGTCCAAAAAATATATATACATTTATATCATTGAATCGCAATCACGAACATCAGGTGGATGCGCAATGTGCGAGGGAACGGTCAGTCTAGCAGATTTTTGGTAGTTGTCATGCCCATATATGATAATGTCATCTGCATTGAGATTACAGCCCCTTTTGGTGGAATTAGGAAGCACCAACGTTACTTCTAAGTAGATATTCCTTAAAAATGTATGTATGTATATGTCGTGCAATATGGGATTTCACTGCAATCCTATGAACAAGAGACCATTTTTATTATTTACGCCATTAAGCCAATGGACAATTTGTAGATTCAAATATGTCCAAAGCTTGGTGTTTCATCCACTCTATCGGTGGATATGCACACATCTTATTACTAACCTTAACTAACTCTAAATATAATTTTACAATTTTAATGAAGTTGTTAAAGTGACATGATTGGGCTGCGTAGTGAACGTAACAATTGTCCCATATTTGTTTGATATTAGCTATGTGTATCACATAGTTGAATGTTGTTATCCGATATAATCTTACTATTGTTAACAGTATCAACATTTTTTTCTTACTTCCAATTGCTATTTACATCGAATATGTATGTTCTTTCAAATGTTATGAACATTTTCATAACATCGAAATTATTGTCTATAATAGACAATGGATTTTTAAAGAAAATAGTTTATATAGTCTCCCAACGACTTAACGTATTTTACTGTTTCTATTACATCTTGCTCCATTATTGGTGGCTTTGGTCTTTTCGGGCTGCCATCTAATGGACATGCATTGACTTTTACTTTTTGTATACGCATGTTTTGTGGTTTTTGCAGATTGAAAACACAATTACAATTTAACAAAATATATTTGTTTGCATTACGCTTGTTGCGGCACGACTTAGTCACGCGGTGGTTCGAAGAGAAGAGCGAAAAAAATCTTAGCGTCGCTTCCTGCGACCTCGACTTTTTCGCTCCTATTTTTTTTGGTTTCCGCTGGGTGGTGGTTAGGTGGCAAATTTGAATTTGCGCCCCCACAGTACTCCCCTCCTAGTGATAACGATATCTTTATCGGAAACGTGCTGGGAGTCTTATTGGACGTCCACGTCTGGACGTGCGGACGCTTGTTGATGAGTGCTCTTGCTGCGTCGTGTCTTCGGGTGTGGCGGTGGCGTCTTCTAGCGTGTGCGGTAGTAGGAGGACGCTCTCCTGCGTTTCCCGCGGGCCTGGGTTGTTGTCAACCGAGAACGATGGCTTAAGTCTGTCGATATTGATGGTGACTTCGCGGCCTTTTACTTCCAGTTTGAAAGTTTTATCGTTCCGTGCTATGACTTTGTACGGTCCTTCGTATGGTGCATGTAGTTTTTGTGTCAGCACGGGAATGCGTATGAATACCCGCTCGCATGTTGCTAGGTCGGCTGGCACGAATATCTTTCCACTTCCATGTTTCGCTGGTGGAACGCAGGTGCTGCGTTGCATGTGTAGTCGGAGTTGCTGCAAGTATTGTTGCGGGTGTGTCTCTGCTCCCTGGCTGAAGAACTCGCCTGGTAATCGGAGTAGTTCTCCGTATACCAGTTCTGCCGTTGTCGCTTGTAGATCCCCCTTCCACGCGGAGCGGATTCCTAATAAAATTAGGAGCAATGCTCCTGTCCAGTCCGATGTCTGGTGACAACGGAGTGCTCCTTTCAATTGTCGGTGGATTCTCTCTATCATTCCGTTGGCAGCAGGATGATAGGCCGACGTCATGTGATGTTCTGTCCCTAAGTATGCCATCAAAGACCTGAAGGTTGTGCTGTTGAACTGACTACCGCGGTCCGTTGTCACTCGTTGAGGGCAACCGAAACGTGCCACCCAGTTGAACAGAAAGGCGTCGATTATCGTTTGGGCTTCGATGCTCTTTACCGGTACGACTTCGGACCATCGAGTATGCCTGTCGATTATTGTCAGACAATAACGATTTCCTCTCGATGGCGGCATTGGTCCAACCAAGTCCATGTGGACGTGTTGGAAGCGCGCTGTCGGAACCTCGAATTCACCGGCTGCGGAACGAGTGTGCCGTTGCACTTTTCCTCGCTGGCAGCTAATGCACGCCTTCGACCATGCCATAATATCTCTTGCCATGTGATTCCAAACGAATCGTTGCTGGACCAACTTAGTCGTGGCTTTCCTGCCGAGATGCGACAGATTATGGCATATGTCGAAGACTTTCCTGCGGAGTGTTTTTGGATCAAACGGTCGTATACGCCCTGTCGAGGTGTCGCAGTATATTTCCGCGTCGTTTTGTTGTAATTTTTTTAGTTCCAGCGACGTCTTACCACGGAGGAGTTCTCGGAGATCGTCGTCGCTCTGTTGCTCTCGCGCCAAAACCGCATAGTCGAGGGTTGGCGCGGTGTCGATTGCTTCTATGCGCGATAGTGCGTCCGCCACGATGTTGTCTTTACCGGCTACGTCGTGAATTGGCCGATATAGTCGATGTGGCGTAACTGTCGTGGGCTTGCCTTTTCCGGTTTCTGGTTGAAGGCGTAGATCAAGGGCTTGTGATCAGTGTATATAATACACAGGTGTCCTTCGATGTAATGCCGGAATTTCTTCACCGCTGAATACATCGCGAGCAATTCCCGGTCGTACGTGCTGTATCCTTGCTGCGCTTTGTTCAATTTTTGCGTGTAGAACGAAAGCGGTTCCCAAACGTTGTCTTTGTGTTGTTGAAGCACAGCGCCTACCGCGACATCCGATGCGTCAACGGTAATTGACAAGGCGGCGTTCTTTGCGGGATGGACGAGCAGAGTTGCTGCTGCAAGAGCTTCTTTAAGCATCGTGAATGCTTCGGTGGTCGTTGGAGTCCAGGTGATCGGGGCATTGTTGTTCTTAGGGCCGCTTAACAATGAAGTAAGAGGCGCCTGGATCTTGCCTGCATCGGGTATGTAGCGCCTGAAGAAATTTACCATACCCAGAAAACGTCTCAACTGTTTCACCGTTCCTGGTGCGGGATGGTTGAGAATGGCCTGTACCCGTTCCCGTGGGGGTTTGGTCCCTTCGGCGGAGATCTCTTGCCCTAAAAATATCACTTGTTCCTGGCCGAACCTGGACTTCTGCGGGTTGATTATTAAGCTGTAATCGCGTATGCGCTGGAAAAGCTCTTCCAGGTGGCGCAGATGCTGCTGCTCATTTTCGGAGGCCACTAGGATATCGTCGATGTAGGCAAAGCAAAAATCCAGGCCTCTGGTTACTTCGTCGATAAAGCGCTGGAATGTTTGCGCAGCGTTCCGAAGACCAAACGACATATAGCGGAACTCGTAAAGTCCGAAAGGCGTCGTTATGGCCGTTTTCTTTCTATCTTCCTCTGCCACTGGAATTTGGTGGAAAGCTTTAACCAGATCGACTGTTGAGAACACACGTTTGCCGTGTAGATTGTACGAAAAGTCTTCGATGTGCGGCACTGGATAGCTATCCGGCACCGTTCTCGCGTTCAGCGCGCGGTAATCGCCGCAGGGTCGCCATTCCCCATCCTTTTTGGGGACTAAATGAAGAGGCGAACTCCAGTTGCTGGAGGAAGGTGTGATCACGCCTTCCTTTACCATTTGCGCGAACTCGGTCTTCGCTATGTTGTAGCGGTCCGGCGCCAATCGACGAGGTCGGCAGGTAACCGGTGGCCCTGGCATCGTGAGAATGTGGTGCACCGTATCGTGTCTCTTTCTCACTTTACCACCGTTTGGCACCGTAATGTCGTTAAATCGTTCAAGTAGCTGACAATATCTGACACTATTTACACTAATGTCTGACTTGAGCGTACTTACCGCTGCCACTTGCGCGTTTTGCACCACACCGTTGCACGATAAGTGTGTTAGTCGGTCCACTAATCTACACTTACGCAGATCTACAAGGAGCCCGTAGTGGGTGAGAAAATCCGCACCGAGAATGGCATGTTGCGTATCGGCTATTAAAAAGTCCCATACGAAATCGCGGCGAAGTTGTAGATTCAGGGTGGCCGTGAACAACCCGTACGTGTCTATTTCACTATTGTTAACCGCACTCAATTTAAATGTTGTCTTTGTCAATGGTCGGTTAACAAATGCTCGCGGAATTATCGAGACGTCGGATCCTGTATCAACAAGGAACTTCAGCTTGTTGGCGAGGTCCTTCACAAACAGGCGACGTTGAAGATGGAGGGCGTCTGCTGCCGCGACCAGAGACGGCTCCTCTAGTTTTTTGGTTCGAATTCGCACGGCTGGACGCATTTACCAAACCTGTTGTGGTAGAAACATAACTTCGAATCGAGCGCTTTCCTACCACGTGAGTGCGAACGGTTTCGGCTGCGGGATCTCGGTGTCCTCGTGCTACCGGTTGCGCACGCACCTTCCAATCGCTTGCACAGAGCGTCCATCTGCCGCTGCATTTGGCGCATCTGTTCGCGCAGGTCGTTCTCATCTGTACCGACGCTACACACTTGCGGCTTGAAGGTCTGCACGATGCGGTCCGCAGTTTCCGCCATTTTTGTCACGCTCGCGCCATCCATCGATGCCAATATGGCGCGCACTTCTTGCGGAATCCGGTTCAACCATATTGTTCGCACCAAATCCTGGGGAACTCCTGGGCCCGCGAGATCCTGCAAATGCCGCAAGAACTGGCTTGGCTTCTGGTCGCCTATGTCCGCGCCTTGCAAGAGCAGCCTCGTCTTCTCCTCTTGAGATTGCGCCGATCTCCGAATCAGGGTGTCCCTAATTGCGATATACTTATCGGTCGCTGGTGGCTCGAGAAAAATGTCTTTCACCTCGGCTAGGTGCTCCATCGACAAATTCGTCGTCAGCATGCTGAATTTGGTGGTGTCGTCAACAATTCCCAACAAGCTGAATTGTTGTTCAAGTTGCGCGAACCACAACGACACTTGCTCCACGCAGAACGACTGAATTCGGATAGCCGGTTGTGCCATTTTTTACAAAAGAAAATATAACGTTCACACATAAAATAAACAAATAAATGCTGATTAACGTTTCGCGACGATCACGTCGGGGTCACCAATTTTGAGGTTTTTGCAGATTGAAAACACAATTACAATTTAACAAAATATATTTGTTTGCATTACGCTCGTTGCGGCACGACTTAGTCACGCGGTGGTTCGAAGAGAAGAGCGAAAAAAATCTTAGCGTCGCTTCCTGCGACCTCGACTTTTTCGCCCCTATTTTTGTTGGTTTCCGCTGGGTGGTGGTTAGGTGGCAAATTTGAATTTGCGCCCCCACAGCATGTAATCGATAAAATCTGTTTTCATTTGCCTGCTGAACTCGTTAGGAGTAAAAATCGCCATAGGTTGATGTCAGCCTCGGACATCGCTATGCTCAATAATCGACGTAACCCTTGATGGCGTCGCAACTGAGATCGTAACATAAGAACCCTCACTAATTGGTATCGCGTCAAATGATAAAACGCAAGCTCGATCGCGGCTTACGCTAGCTTATTAACTGAAACCATGAGCTCATTAACGCCGCATGCAGACGGTATTTTCCGTAATAGGTTTTCAATAGCGATTGTAACTGAAAATACGCTCGCAAATACCGATAGCTCCTGGTTCGCCTCATCGCGAATTGTTCAAGAATTCTTGATCGACGCTTTAATTTTTTGTATGTGATGTTATTCGTTTCGGAGATTGTCCGCGATTGGCAAACCTCCTTTTGACGAACTTAATTTAAATGCTGTGGTTACTTCGTTTTATTTATAGATATGTAAATTAAGAATGATTTAGTGTTGACAGTTTAATGCTTCTTGTACAACTTGTTTCTTAGATCTGAACGATCTTTTTCTGTGCCAGTGTTGGTTGACTCTGCATTATTTCCCTGTTGTAGCCAATAGGAGCCTCCCAACCTAAATTATAGGATCTTTCTTCGTGTCGATCTATTCCTGAAGTGTTTGCGCGATATCCATCGGCGGCCATTAGCGTTACGGCTATCAACAATTTGAACACGTGGAAGCGCTCCACGATGCAACCGCACTTGGATAGTACTTGTAAACGATATCTTGTTGCAATTATTATTATTGCACGCGCGAGTTTGCGATTTATTTGCGCCATTAATAAAATACGTAAGCAATCTTTAAACTGACGAATAATGTATCGACATTTGTAACAAATTCGACAGTTTGTTTGGCGTCTTCAGGTAAAATATAGAATTGGCAATCGTTCTGCTTTACTTTCGCGCTGCAACATTAACGAGCATTTTCATTTTGGAATTTCTTTCCAAATCAAAAGGGAAAGGCCTCAATTTATGCAGTACAGAACAATTGCTCAATTCTCTATCCTTTTTGTATGTTTAAAGGGTATATTTAAAATTTGCAACATTATTGCCATTGTATATAATGTTGTATTTGAAAGGGCGTTCCGTGTCAATTTCAACAAATGCGGCACGTCATATAAAGCAGTTACATTTCTATCATATATGCGAAAGACAGGATTAACATTATTGCGCCCGTCATATTTTAAAAGAAAATTAATCGCTCTCGCTCTCAAAAACCGAAAGCACGGGGGAACTTCCCTTGAAAATTTGGCACGCCAACACCTTTTACGGTATACTATGTTTTTTTTTTTTTAATTTCCGCATTTTACTTGTGAAGCAAGAAAATTTAAAGCTGTCGGATTTATACCCCTTTCGATTTGCGAAAATTCGCGTGGAAAACGAAACTATTAATTTATTTTTACTTTTTATTTTTAACAGAAATATTTCATGTTTATTAAATTACGTTAACGAAAACAAGAAATTTAATTGAACATACCAATATGAAAGTTATATGTAAAGTATCTCTTTACAAGTCGCTGCTTGTGATGTCTTGTAGCTTAAGAGATGTCTTGGCGACGTGCTGATGCTGGCCTGTTGATGTTAAGAAAAAAATACTGTTTTTCCCCAATTGTAGCGATGAGGAATGGTGTTTTTCAACTCGAAGGACCAATGGTTGTCTTAATAAAACGACGCGTTTTCTTTCTTATATTATTAACTAATTAATATTAAATCTACAATAATCAACTCTCGGAATACGTAGCGATCAACGTGCCGATCTTCGAAGAACTATATGCTTATTTTTGAGTTTATACAAATTGTTGATTTTGAGGGTGGTCAAGAAGGGGGTGAAAATGACGCACTGATTGGTGGATGATGTGGAGAACGGAAGAACTTTCCCGGCTTCCTGGAATTCTCGTCTTCGGTCACTTTCACCGGCCTTCTTGCCTGTCCCTTCATTTCTCGGAAGGACAATATACAAGATGGTGAAGTAACAATGGGAATGTAAAAGACAGTACCCTAAACTTAGCTATTATACATAATTGCTACAGAAATACATGATGTAATAAAATAGAAATCCTAACTATTCAATATTGGCACTAAAAGGGTTCTTTTATTGATTGTCCACTTTTTGGGACAGCAACAAATACGCACACGAAGTTTCTCCTTTATTTGTGGTAAATTGGCTTTTGTTGGTTTTTGTCTTATGTCGCTCTGTCAATGCTGCTTTTTGGAAGTTTTTTTCTTCAACCAACTACGTCCGCTTGTTACATTTAAGAGAGCGGCTATTATTTCTTTTTGGCAGTTGAAGGAGAGGAGCATAATAAATAAGAAAAATACTCTTAAAACACATTTGATAAAAGATTATTTATTTATAATAAAAATATGAAAATTCAAATTAAATAACGATAACTAATCACACTAAACGAACAATAAATATAAGGTACTGAAGCACCATTAATTACTGCTCGCATTGTTTGTCGTCGGAGGTCGCCTCAACAGACGACTTGTCTAGTTTTTTTCTGTAGCTGGTTGGCTGCGTACACTTTTTTGCTTTTTCTTTGAAACCGCGATGGTACCAGCATCACTGGGGATTGGCGCATGCGCGGCTTCGTGAACGCGCTCGTTGACGATGGTTCGTGCCACGGTCTGCTTTTATCAGTTGTTACCTCGCTGATTTGACATTAAACAGTGACATAATGACAAAAAAACAAAAAAATCAACAAAAGTATTGGACCTGCACACCACCATAATATTGGTGGCGGTGCTGCTCTCTTCTGGCTTCTCCGCCTCGTCCTCCTCCTCCTTGACCCCCCCCCCCCTGTTGTTATGTTTCTTACGCCGCTTACGTCGCGGCGCCCTCTTCCGCTTCGTTGACGTCGCTTCCTTCTCCGGCGCCGACGCCCCCCCCCTACGCTCACTTGCTGCAAAAGAAAACAAATTACTACATTATTATTATTATGAGAAATTTAGAACGACAATGGAAAAAGGAAAATTGACAAATGTTGAGAATAATAATTATATTACAATTACCTTAATTTCCGCTTGCTCCATTTCTAGTGCACGGAATACATTCGTGAATAATACTGATGTTAAAGCCGAAAAATATTCTCCACATGCTCCCATTCGATGGAGGTGGCAAGCGATAAGAATTCGCAGGAAAGAAGTGAAATGCTGACGTTAATTTAACGGGCTATAAAACTCTTTCTTTCTTTTCACAATTGCCCTTCACAAATGATATTACATGTGGAGATACAAAGTGTAACGTAAAGAAATAATACAACGTTCATTCTACATAGTGACTATGTATTGAGAAAAAAAAAAGATTTTCACAAATATTCGCATTCTTGCGATTTGACGTGCGAAAAGGGTATTTTAATGGTACATCGGAGGTCGGGGAGCACAATGCCGACCTCGATTCACTCCCAGACCGGCTCATTTACCTCGAAAATTGCACCTTTCCTCAAATTCATAGATTTTCTGCCGGTTTTTCCGCACATTATTTATAATTGAAAAACTGTTACAATTGTTTTGCGCGATATCGCGGTTAACTGCCGTCAGAAACTGTCTTTCCTTCCTCATCCCCTCATCATTCTTGCGGGGTCCTTTTCTGATGTCTGGTGCGTTTCCTCTTGTCTGGTCTGTTTTCCTTGTCGACGCGCAATTTTCGATTATTTCCATAATTCTCTGGTCTGTTGTGCGCTTTTATTTCGATTCGCGCCACCATGCCGCCACAGCTTTATTGTTTAAATATCGAAAGATGCAATGTCTTTGCGATAACTTTGCAATAACCTGAGCCTTAACAAAGTTATCGAATGTATCATGATACAGAGGGAACTTTATTAGCCGTACGCTTAACTTACGCATGCACCGGAAGTCCAACATATTTCAAACGCAGGACAATATCATATTTACACTAATAGTTACGTTTTATTGACACTAATTCTACTTTACACTACTTATTGACTAGCTTAAGATTATTCTTCAAGACCCCCAGGGGTACACGAAAAGAAAAGACAAGCAAAAGCAGTCTGCCGTCATGGTGTCGCAATGACTGACGTAAGTAGTGGCGTCGTGTTCGTCTGTTTTCGCGAATTAGTTCGATGATCTGCGGCGGCAGCACCGTCGCGTTAATATTTATCGTCTTTGTTCGGACGCGTTATATCGGATGGCGTCTTGATTATTTCGGCTATTGCCGCCCTATTGGCGTTTGCAAAATCCCGGACCCCTATATATAATTTCTTCTGTGGTTGTCGTCCACGAAAAATATCTCCGTTAGTAACGGATCCTTGTGGTGTCTGAAACACATGGATTTAATGAGGGTGACAGAAGTATATATGATGATATAATTGATGAAAGCTTTTTCCTCGTTGTGGAGATGGACGAGACTCGTCTGGAAATGGACGTCTTCTGGTTGTTCTTCGTTATGACGTCATTGAGTTCAACGCTTCGTGCATTCAAATCGGTCAGAATGATCGATTTGGGAAGGCGATGATCGGCGTAATCGAAGAAGATTTGGTCCAGCGGCCAATAATTAAAGTTGGCGACTGCTGCCGTCCATTGTTCTGCCCTTAGCTGGAGAGGGTGAGTTCTTGGTGGCTTCTGGTGCGTTGGCCGGCACCAGTGACCTCTTGCAGTGATTCCTTGTAGTGAGGATTCCTTCTACTTGTTGAGTAAAACAAACAATCCATTCTTTAGTTACCGAAAGTTAATTAAAATCCGTTTGTAGATTTATCAGTGGCGCATTGGTTCGCGTGATTTATATTATTGCGTCGCCTTTAATTTTAATTTGCCTGCTGCAATCCCCAGGTTTCATTTGGAACGCGCTGCGGATGATCGTTTTCCCGAAACAAATGCATTACGTCAAAAACTCGCTCACTTGCTTATTATGTCTAATCGGCGTCGCGACCACTTTGGCCGTTACCGTTGCCGTACGTTTGTTCTGCGAAGAGGTAAATTTGCATCGCAAAGGGGAAACTGTAAATTGTTATTTATATATTGCTAATAAAATGTTTTGGTTAGTTGCAAGAGATTGGTAGAAATGTTCATAGATTGGCGCGTTATTCGACGGCCGAAGTGCGGACGCAAATTGTCACATTCTCGATCACACTTTTGCAGAAACAAGCGCCGTTCAATATCTACGAAATGATCGAAGTTACGCCGAACAATTTCATGTGTGTAAGTTGCAATTTTTGATTTCGTTGCTAGACTCAATTGTGATTAATTTAATTTATTGCATTCGTATTTTAGGTGTTCTGCGGTATTTTGACGTTTGCCAATTTGTATATGACCAGCGGTTTCAAATAGCAATTGCTGATTCTTCTGTTATAAGGATTTGAATTCAACAGCAAGAAGTTTTTAAAGAAATTGCAATTTATCAATTATTCAGAATGATTTCAGAACACGCTTATGAATTCATTTAACGGGAGAACAACTTAACTAGTGATTTTATCACAATCACGCTTTTTATAAATTATTATTGCTAGCAAAATATAATCAGCAAATTAAGGATTATAAACTTTTTCTGGTTTCATTTCCAATAATTTATTGACTTTATTTATTTACTTTTTTTTATTCTTTAAGATTCCTACATATACCAGCTGATCACCTCCGATGTAAACAAACAGTCGTCTTACGTCTCCATCGGACCTCCTCGACATGAACAATTCTAAGCGATACGATATGTAGGAATCTTAATGGGATAACGGCTTCAGATCACTGGATCACGCTTTTTATAAGGTATTTTTGATAGCAAAATATAAGCAGCAAACTGTTTAGCAACAACATATATAATTTAAGGATAATAAACTTCTTTCAGTTTCATTTTGAATGTATTTATTTATTTTATTTATTCTTTAAACAAACGACTTAAATTTTGCAGGCTGCGATATCTGTTGGCTGATTGCGTAAGTCAATATCACAAATATTCCTCTCTTATCTTCCCTCTGATTCTCCTTCGCGTTTCGATTCATTGCGTATCTGCATAATAGACAACAAGCATTTTATTAAATTGAAGGGGAAAACTATGTAAATTCGAAGAGGAATCGCTTCTCTCTGACTCGAAATTGCGAGCCCTTTGGAATGATTCAAGTTGCAACATACGCCACGAAGACATAGTAACAATCTGGGGATGTTTTGTTTATGAAGCGTTCAGGATTGGCTATCGTTGTTATTGTTAAAATTACATAACCGCAACAAACAAACAAACAATCAGTGGACCTCAAGCGAATAATTCTTCATTTTGCGCCCTCGTTTCTACTTTTCCTGGCTTTATTCAAACCATAAATGTTAGTGTCGATTGCCAATGCCAAGAAGGAGGAGTGCTGCTGTGGCCGCTTCCTCGTCATCATCATCGTCCATCACCAACAGTTCCAATACGGGGGCATCCGCCGTAAGTAGCAATCGGTTAATCGATCCCGTGATCTAAAATGATTATCATTGCGAGTTTCCACTAATCCAAAAAAAAAAGGAACCGAGAAGTTTCTTAACGGTAGCACCCGCTTTACCGCATCAGCAACGCGCGAAACCGCTTAAAGCGGCGCGTACGCGAACCGCCGCCGCTTCGACGTCGCTAACAACGTCGCTGCGTTTGAAGCGGCCGCAGAGCAATGCGACGGATCAGATCCAATTGAAACGGTCGACGACGACGACCGCGTGCGAATCCGCGGAAGAAGACGCAGGCGACATTCTGCACGTTCATCGTAGCGATCGCGAGAAAGCGCAAAATCCGGATCGCGTCAGTTTGGACGGTCGCGGTTTGACGCGGGTGCCGCGTTTCGACGACGACGACGCACGTCGCTTGCGGCTGATTTCGCTGCAACGGAATCTGTTGACCGCATTGGACGGATTCCGTAGCCAATCGTTTCGCTCGCTCGTCTTCCTCGACGTCTACGACAACCAATTGGAGCGGATCGACGACGAGGCGCTGCGCGATTTAGAAACGGTCCGCGTACTTTTGCTGGGGAAGAACAGGTGAATGCAAATGTTTTCCGAGTGGGGAGCGTCTTTACGGAGAACGCAAGCGATAGAGAAACTTTTTTTTGTCGGTTTTAGGATCCGCAAGATCGAAGGTCTGTCGGCGCTACGCAGATTGGAAGTGTTGGATCTGCACGGGAATCGCATCGACGCAATCGGCGACGGTTTGGCCGGACTCGTCGCGTTGAAAGTGCTGAATTTGGCCGGGAATCGATTGCGCGCGGTCGCCGCAGAGGAACTGCGAGGTTTAGATCGGCTCGAGGAATTTAATCTGCGCCGCAATCAATTGCAACGCGTCACGTGTTTCGCGGAAACGCCCAATTTGATCAAGATCTATCTCGGGCACAACGAGATCGCCAGGTGAGAGCACTAAACGACTGAACACTAATAATGATCGATTCTATTTATCAATCGTCTCTCTAACGCAGCGTCGAAGCGATGAGCGGAATCGCGCGTGCGTCGACGGTGCGCGAGATCACGATCGACAATAATCCGGTGGCGATCGGTTGCGGCGATTGCGCGTCGTTTCTCGCCTCGTACCTACCGAATCTACGCTCGATCAACGGCCTGCAGGTGACGGAGCGCGTGCGTCGTGCGGCGACCGCGTGGCGCCGCAACAAAGAGCGAACGTCGTCGTCGCCGTCGCCGTACGCGCGATTGGCGAACGATCTCGAGTCGACGGCGCGACGCGACATCGCCGTATCGAACGCCCGCACCAATTGGGAACTGCTGCGACAACGAGCGACGACCGCATCGGCAACAGCGCCGCCGCCGCCGCCGTTAAACGTCGCCGCCGCATCCGCATCGCTATCGTCGTCGTCGGCAATCGGTCGCACGCAGAAACCGCTCAAACCCGGTGCGGACATGTTCACGACGTCGCTGAACGTCGCACAAGAAACCGACGCCGGCGCAGCGATAGTAACGACGCATCGACGCGCCACTCGCTCGTCGTCTTCGTCCAATGTCGCCACCTCTTCGTCGTCGCAACCGTCGATCGCCAGGTGTCGCGCCGGTCGCGTACCGATCTTACCCGAGAAAACGGCGCCGAGCAATTTGTGCCGCACGCAATCGCTCGAGAGCGAAACGGTCGCCTCGTCGTCGTCGATCAGTTGCGATCATCGATCCGTGCGGTTGCCGCCGATCGTCGCGCATCAACCGATCCGTACGTCCGCGAGCTCATCGAGTCTCGGGCCGAACGTCGACAGTTCGTCGATCGGCTCCTCGCCGAGCAGCCGGAGCGATACGGAAGACGAGGAAGCATCGCGAGCGGATTCCTGCGATAAGTAACGCATCGCGATTCTATTCGCTTTGATTATTAATGCATCCTCTTTTTTTTGCGATATAGGAAACCGATCGAACGCGTCGAGAAGGCGGTAATAATTCCCGCGAGCGACGCGCCGAAGTGCGAGGCGACGATTGACGACAGACGCCACGACGCGGAGACGACGGACGCGTCGAGCAATCTCTCGTCCAGCGATTGCACCGCATCGCTATCGACGTCCGCCGACGATCGGCGCCGCGGTCGCGCGGCAAAGAGCGCGCAACTGGCGAGCAAAAGATCGCTCAACGCGACGCCGGCGGCGCCGAATACTAAACAACGGCCGGTGACTGCTAAGACGCGCGCGAAATCGACGGCCGCCGCGTCACCGACGACGACCGATCAACCGCCGGTCGCCGATGCCGACCGCGAACACGGTCAGTCGCGCTTTATTCGTTTGCCCGCCGCCCAATAATTTCTCTTCCTCCCCGTCGATTAGGTGGCGATTATCTGATCGAGATTCGCGGCCGTCACTTGAACGTTTACGGCCAGGGCGCACTGCGATTCGTCGATCGCGCCGCGTCCACGTGGTCGACGGCGGCGCGCGCGAACGACGTGCGCACCGCCAACTTCAACTACGTCAATTTCAATCACGTGGCGCCGCTGCTGCCGCGTCTGAAGCAGCGATTTCCGCACGTCGAGCATTTCGCGTTCAAAGAGACGAACATCGTCGCGATCGCGCAATTGAACGCGTTCGCCGAACTGAAAGGCATCACGTCGCTAACGATCGACGCCGATGGCAACGCGGTGACGGAGCGAGACGATTGGCGAACGTACGCCATCTATCGATTGAATCATTGGGGATTGAAGTTTATCAACGGGCGCGCGATAAGCGCCGAAGACGTCGCGACGGCGGACGCGCGATACGAGGGATTGAGCGCGTTGGTGGTGCGCGCGTTACCCGACGCTCTGCTGCGGCCGCTGATCGCGCGTCTTCATCTCGATGCGTACGCGCGTGGCGTCGTGCGATCGCAGGATAAAGCGGACGCCGCGACGACGAACGATCGGTTCACGGCGAAACGGTGGCTGTCGAGTGCGGATCCGGCGTTGCGGAATGTCGTCAGCAAGGAGGCGTTACAGTGGAAGGCGAAGCAGGACGATGGCGGTACGACGATGCGGCAAAAGAGGGCGACGGCGTTCGTGCATCTTGCCGCGTTGCTCGACGATCTGAGCGAGACCGTCGACAAGTTACGATTGCTCGACGATCGGTGGCCGACGATTCTCAACGAGATCGTGCGCAATTGTCTGATGGATTACGCCCACCTCAATTTGTACATGAAACGTAGGATGCAAGAGCTGATCAAGTGATTCGATTCAATCGGTCCATCGGTTCGGATCGAGCTCGAGCGCTGCCATTCGATTTTTAGTTGTTGGACTTTGAATTTATCAAACGGAATTTTTGCGTGGGTCGAGGCGGAAAGGACAAATGATCAAAAGAAAAACGTGCCGCAGTTGTTCCTTTTAAAGGTGCCACTTGGTAGAAATTATAAAGTATATTATGTTCGCTTAATTAAAAATCAATATCAAAAGAGTGGAATTATTAATTAATCAAATAGTAAATTGCGTTTGTTATTCGAATTAATTTTTAAAGCCAATCGTATCGTATCCGTTCCACCTGGGGGAGAAGAAAACCCCTTCCCGTCCTCAATAAAAAAAAAGGCATCATCATCATCGTCTGCTTTCGCTCGAGTGCTAGCATTGCGCTGTTGTTTTCGATTCGGTCGTCAGCATGCCCCCTTTGCCCGTCCATTCCTCCTTTAACGCGACGTCGCAACCGAGATCGCGCAGCGCCGCTTTGACGTCGTACTCGCACTCGGCATCGAACTTTTTCAAATCCGCCTTCAGCAACGATTCGACGTCGTGGTCCAGGAAACGTTGACACTGATATCGACTGCGTGACACCATGTTCCGTATCGCCCAACAAGCCGTCTTCTGCACGGCGCGATTGTCCGCGTGCGCTCGCATGCAAGCGACGATCGTTTCGACGATGCCGCCGCCGCCGCCGTCTTCCCCCGTTTCGTACAACGAACGACTGTTTTCGGGCGAGCGTAGCGTTAGAGCCGCAACGCAACCGAGACCGGCGACTGCTGTTGCCGACTTATCCTGCAAACGATCAAGACACGCATCAGAAGCATT
The DNA here is from genome assembly GCA_963695495.1 of Hololepta plana. Lineage (NCBI taxonomy): Eukaryota > Metazoa > Arthropoda > Insecta > Coleoptera > Histeridae > Hololepta > Hololepta plana. The sequence continues at coordinate 1,197,446 of OY968838.1, read as the reverse complement.
CAATAACATACAGGCTATTAAAAGAAAAGTGTCACAAACTTTAAGGGGCGGTAATATGGCCCAAGAGAAGCAGAAAAGTCTTAATGAACATGGGGCCGGAAATGGATCGTTTCGAAGATACGGAGGATTGAATATTTTTGTTGAATATCTTCGGTTTTCGCTTCTTTCATTCACAAAACTTGCATTTTCATGGCGTAATTAACAGCTGCTTTGTGATACGTAGAGTTTGGAGTTGATATTAAGTCGTTTGTGACAATTTTCGCTGTGCCTTTTTACTCTAATTCTGAATTAGCCCATCATGCATTTCATTTATGCTCGTGCTAATGTTGAATGGCAGGGAAGCTCTATGTATTTAAGTTAAAGCTTATCCCATTCGTCAGATTCCTTCAGGTCGTCTTCTTAGAGAACGTTTCCGCGGATTTTTTTAAGGAAGATCCTTCAGAAAAAGTGGATTTGAATCATGATTTGCAAAATCGCCAGATTTATATCCTCCAGATTTCTTTCTTTCGGGTGATTGGAAAAGTTCAGTTTATGCTACGACTTCAAATGACCTCCAGAAACTGAAACAACGAATAGATTAAAGATGCCACCGATTATAAGCCAATACTTGATTGCCAATGATTTTCGAAAGTTCTAAAGTCCTTGCGACAAAAATAGGTCGTCGCTGCTGTCGAATGGAAGCAGGGCACTTTGATCACCTTATTTGAGTCATCTTTCGTTTGTGTTTTGTTCATAGTTTGCATTTTGTGGACATAGATTGTAAAAAATATAGAAGTCACAAAATGTTCCGTATTTCCGAAACCGTCCATTTCCGGCCCAACGTTCAACAAGACTTTTCTGCCGCTCTTGGCTGATATTACTACCCCTTAAAGTTGGTGCGACTTTCTTTTTAACACCCCGCATATCGTGTTATTACCTTATGCCGATTTAGGGCGTCGACGATGAGCGGACCGCATCCCATTTCGATCGCTTTCCGCTTGCACTCGTCGTTACCGGCCAAACTTTTCAACAGTTTGAAACATTGTCGCATGAGTTTCTGCAAGAATTTGAAACAAACAAACAAAAATCAATGAAACCAACCATTTTCCTCGCTCGACCAACCTCGTTCCTTCTGAAATTCGTCATCGACTCTTTGACGGCGTCCAGGCCGCCGGCATCCGCCAACTTTTGACAAAACTCGGTGCGTACGAGCAACGCGTTCAACGTCACCATCAGATCGGACATGAACGGTTCGTCGTGTTTGAAACCTAAAAAAATTACGGTTAGAGAATGCCGAATCGCCAGCGAAACGTTAAAACATACGCGTCAACAGTTTGCCCATGTCGCACAACGTGTCGCTGGCGATCGCTCGTGCATGTTCGTGTGCTCGGCCGAACGGCACGCGGACGTCGTCGTCGAGGGCTAAACCGCGAAGTACGGCGAGTACGTCACGAAGTAGCGCCGACTTCGATTCGCCGAGCATCGGTTTCAGTCGGTCCAATATACCGGCATCGAAAATCGCTTGTCTATAAACGGAGTGTTTAAACGCAATGATCGATATGTTACGTAATGGCATGTCTCAAAAACGAAAATGGCAGTTTTCTGAACAATATTAGTTGTAATTCAGTCGTTAAGTGTCGCTAGTTGCCGCATGCGGTAACTTCGAGGAAACGTTGGTGTGATCCTAAGTAATTTTTTACCGGATGGACTTACAGTCACTACTTCACTGCAAACAACTGAAAAGATTGATCGAAAGCTGGTTTTGCAACAGGAAGAAGTTACGTCCGCGAAGGAAGCGTATCATTTTAATCGGAAAAGATGATGCAGATGATGATGGTATAAAACTCCAGACTAGAGTTCTTTGAACTTTCTTTTCTGGCTGCAGAAGTACGCAATTTCGATGGATCAATGCGGAATATTTATACGCGAATAATATTTTTTGCTGCTCTATCAAAATTTCGTGAAGCTTCGATTATTGCAAACAAAATTATAGTAAATTTTGTTTTGAAGTTAAAAAAAAACATTTACCATGATAACTCCGAATGATGAAACATGTTTATGGCCATGAACATGTATCTCGAGAAAAGTAACTTACGATTGGTACAATTTCTTCAAAAGCGGTCTTGGAGACGTTCACGATGATCATCCATTGGGAAGACTAAAAACATCAGTTAACGAAAGTAACTCAGAAGCTGCGTGGATTCATCAAAACGACAAAATATCTTCATTGAGCCGCTGCTCTCGAGATGGGAATACAAAGGAATCAGTTCATGCCATTTGTATTCTTTGTAACAAAACTTGAGAGACTTTCTATCCGAAAAACTGCCATTTGTTTTTGAGGCAACGTAATACGTAAAGTATCGCTCAATGTTGCATGAATGAAGATTTGGTGCTTTTATTGATAACTTGGTTTAAATCCGACTAATCGTAATTATTAACAACGTCGGTTCAAACAAAAATTGCACTTGGCAAGAAGATTTTACGCATGGCAAGTCAACATTTTGCGAATTTTCACAAAAATTCCGTTTCCCGCATCAAACTTATACAACTACAATTAGAACAGAAAATTCCAAACAGAATTCCAAAACTTGGTAGCATCGACTCTTTGTGCTGGTTACTGACTGTGATGGAACATGGAGTTGATAGCAATCCATACAATCTTCAATTCTTTGCAGATTTGCCCTTTACAGTACAGGCGAATTCTTCACAAAGACGTTTGATAGCAATGTGGACTATTAATTGGCTTGACTTGGATTGGCCGATTCACATGGTTTTCTCGCTACCTTCGGAATCATTCCTATACAAGGTCCGAGTTTTGTGTAGCCTTCGTATATGGCATTTTGCAGAATGTCTTTTGTTTGCAGCAATTAATAGTAATAGCCTACAGTAAAGGAGGCCATGCATACCAAGAATTGAAATTTTAATTACAATTTAACTGCTATAATTGTAGTTGTATGAGTTTGAGGCAAGAACACTTGTTGCGGGATTTTGAAGAATGCTCAACATATTGATTTGCATAAGTATAGTCTCCTCACTAATTCTAATTTTCCATTGAAATGATATTGATAATGAACGAGTATAATTTCACTTGACTTAACTGACTCTAAACAGAGTTATTACTAAAAGAAAAGCACCAAATGTTCATCGATGCGTGACAGTTTTTACAGTCAAACAAGTATAAGAAGTCCAGTGCAGCAAGGGAAAGGTAGGTTTGGCTAATTCTGCAATCGGTAAAGAACGGAGCAATCACAAAGAAGTACGACAACAGTAAGAGTAGCCCAAAGAATTGTTTATCGTGACTCAGCGACGTTTCCTCTGTAACGTATTTGCTTTAGAACGCAGTAGATGTGGACCGATTTTATACCGAGTAACAATTTGGCATAACTATACATTCGTTCAGTATTAATGATTGATAAAAATTACATGCGGTAAGAAATTGAAGGCGTGAAATAACATTCCATTGCCCTGGACTTCGTATACTTGTCAGACTATACTTTTATCTCCTAATCTTAACCTATTGCCTTCGTGCAAAATGCAACACTCCTTGATCCATTTCAACAGCGATCGTCGCGTGTCCATCGCCTTTTTCCGATCCAAATAATCGATCATCATGCGAATGCCGGCGTCATCCAGCAAATCCGATTGTTGCGTCATCAGCGACGCCAGCGCCTTCAGGCATTCGGTGGGCACGACGACGGCCGGCGACGACGTTTCGTCGTCGACGTCGTCGAATTTCGCGGCGGTCGCCAAGAGAAGGCGATAGGCGTCGCGTTTACCGGCGGCGACGCGATACGCCAGACCGCGATCGCATTCCTCGCGCACGATCTGCACGTACTTGACGTAATCGCAATAATCGACGTCCGCGTGTTCCGCGCGCAAATACTCGGCCAACATCGCTAACGCATCGTTCAGCCGCTCGCAATCGTTCGGCTCCTTCAGCGTCAGCTCGGCCAAGATCGGCGACAAGTCCGCCGGATTCACGCCCTTTTAACGAACAGTGCGAATTAGTCTCTCGATGAGGACGGGCGGTGCTGCTTGTCAGCGATTATCGTCAGTTAAATACGTCACCTGCGCTTGGAACTGGGCCGCCGTCTCCTTGATCGCGTCCTCCATCGACATGCCGAACACGTCGATCGTTTCTTGGACGGCCTCCACGAACGTGTCCTTCGTTAACGTCGACGATGCCATCGCACGCGCTAAACTCAAGCTGAAACACCGGAAACAAAGGAAAAGAAGTAAAAAGACCGTTGCGAGAATCCGCGGAACAGGCCGAAGAAATTAATGTGTCACGGATGTCTTGTCTTTCATTTTTGGTCTGACAATCGACGACAAAAGAATAACAACGGAACAGTGCCGCCATCTGTGTGTCTGCGCTTATAAATTGATAAAATAAACGTCTGGAACTTGCTAAACCAGCGATTACTTCCATTTGGAAGCATTAGATTCTGCGAAAATTTCATTTGCAATTTTTTTCTATAAGTAATGCTGTTTCCCCCGCTCAACATTAAGTTTAAACCTTGCTATGCATGTATATAGTTACATAAGCGATTTACCAATTCTTTCTTTCCGTTTTATGTCTTCGTAGTCACATGTGAGAGGATATTTAATCTGATAAGGAGATAAACTGCTAATAAATATTGGTCGTAATACTTGTAAGCGAAGTTAAATTTGCTAGCACAATTTTTTAGTGTGGTAAATTTTGCTACTGCTTTTTTAAAATTCTAATATACTGGCTTTAAAATACAAGGTTTGCAAATTATTGTATCATAATCAAACTCGATTTTATAATCTTATCAAAGTTATCACTGCAAACGAGCGCCATCTAGTAATCGATCGAAGTGGCCATTTTGCTCATGACTATTTCTATTATCTTTGACTATGTCAATGTAAACATGCCACTTTAAAAGTTTCGTCAACTATGTGTTTACTCTTTGATAAACAAGAAAAAATTAAATAGCGTGCGATACATCAAGTTCTTGTTGTTATCAAGGAAACGTGAAGTTGGGTAAGTTGCCAGCTATTTAACAAAAGTTATTTACAAACATCTCGACCTAATTTGTTCTTTGTTTTGTTTGAAACGTCAAGCAACTAAACTGTTACCCTTTTAGTATCAAACTTACAATTCGGAAAACAACCAACCAACCGATCGCCAATAGACGTGAAGAGGCGATAAAATTGAGAAACTGACGAGGTTTCGAATGACTAACCGCAAAGCGCTTTCCTCGAAAAAAACATAAACAGCATTTATTTGATGATAACACGAAATCGTTCGAGCACGCCACCTATTACCCAGTAAACGTACGACGGCATCCCAGCCATCTACCGCCGATGGCGGTAATTATAATAAACGGCCGATCAGAACGTGGCCTATAATTGATAAACGCGACTCGCCCGCAAGTCTATAGCGTTCCGCACGTCGAATATGGCGTCGCTGATCGCGACGAATAACGTGCGATTCGTCGATTTTTCCATTCAAATGCGTGAATTCGTTTTCCGTGGCGGAAACGCAGCCCAACGATGCAGCCGTTGATATTGCAAAGCGGCGCGATCGCCGTGAGATACTGCGGAAATCTTTCGCTCTTTGATTTTTCAATTTTCCATGAGCATTCACCCTTTCACGGCCAGGAAACCTCGAGGTAAACATGTTTCGATCACTTTGTTTTTCATTGCTCCTTCGGGGCATAATTAGGATATTCATGTATGCGGATTGATTGTAATTAAAAGTCGATTTGCTGCCAAGTTCAATTATAGATAAGGTTTTATCAGAAACATTTATTTACGAGTTATTTGCATTTTTTTAATATTTCTATGTATGATTTGTCCGTTTTCTAATTAATTACGCTACAAGACATTACAACCGATGAAACTATCGAAAAACGCAGTTAAATTATTAGTTCGTTTTTTACAATTTGACAAAATCTTTTGATGTTATAAACACTTTCGCTTTCAGGTGGTTAATTTTTTCAACTAATTAATTGATGTAATTATTAATAATCTAAAGAATTTCTTCTTTCTTACTGAATTTATTTCGATTATTCTATCAAATAATAGCGAATAACTGGAAAACATCAAGGAGATACTGAATAATAATTTAATATGATCAAAGGGGAATCATTTATCGCATCTAATGCCACAATAAATAATCGATGGTGCCATACAAAAATTTAGTTATGCACATTTGAAAATATCAAAGTTTAACAGGCAATTCGTAATTTTCTTAAAAATTCGTTATTTAATGCTAAAAACTCTCTAGTGCTAATAGTTATATATGATTTTCTAAAACTTGTGGCAACTTTAACAAACTCGCTTTAAACTTAAATGAGGGATCCAACAATGCAATACAAAGGTGTTATTCCATTTGAAACAATGAAGCAAGTTTTATCAGTTTCTTGTATATTCGGAAATGCGCCATCTTGTAAATGACTTTTACGTTTTAGCACTTCCCGCGAGAAAACTTTTGTATCTGTAATATTTCTCTTCAAAGTAAACGATTTGAGCGTAATTCTTCGAATTCCTCGACACCGTGTGTATTTAGTCAAAGTTGTTTATAACTTTATAATATTTACCAAAAACTTCAATCAATTCCGCCTGCTTTGTTGGCCTTTGTATGTGTGCATAATTAATCGATTCTTTCTTTGTGACTTTTTATTGCATAACTTAACGCGGACAATATTTTGTGGCCTTAATGTTGCCACTTTCTTAAATCTGCACACTTCCAAGGCCCCCAAATGTTAATATCTATCCTTGTTGATTAAAACGTTTTGTTTAATGAGAAAGTTGTGCAAAGAACAAAGAAACTGTTGTGCCGCATATTCATATCAAAGGAATAATCAAGCAATTTATTTTGGTGTACATTACAAACGGTCTTTTGTAACAATAGCTTTGAATTTTTGTTCGATCTTTAACACTAGAAAGACTGAAACTTAGTATATACCTATATTGCCCAAAAGCAGTCCATTTAAAAAAAAACGATTAACGTGTAAAGACATGTGTTTAAAATTATTTTGTGCTATTTTTTATATTATTTACAGTCATATAGCAAGTTATTATTAAATTTTAACAATAAAAAAAAATGACTTCACTTGGAAAAAAAAAATGCATTATTGTTTGTACATTAAATTAAAAAGCAGTCAAAATGACTTCTTTGGGCAATCGACTGTTAAAAGAACACCAAAGTTAGCCTAAAATTTCGTCGTTGTCTTCGGTCTTTCGTTATATGTGACCTCGTCCTAAGTGACGTTGACTGTATTTGTTTTCAAGTTTTCCTTGTTGCTTATTGATTTTTTTATCATTATTACAGCTGCTTGAAGATGAACTGAAAAGAAAAACGCATGTTAACGTGACAAATATTGATTCAATCAAACTGCCTCTGATACGATTATTTGGTGTGAACGAACGCACCTCGGAAAAAGGAACCTGCAAAACGAGTTTCTTAAGTTTCCATTATTAATATCGCTGATTAACCTGAAAGGCATCCGAACGGAGAAGAATCGAGACGTGATATAAAAACAAACACATGCAAATTAGCGATTGAATGGTTATTACTATTACAAATGGAAAATTTCACGGACAGAGGTGGTAAAGGTGTAAAAAGGCAGGTAAACTGGCGAAGAGAGGGAAGTCCGTTTGTGGCGGCCGTGCAACGTTCTTTTGCTGCTGGCAGGCGAACTAACTTTCACTAAAAAATAGTTTCACTTTCGTTGGCGTTTCCTATTTTGCAATTTTTTTTTGCGCGAGCTGCATATCTACAGCGATTAATTTGTGCGGGAGAAATAACAAACAATAGAAACTAAAAAAGCGACGCAAACGATAGTGCAGATCAATGTTTTTACGAAAGAGGTAATCGTATCTTATCGAAACCCGATAATCGTATGTTCTATTTGTTTATATGTTTACTTATTGCAATTTAATGTGTTTTTAGATGTTAGTCTGCGAGTCATTCATAACTGGTTACACGATTTTTAATTGATCGTCCGTTTGATTTGGAGAAAAACATTCGTCCGTTCGTCGTCATGCATCATCCGTTCATCGTCGTACTTGCAGCGATTATAGTTCGCTCGCTAAGTGCCCAGTAAGTTAGACTTGTTTTTATCAATTGATTCAACACATTTTCAATGGATGCACAGACTTCCGGTATGTTTATTACTCTAATGACGTGCATATTAACTGTAACGTTATTCACGTCTTACCGAAGGATCACTATTGAATTTGAATCGTACGGTGTTGGCAACCAAACGAGCAAAAAATTTAAGAGTCCTATACACCAGCTGATCAACTCTGATGTAAACAAACACTTGTCTTATGTCTCCATCGGAGACATATACCCAAGTCCTCGACCTGAACAATTCTAAGCGATACGTCTCGCGCTCGGAGGCTCGAATACGCGCAGTAATAAAGGATAATCGGAGTTATTGTTGCTGGTGACTAAATCGATACGAATATGTGGAAGAAAATTGGCAACGTTACACGGTTCTTGATTACGAATACTCATTAAATTAATTACTTTTTGCGAGTGTTATTTTATCGCACTTCGAACAATCTTTCGATGTACTTTACGAAACTAATTCTCAACAATTAAATCTCAACGAAACGCGCATGATGTGAATGAATTCAAATTCGAAATAATTATTAATTGCTCATTTATGAAATTATTCCTTTAAATTAACTTATCACAGTAAATATTAGTAATTTTATAATGAAATCTACAAAATTTTGCCTTAAAATTTATAAATTCAATCGAAATGGGCAAGAAAGTGCAATAAAATATGGAATTTTTCTAAAATAAGGATCTATTTCGTCTCAAATTCTATATTGAAAGCAAATTTCAAAGAATATTTCTAATGCAGTATCTTTGAAATAATTGTCAGAAAATACTAATAGTACATTCATATTACAAGCTAAACGAATTAAAGATTGGCACTATTTTTTAAATCTATTTATCAAGCAAACCAAAAATATGAGCAACAGATGCTTAGAATTTGATTATCATCGTAGCATCAATTCTTTCTTGAGTTGTACTACAAATGATTTTGAATACGTTTCAACTTTTAATGCACGATTTTCGCCCGTAATGTTTTGCTTGTTTTCAGCATAATGATATTAATTGTATAATTTAGACATTATTTGTTTGGAATTTAAAATAGGATTCTTCGTCATAAATGATATCAATTTAAAATAACTCGTTGCTGCAATTTAGAATGTACCATTTGAGACATTTTCATCATTAGAACCTGCTGATTCCATTTTGTTTTAAAATTTGAAACGTGAAATTTCTACGTGAATTTTGTCGTAATCGTGTCATAAATAATTCTTTTCAACAACACAACAGAGATGCATATTAGAAGTTTATGTTGGCTATACTTAAGAGGCGACACTACCTCAAATGCAACCAGGAATACACCTTCAAAATCCCATAAGACTCCATTGAAACGTATGGGAGCAAAAATAGCCCTTAATATGGACTTAATCTTTTATGAACCTGTACTACGTTTTTCAGGAGGTAATTCCGGCGGGCCACTCACAGCCCGATTTTTGATTTTCGCTTTCATAGTTGAGAAATTAAATGAAAATGGCGAAAAAAAAGTCGATTTCGTTTAAATGGAATTTATTCAAAAAAAGGGCTGTGAACAGGTCGTGGGCGATTTTTTTAATGAATTTTGGTGCAAGTACTTTTTAAAATAGTTCCAAGTTAATCGAGATTTTTGTGTACCTTTGATTAAATAATTTTACCCTGTAAAGTGCTGCCATCTCCCCATATTTAAATGCAAATTGTAAATTTGGCAAGGCAGCTTGTTATTAATAATGCAATTCTTATATATTTTATTCCGCTGGTTATGATACATTAATCTTTTAACTTCTTATCGCTACTTCTTCACATCTAAAGGGATATTGCGTCACCGGAAAGATGTGTATTTGCGCGCATTTGAACAAATTTAAATTCAAATTAATTACCAAATAATTACTATTATGGCAATTATGCTATCCATGGACATGTTTCGAAGAAAAGAGATCTTTAGAATGTATGTTACACAATTGATAATGAACATAGTATAACTAAAAACATTTGTATTTAGTAAAACAATAGCAATTAGCAAGTAACCTTTATTCGTGCATTGAAATTTCTCTTTCATTTCAATGGGAATATTAAAAATTATGCGAAATATTTGCAAGATCTGGTACAATAATTTCACTGAAAATTTGTACATACATCAAAAGTCCCTAAGAAAAACCAAACTAAACTGCTAATATGAAATAGATATTTAAGGGCAATTATTTTAAGAAAGCTTGCAATAATTCTACCAGATTAAAGTCCATCTCACAGTGGGTTTGGTTCTCATTTTAATGAAGATTGTTTTCAGGAAATGTAGATGATAAATATTCTCTTAACATAAGTCAAGAGTTAAAATAAGTTATTAATTATTAATATTGATTTATGTTCTTTGAAAGGATACTGTCCTGCTATTTAAAATCATTTTTCAATAAACGAACGCCTCAAATTTAAATTACGTAAATAAAGATATGGACTTTAACAAAATTGGTGAAGATATGTAGTTTCAAATATAAACAAGGAATAAATGATAAATTTGAGTAATTTGGTGAAGAATATTTTAAGAGAGTTGCTCAGAACAATCGAGAAAAATTTAATAATACGGCATCGCATAGATTACTTAAAGTAATAAATAATTTAAAAACATCTTAACATTTATCTCAATGAAACATGAGAAAATTTCCTTATTTTTTGTTTGTCCTGTAGAATTTGAGTTTATTTAGATGTTATCTTGACCATTCTTACTGAATTAATTTTGTGAAGAAACTGTTATTTTATTATAAAATTATAGCTTCATATATATGTAATTTATTAAGTTAATTTCATAAATGAACAAGTAACAATTATTTCGAATTTAAAATCTCGTGCGCTACTTTATGCGCGGTACGTTGAGATATAATGTTCAGCAATAGTTTCGTAAATAAAATCGAAAGAGTGTTGGAAGTGCGATAAAATAACACTCGCAAAAAGTAATTAATTTAATGAGTGTTCGTAATCAAGAACCGTGTAACGTTGCCAATTTTCTTCCACATATTCGTATCGATTTAGTGACCAGCAACAATAACTCCGATTATCCTTTATTACTGCGCGTATTCGAGCCTCCGAGCGCGAGACGTATCGCTTAGAATTGTTCAGGTCGAGGACTAGGGTATATGTCTCCGATGGAGACGTAAGACGACTGTTTGTTTACATCGGAGTTGATCAGCTGGTAGTGTCGCCTCTTAAGATTTTTTTTATTACTAATGTACGGTGAGATGATTGTGTAGGAAATATTTTTAATATTTCGCATAATTGGGTGCATTACGTAACAAAAATTAATTCTAAAATGTTTTTAATCATACTATTTTCATTATCAGTTGTTCAGTACACATTCTAAAGATTTCTACTCCTCCAAATAAATACAAGGATAGCATTAATGGTAGCGATTGCATTTATTTTGTTATCAATTTGAATTTAAATTTGTTTCATTGCGCGCAAATTCACGTTCTTCCCGTGACGTAATTTCCCTTTCGATCTGATGAAATACCGATAAGAAGTTGCAAGAATAGTTTTATAATCCAGCAGAAAATAATATATCAGAATTGCCTAATGAAACATTAGCTGCCTTGACAAATTTACAATTTGCATTTTAATTCGGAGAGATGGCAACAGTTTACGGGGCAAAATTTTTAATTCACTTGGGACAGAAATTCTCCCTTAATCATTAACGATTTTAAAAAGTACTTGTACCAAAACTCATTAAAGAAATCGCTCGTTTCCTTGTCAGAAGCCTTTTTTTAAATAAATTCCGCGAAATCGACCGTTTTTCACCACATTTTTTTTTAATTTCTCAATTATGAAAGCGAAACTCAATAAAAGGACGCCGACAAACGCGTAAGAGAGCACTTATGAACAATTTGGTTCATTATTTTATTGGATTAAGTCTGAAATGAAGCCAAACTTTTCCCCCAAAGCTTGCAATGGTTACTTATGCAAGACTTATAGTGTATTATCCTGGTTGCATTTTCGGTGCATAGGACTCTTAAGCTGTTAAGGTTTTTCTCTGTTGTAGATTGGAGACGGCGGTGTGGCGATGGGAATGCGAGCGCGGCCACTGTCAGAAACGCCGCGTCACGGACGATACGCGCGCCACCGCGATGAGTCTGCAAGCGTGCCGTTTGTTCTGCACGAGCGGTGCCGCCTTGTGGCCGTTACCGACCGGCCGCGTGGACGTCGGCAACGTGCTGATCCGCATCGATGCGGACGCGATAACGACGATCGCTTTGTATAACAATAGCAATGCAACGATCGATCCGGAATCGCCGGTATCGAAACTGTGGCGTCGCGCCTTCGACCGATTCAAAAGCAACTTGCTGACGGACGCGTACGGCCTCAAACGGAGATCGCTCGAGGCCAAGAAGCCGAGCGAGACGACTTCCTTAGCTTTAGGCGTAAACGTTCATCTGGACGACGCGTCGATCGTGCGGTACTCGCTCGGCGCGAACGAGAGCTACGCGCTGACGATAAATCGCGACGACGACGACGACGCGGCGAAACGATCCGAACGCTTGCTCGTTACGATTCGTGCGCGCTCGTTCCTGGGCGCGCGTCACGCGCTGGAAACTTTGGGTCAATTGATCATCTACGACGATTTACGCGACGAATTGCAAGTGCCGCGCGACGTCGCCGTGAGCGACGCGCCCGCTTACACATACCGCGGCCTGTTGCTGGACACCGCGCGCAATTACGTCGACGTCGAGACGATATTGCGCACGTTGGACGCGATGTCCGCGTCGAAGTTGAACGTCTTCCATTGGCACATGACCGACACGCAATCGTTTCCGTACCATTCGAAGTCGCGGCCGGAACTGACGCGTCTCGGGGCGTACGACGCGCGCAAAGTCTATACGGACGCGGACGTGCGGCAAATCGTCGACGAGGGTCGCGTGCGCGGTATCAAGGTGTTGCCGGAGTTCGACGCGCCCGCCCACGTCGGCGAGGGCTGGCAAGATAGCGATCTGGTCGTTTGTTTCGATCACAAGCCGTGGCAAGACTATTGCGTCGAACCGCCGTGCGGGCAATTCGATCCGACCAAGGAGAAGCTGTACGATTACTTGGAAGGTGAGTCTAACTAAAGTGGCGTTCTCCTAGCCGCGTCTTGCGTCCTAGAAAAGCAATCTCCGCAGCACGTTGCGTCGCATAAGACGCACAGTCCACCCGTTTTCCTACGAGCGGAACGTACTGCGTCAAGCGATTGCGTACTTACAAAAAGGCGAAGAGTAGAGATGTTTTTCATCTTCGGAATTTGAAAATTGAGGAGTAGTAGACGTATTTTTTAATGATTTCTAAATAATAAAAAGGTAAATACGAAAGATACGTATTGCTGGAAAGAAAAGATGCGACTAACTATTAATCTTTTTTTAAATCAAGTAAATTTGCGGATAAGAGTGATCGCTGCTTTTAATAATACAGCAATATTCAACAGAATATCATTTTCATCGGGGGTTCCTCGGCCTTTGAAATAGTATTTTCGAATGATTGGAATGTTCCTTTTCAACGGAAACAGAAAGTTTTTAACGATAATCATAAGAGATAACTCGGTAACAACAAATTCAGTATGATAAAATAGTTTTAATACAGCGATAATCAATAGAAAACCATTAAAAAATATATATTCTTGTACATACATTTTATTTCGGGTCCGACAAACAGGGTTTTTCCAAAAGTCAGATATAAATTAGGTAAAAATATAACAGGATATTCACATTATAATTTGGCAAAAAAAAATGAAAAACAGCCGCAAATAAATCAAAATATAACAAGATGTTTCTGCGTTCTATGCATATACTATATGTATATATTTTCTTAAGACGCAGCGTCACTTGACGAGTCGTTCTAAGACGCTCGCGTCTCGCGCATTTCGCCTGCGCAAGACGCGTCTTAGCAAAACGGTCCCGTTTAGTTACATTGGAACAAGTTCCGCACGTTGTAAGACGCAAGACGCGGCTAGGAAAACGTGCCTTCAATTAACTTACTGTCTGATTATCGAGAACACAATACGAGCGCGGTTTGATGAATAACTTGTTTTGCAAAACTTACGGTAAGCAGACGCCAAGCAAAATTTCGATATAGCCATAACATTTCATCATTCTAAAGCAATATTTTCTTGTTGCAATTCATTCTGGCAGTCATAAGTCGCTTCAAAGTTTATTTAAATTCAAGTTTTTCCAGTGATAAGCAAAATTGATAGGACTGGCATTCTTTTGGAAGGGCAAACAACGAAGGAAATCCATGAACGAATTCTGGCCACATTGGACGACCGATGTCCTCCCCCTGAAGTTGTTTATCTTTGACTACAAGCAGCTTTCAAGAAACATCGTGTCCTAGAGATTCAAAAGACAGCAGTCACGCTTAGAATCAATAAAATGGTGCTGACCAAGTGGTCCGACATTGGGCGAGATAGCGAGGGCCACAAGCAGCTAAAATGCACGAGTTTACTTCATTTTGCGGAATGAATTCCGCAGGAAAAAGCCTCGTGGAAGATGAGTACAGAGATTCCCATTATTCCATTGCAAAAATGAGATTTCGACATGTCAACGCTTCGGTGGATTCCAACTCTGTCACGTAGCCAAAGATAATCATGACACATTAAAGGCTTAACCCATCGAATTAATTCCCTGTGAGAATCTCTTCACGAAACTCCAAACATCACTGACCGAACAAACGTTTGGCTGAAAGCAATTGGTTGATTGGGTGTTCTGAAATTGTCGTTGGAGAAACGTTGCTTCGGACAGTGAGAGGGCTAGTTTGAAAAGTTAAACAGTCGATTAAACCGAAACTGTTTGCTTTCTCACAAACCAAGTTATTCATCAATCCACCAGGTTTTCGTTCGATGGCGATTATTATTAATACTAACGGTTTCTCTTTCGCTATCTCATTTTTTATTTTTTTATTTTTTAGATTTGTATGGCGACATTTGCGATCAATTCGACCCGGACCTGTTCCACATGGGCGGCGACGAGGTCAGCTACAAGTGCTGGAACAGCAGCGACGCGATAACGGCGTACATGCGGGCGAACGGCATGGGCAACCTGACGGACGACGATTTCGTAACGCTGTGGACCAAGTTCCAGCGCGAGGCGTTGCGCCGTTTCGACAAGCGGCGCGGCCACGACCGCTCGCCGATCGTCCTCTGGACGAGCACGTTGACGAAGTCGCCGCGCGTCGCCGACCATCTGCCGCGCGATCGCTACGTGATTCAAGTGTGGACGACCGGCGACGATCCGCACGTGCGCGATCTGCTCGATAAGGGCTATCGCCTGATAATGAGCAACTACGACGCTCTATACTTCGATTGCGGCTTCGCCGGCTGGGTCGCGGACGGACACAATTGGTGCGCGCCGTACATCGGCTGGCAGAAGGTGTACGAGAACAGTCCGGCGCGATTGTTGTTGCCGCACGGCGGGGCGGGCGAGGAGTCGAAGAGAAAGGAGCAATTGTTGGGCGCCGAGGCGACGCTATGGACGGAGCAATCGGACACGTCGAACATCGACAGTCGGTTGTGGCCGCGCGCCGCCGCCATGGCCGAACGCTTGTGGACGGAACCGTTGACGACGACGTGGAAGGAGGCCGAGCAGCGATTCCTCGTGCACCGCGAACGGCTGGTCGCGCGCGGCATCGCCGCCGATTCGATCGAACCGCTGTGGTGTCTGCAGAACGAGGGACGATGTCCGTTGGATGGCGCGTTCAATCAATTGCGCAATTGAGACGTTGTCGATGTTGCAACGTCTCGCATAAACTTTTTTCTTTATATACAGCAGCAGTTTTAGTTTTTTACAATAAAAGTTCGTTTCGTAAATGACGTGCTCGTTTCGTACATCGAGTTGATTTGACCCGTAGACGGATCTCTTCTCGAATAGAGTGCGAATCTTCGTCTTTCTTGAACGTTAATGGCCCTGTAGCCTCGATTTAATTGCCTAGCTCCAATCGGGTTCCAAAGTTGAATAAAGTTTTCGCATGCAAAAGGAAATTGTCATTTTAAGAGTCCTATACAACAGCTGAGCAACAAATGTCTGAAAATCATCTCGAATTTTATACCGAACGCAAATGTCAAAGAAAATTTCTAATAACGTATCTTTGAAATAATTTTCAGAAAATAATATTATGAACTAAACGAATTAAAAATTGGGACTATTTTCGCAACCTATTTATCAAGCAAACAAAATATATGAGCAACAGAAGCTGCGACTTTAATTATTTATTATCGTATCATCAATTATTTCTTCAGTTGTTCTACAAATTACTTTGAAAACGTTTCGGCATATAAAGCACGATTTTGTACGTAATATTTTGCTTGTTTTCGGTGTAATTATGATATTACTTTTAGAATATGGGCAAATATACAGTAAAACCCCGTATCTTTAAAAGGAACAATTCTTTGGAATCAATTCGTCTTTCGGCCTCACGCAAAAATTCCGTTTGATAAATTCAAAGTCCAACAACTAAAAATCGAATGGCAGCGCTCGAGCTCGATCCGAACCGATGGACCGATTGAATCGAATCACTTGATCAGCTCTTGCATCCTACGTTTCATGTACAAATTGAGGTGGGCGTAATCCATCAGACAATTGCGCACGATCTCGTTGAGAATCGTCGGCCACCGATCGTCGAGCAATCGTAACTTGTCGACGGTCTCGCCCAGATCGTCGAGCAACGCGGCAAGATGCACGAACGCCGTCGCCCTCTTTTGCCGCATCGTCGTACCGCCATCGTCCTGCTTCGCCTTCCACTGTAACGCCTCCTTGCTGACGACATTCCGCAACGCCGGATCCGCACTCGACAGCCACCGTTTCGCCGTGAACCGATCGTTCGTCGTCGCGGCGTCCGCTTTATCCTGCGATCGCACGACGCCACGCGCGTACGCATCGTCCGCATCGAGATGAAGACGCGCGATCAGCGGCCGCAGCAGAGCGTCGGGTAACGCGCGCACCACCAACGCGCTCAATCCCTCGTATCGCGCGTCCGCCGTCGCGACGTCTTCGGCGCTTATCGCGCGCCCGTTGATAAACTTCAATCCCCAATGATTCAATCGATAGATGGCGTACGTTCGCCAATCGTCTCGCTCCGTCACCGCGTTGCCTTCGGCGTCGATCGTTAGCGACGTGATGCCTTTCAGTTCGGCGAACGCGTTCAATTGCGCGATCGCGACGATGTTCGTCTCTTTGAACGCGAAATGCTCGACGTGCGGAAATCGCTGCTTGAGACGCGGCAGCAGCGGCGCCACGTGATTGAAATTGACGTAGTTGAAGTTGGCGGTGCGCACGTCGTTCGCGCGCGCCGCCGTCGACCACGTGGACGCGGCGCGATCGACGAATCGCAGCGCGCCCTGGCCGTAAACGTTCAAGTGACGGCCGCGAATCTCGATCAGATAATCGCCACCTAATCGACGGGGAGGAAGAGAAATTATTGGGCGGCGGGCAAACGAATAAAGCGCGACTGACCGTGTTCGCGGTCGGCATCGGCGACCGGCGGTTGATCGGTCGTCGTCGGTGACGCGGCGGCCGTCGATTTCGCGCGCGTCTTAGCAGTCACCGGCCGTTGTTTAGTATTCGGCGCCGCCGGCGTCGCGTTGAGCGATCTTTTGCTCGCCAGTTGCGCGCTCTTTGCCGCGCGACCGCGGCGCCGATCGTCGGCGGACGTCGATAGCGATGCGGTGCAATCGCTGGACGAGAGATTGCTCGACGCGTCCGTCGTCTCCGCGTCGTGGCGTCTGTCGTCAATCGTCGCCTCGCAATTCGGCGCGTCGCTCGCGGGAATTATTACCGCCTTCTCGACGCGTTCGATCGGTTTCCTATATCGCAAAAAAAAAGAAGATGCATTAATAATCAAAGCGAATAGAATCGCGATGCGTTACTTATCGCAGGAATCCGCTCGCGATGCTTCCTCGTCTTCCGTATCGTTCCGGCTGCTCGGCGAGGAGCCGATCGACGAACTGTCGACGTTCGGCCCGAGACTCGATGAGCTCGCGGACGTACGGATCGGTTGATGCGCGACGATCGGCGGCAACCGCACGGATCGATGATCGCAACTGATCGACGACGACGAGGCGACCGTTTCGCTCTCGAGCGATTGCGTGCGGCACAAATTGCTCGGCGCCGTTTTCTCGGGTAAGATCGGTACGCGACCGGCGCGACACCTGGCGATCGACGGTTGCGACGACGAAGAGGTGGCGACATTGGACGAAGACGACGAGCGAGTGGCGCGTCGATGCGTCGTTACTATCGCTGCGCCGGCGTCGGTTTCTTGTGCGACGTTCAGCGACGTCGTGAACATGTCCGCACCGGGTTTGAGCGGTTTCTGCGTGCGACCGATTGCCGACGACGATGATAGCGATGCGGATGCGGCGGCGACGTTTAACGGCGGCGGCGGCGGCGCTGTTGCCGATGCGGTCGTCGCTCGTTGTCGCAGCAGTTCCCAATTGGTGCGGGCGTTCGATATGGCGATGTCGCGTCGCGCCGTCGACTCGAGATCGTTCGCCAATCGCGCGTACGGCGACGGCGACGACGACGTTCGCTCTTTGTTGCGGCGCCACGCGGTCGCCGCACGACGCACGCGCTCCGTCACCTGCAGGCCGTTGATCGAGCGTAGATTCGGTAGGTACGAGGCGAGAAACGACGCGCAATCGCCGCAACCGATCGCCACCGGATTATTGTCGATCGTGATCTCGCGCACCGTCGACGCACGCGCGATTCCGCTCATCGCTTCGACGCTGCGTTAGAGAGACGATTGATAAATAGAATCGATCATTATTAGTGTTTAGTCGTTTAGTGCTCTCACCTGGCGATCTCGTTGTGCCCGAGATAGATCTTGATCAAATTGGGCGTTTCCGCGAAACACGTGACGCGTTGCAATTGATTGCGGCGCAGATTCAGTTCCTCGAGCCGATCTAAACCTCGCAGTTCCTCTGCGGCGACCGCGCGCAATCGATTCCCGGCCAAATTCAGCACTTTCAACGCGACGAGTCCGGCCAAACCGTCGCCGATTGCGTCGATGCGATTCCCGTGCAGATCCAACACTTCCAATCTGCGTAGCGCCGACAGACCTTCGATCTTGCGGATCCTAAAACCGACAAAAAAAAGTTTCTCTATCGCTTGCGTTCTCCGTAAAGACGCTCCCCACTCGGAAAACATTTGCATTCACCTGTTCTTCCCCAGCAAAAGTACGCGGACCGTTTCTAAATCGCGCAGCGCCTCGTCGTCGATCCGCTCCAATTGGTTGTCGTAGACGTCGAGGAAGACGAGCGAGCGAAACGATTGGCTACGGAATCCGTCCAATGCGGTCAACAGATTCCGTTGCAGCGAAATCAGCCGCAAGCGACGTGCGTCGTCGTCGTCGAAACGCGGCACCCGCGTCAAACCGCGACCGTCCAAACTGACGCGATCCGGATTTTGCGCTTTCTCGCGATCGCTACGATGAACGTGCAGAATGTCGCCTGCGTCTTCTTCCGCGGATTCGCACGCGGTCGTCGTCGTCGACCGTTTCAATTGGATCTGATCCGTCGCATTGCTCTGCGGCCGCTTCAAACGCAGCGACGTTGTTAGCGACGTCGAAGCGGCGGCGGTTCGCGTACGCGCCGCTTTAAGCGGTTTCGCGCGTTGCTGATGCGGTAAAGCGGGTGCTACCGTTAAGAAACTTCTCGGTTCCTTTTTTTTTTTTTTTTGGATTAGTGGAAACTCGCAATGATAATCATTTTAGATCACGGGATCGATTAACCGATTGCTACTTACGGCGGATGCCCCCGTATTGGAACTGTTGGTGATGGACGATGATGATGACGAGGAAGCGGCCACAGCAGCACTCCTCCTTCTTGGCATTGGCAATCGACACTAACATTTATGGTTTGAATAAAGCCAGGAAAAGTAGAAACGAGGGCGCAAAATGAAGAATTATTCGCTTGAGGTCCACTGATTGTTTGTTTGTTGCGGTTATGTAGTTTTAACAATAACAACGATGGCCAATCCTGAACGCTTCATAAGCAAAACATCCCCAGATTGTTACTAGGTCTTCGTGGCGTATGTTGCAACTTGAATCATTCCAAAGGGCTCGCAATTTCGAGTCAGAGAAAAGCGATTCCTGTTCGAATTTACATAGTTTTCCCTTCAATTTAATAAAATGCTTGTTGTCTATTATGCAGATACGCAATGAATCGAAACGCGAAGGAGAATCAGAGGGAAGATAAGAGAGGAATATTTGTGATATTGACTTACGCAATTAGCCAACAGATATCGCAGCCTGCAAAATTTAAGTCGATTTGTTTAAAGAATAAATAAAGTAAATAAATACATTCCAAATGAAACTGAAAGAAGTTTATTATCCTTAAATTATATATGTTGTTGTTAAACAGTTTGCTGCTTATATTTTGCTATCAAAAATAACTTATAAAAAGCGTGATCCAGTGATCTGAAGCCGTTATCCCATTAATTAAATTCATAAGCGTGTTCTGATATAATTCACTCTGAATAATCGATACATTGCAATTTCTTTAAAAACTTCTTGCTGTTGAATTAAACTTCTTGTATCAGAAGAATCAGCAATTCCTATTTGAAACCGCTGGTCATATACAAATTGGCAAACGTCAAAATACCGCTGAACACCTAAAATACGAATGCAATAAATTAAATTAATCACAATTGAGTCTAGCAACAAAAAACAAAAATGGCAACTTACACACATGAAATTGTTCGGCGTAACTTCGATCATTTCGTAGATATTGAACGGCGCTTGTTTCTGCAAAAGTGTGATCGAGAATGTGACAATTTCCGCCCGCACTTCGGGCGTCGAATAACGCGCCAATTTATGAACATTTCTACCAATCTCTTGCAACTAAGCAAAACATTTTATTAGCAATATATAAATAACAATTTACAGTTTCCCTTTTGCGATGCAAACTTACCTCTTCGCAGAACAAACGTACGGCAACGGTAACGGCCAAAGTGGTCGCGACGCCGGTTAGACATAATAAGCAAGTGAGCGCGTTCTTGACGAAATCGGGCATTTGTTTCGGGAAAAAGATCATTTGCAGCGCGTTCAAAATGAAACCGGGCGATTGGAGGACGCAGATCAGAATTAACGGCGACCCAATAATATAAATCACGCGAACCAATTGGCCCCGTATCGTCATTACGTTGGCGTACGCGACCATGATAAATCTGCAAAAAAAAAAGACAAACGCAAGTTAATCAACTTTCGCCAACTCGAGCATCGCTTGCTCGTTTTACTCGATTTCCTGCTTTTGGCGCGTTTCCGTGCGATTCCTCACATTCCCATCCGCACAAATCCTTCGGATGACCGCGTTAAGCAGTTGCACTTGTTCCCATAGAAGAAACAAACAGCTCGCGCCGTAATTGTACGAACTGACCGATGCGGCGTACGCGAACAGCGCGTGCATCGTGTACGCTTTCAGATCCGGCCTGCGAACGTGCACGACCACGCAGCCGCTGTACAAGACGGAGAGTAACACGAACGTCCACGACAGCAGCACGATCCATCGGTTGCGCTTGCGCACGCCAATCGGCCGGCGATCGAACCGTTCGAGCGAGACTTTTAGCATCTGGATCGATTCGATGACGCGCACCAGCGACCGGACGAGCGATTTCAAGTTGCACAAGTACTGCAGCGACACGACGATCAGACACGGCACTTCGACGACGAAGATCATTTCGCTCTTGGTCGTCTCCACGTTCCGCGTCATGTTGTAGAGCGTGTCGGCGGTGACGACCGTAAAAATGACGTACATCAGCGACAGTTTCATTGCGGTCTCGCGACGACCGGCCGCTTCCACGCGGTTCCGTTGCGCGTTAAACTTGATGAAATCGCAGACGGTCAATTTGCTCAAGTCGTTCAGCAGTCGCATGTTGTCGAAAACGTGGTGGCGCGTCTTGTTCATCGTGCGTCGTCTCTCAGTTGGCGAGTGTTAAGTGGCGAAGATGTAATAAATGTTGCGCGATATTGATTGTTGCGGATAAATGAATAATAAAAGTTAATTTAATTCATTTTATTTAATATTTAAATCTTTTTTTTTTCATATAGGCCTGACGCAAATGACGAGTGATTGAATGGATCGTGGAAGGTTCGACTTGGATGTTTTCGTTGTCGGCAAAGAGTTTTCTTCGGCATATAGCGTAAATGTGATTGAGACGAATTTTAATTAAGTGTCTGTTTAGCGTTGAATAATGACGAGTAAATCGCGTTATTTCTACTACTCGTACATTAATTCATTTACGTTGTAATTATAGCAAAATCCTCCTGTTTAAATTATAAGACTTTACGATTTACATATTTAAACGCATTAGTAAGTAGCAGTATCATTAAGATTTAATTTAATTAGATAAAACAAGAACAAATACCATTATTTGATCGAAGCAAAGGATAATAACGGTAAAGAATAGTAATAACTGAAAACCATCTCAATTAACAGTACAACCATTTAAGAACATACACGTGGATGCTCTCTCGATTGAAGGCAGCACATCAGTAATCAAGAACAATAGATAGTCATGAACAATAGACCCCATAATCTTGTCGAAACAGAATATTTTCCTCATCCAGCGCCCAAAAGAAAGATATACAGGGCATTAAAAAAAAGTGTCACAAACTTTAAGGGGCACAAACTTTATGGCGCAAGATACGCAGGAAAGTCTTAAGGAACATGGGGCCGGAAATGGACTGTTTTCGCCTTCTTCATTCACGAAGCTTGCATTTTCGTATCGTAATTAACAGTTGTATGGTCACACATAGAGTTTGCAAGGCGCGAATAGGAAAACCGCCCTTAACAAGATGTTTCTGCATTCTATGCATATACTACATCTATAAATATTCCTAAGACGCAGCGTGCTTCGTTTTGACGCATCACTCGACGAATCGTTCTAAGACGCTGGCGTCTCGCGCGTGCCGCCTGCTTAAGACGCTTCTTAGCAAAACGGTCCCGTTTAGTTACATTGGAACAAGTGCCGCACGTTGTAGGACGCAAGACGCGAATAGGAAAACCGCCCTTAACAAGATGTTTCTGCATTCTATGCATATACTACATCTATAAATATTCCTAAGACGCAGCGTGCTTCGCTTTGACGCATCACTCGACGAATCGTTCTAAGACGCTGGCGTCTCGCGCGTGCCGCCTGCTTAAGACGCTTCTTAGCAAAACGGTCCCGTTTAGTTACATTGGAACAAGTGCCGCACGTTGTAGGACGCAAGACGCGACTAGGAAAACCGCCCTTAACAAGATGTTTCTGCATTCTATGCATATACTACATCTATAAATATTCCTAAGACGCAGCGTGCTTCGTTTTGACGCATCACTCGACGAATCGTTCTAAGACGCTGGCGTCTCGCGCGTGCCGCCTGCTTAAGACGCATCTTAGCAAAACGGTCCCGTTTAGTTACATTGGAACAAGTGCCGCACGTTGTAGGACGCAAGACGCGAATAGGAAAACCGCCCTTAACAAGATGTTTCTGCATTCTATGCATATACTACATCTATAAATATTCCTAAGACGCAGCGTGCTTCGTTTTGACGCATCACTCGACGAATCGTTCTAAGACGCTGGCGTCTCGCGCGTGCCGCCTGCTTAAGACGCTTCTTAGCAAAACGGTCCCGTTTAGTTACATTGGAACAAGTGCCGCACGTTGTAGGACGCAAGACGCGACTAGGAAAACCGCTCTTAACAAGATGTTTCTGCATTCTATGCATATACTACATCTATAAATATTCCTAAGACGCAGCGTGCTTCGTTTTGACGCATCACTCGACGAATCGTTCTAAGACGCTGGCGTCTCGCGCGTGCCGCCTGCTTAAGACGCATCTTAGCAAAACGGTCCCGTTTAGTTACATTGGAACAAGTGCCGCACGTTGTAGGACGCAAGACGCGAATAGGAAAACCGCCCTTAACAAGATGTTTCTGCATTCTATGCATATACTACATCTATAAATATTCCTAAGACGCAGCGTGCTTCGTTTTGACGCATCACTCGACGAATCGTTCTAAGACGCTGGCGTCTCGCGCGTGCCGCCTGCTTAAGACGCTTCTTAGCAAAACGGTCCCGTTTAGTTACATTGGAACAAGTGCCGCACGTTGTAGGACGCAAGACGCGAATAGGAAAACCGCCCTTAACAAGATGTTTCTGCATTCTATGCATATACTACATCTATAAATATTCCTAAGACGCAGCGTGCTTCGCTTTGACGCATCACTCGACGAATCGTTCTAAGACGCTGGCGTCTCGCGCGTGCCGCCTGCTTAAGACGCTTCTTAGCAAAACGGTCCCGTTTAGTTACATTGGAACAAGTGCCGCACGTTGTAGGACGCAAGACGCAACTAGGAAAACCGCCCTTAACAAGATGTTTCTGCATTCTATGCATATACTACATCTATAAATATTCCTAAGACGCAGCGTGCTTCGTTTTGACGCATCACTCGACGAATCGTTCTAAGACGCTGGCGTCTCGCGCGTGCCGCCTGCTTAAGACGCATCTTAGCAAAACGGTCCCGTTTAGTTACATTGGAACAAGTGCCGCACGTTGTAGGACGCAAGACGCGAATAGGAAAACCGCCCTTAACAAGATGTTTCTGCATTCTATGCATATACTACATCTATAAATATTCCTAAGACGCAGCGTGCTTCGTTTTGACGCATCACTCGACGAATCGTTCTAATACGCTGGCGTCTCGCGCGTGCCGCCTGCTTAAGACGCATCTTAGCAAAACGGTCCCGTTTAGTTACATTGGAACAAGTGCCGCACGTTGTAGGACGCAAGACGCGACTAGGAAAACCGCCCTTAACAAGATGTTTCTGCATTCTATGCATATACTACATCTATAAATATTCCTAAGACGCAGCGTGCTTCGTTTTGACGCATCACTCGACGAATCGTTCTAAGACGCTGGCGTCTCGCGCGTGCCGCCTGCTTAAGACGCATCTTAGCAAAACGGTCCCGTTTAGTTACATTGGAACAAGTGCCGCACGTTGTAGGACGCAAGACGCGACTAGGAAAACCGCCCTTAACAAGATGTTTCTGCATTCTATGCATATACTACATCTATAAATATTCCTAAGACGCAGCGTGCTTCGTTTTGACGCATCACTCGACGAATCGTTCTAATACGCTGGCGTCTCGCGCGTGCCGCCTGCTTAAGACGCATCTTAGCAAAACGGTCCCGTTTAGTTACATTGGAACAAGTGCCGCACGTTGTAGGACGCAAGACGCGAATAGGAAAACCGCCCTTAACAAGATGTTTCTGCATTCTATGCATATACTACATCTATAAATATTCCTAAGACGCAGCGTGCTTCGTTTTGACGCATCACTCGACGAATCGTTCTAATACGCTGGCGTCTCGCGCGTGCCGCCTGCTTAAGACGCATCTTAGCAAAACGGTCCCGTTTAGTTACATTGGAACAAGTGCCGCACGTTGTAGGACGCAAGACGCGAATAGGAAAACCGCCCTTAACAAGATGTTTCTGCATTCTATGCATATACTACATCTATAAATATTCCTAAGACGCAGCGTGCTTCGTTTTGACGCATCACTCGACGAATCGTTCTAATACGCTGGCGTCTCGCGCGTGCCGCCTGCTTAAGACGCATCTTAGCAAAACGGTCCCGTTTAGTTACATTGGAACAAGTGCCGCACGTTGTAGGACGCAAGACGCGACTAGGAAAACCGCCCTTAACAAGATGTTTCTGCATTCTATGCATATACTACATCTATAAATATTCCTAAGACGCAGCGTGCTTCGTTTTGACGCATCACTCGACGAATCGTTCTAATACGCTGGCGTCTCGCGCGTGCCGCCTGCTTAAGACGCATCTTAGCAAAACGGTCCCGTTTAGTTACATTGGAACAAGTGCCGCACGTTGTAGGACGCAAGACGCGAATAGGAAAACCGCCCTTAACAAGATGTTTCTGCATTCTATGCATATACTACATCTATAAATATTCCTAAGACGCAGCGTGCTTCGTTTTGACGCATCACTCGACGAATCGTTCTAAGATGCTGGCGTCTCGCGCGTGCCGCCTGCTTAAGACGCTTCTTAGCAAAACGGTCCCGTTTAGTTACATTGGAACAAGTGCCGCACGTTGTAGGACGCAAGACGCGACTAGGAAAACCGCCCTTAACAAGATGTTTCTGCATTCTATGCATATACTACATCTATAAATATTCCTAAGACGCAGCGTGCTTCGTTTTGACGCATCACTCGACGAATCGTTCTAAGATGCTGGCGTCTCGCGCGTGCCGCCTGCTTAAGACGCATCTTAGCAAAACGGTCCCGTTTAGTTACATTGGAACAAGTGCCGCACGTTGTAGGACGCAAGACGCGAATAGGAAAACCGCCCTTAACAAGATGTTTCTGCATTCTATGCATATACTACATCTATAAATATTCCTAAGACGCAGCGTGCTTCGTTTTGACGCATCACTCGACGAATCGTTCTAAGACGCTGGCGTCTCGCGCGTGCCGCCTGCTTAAGACGCTTCTTAGCAAAACGGTCCCGTTTAGTTACATTGGAACAAGTGCCGCACGTTGTAGGACGCAAGACGCGACTAGGAAAACCGCCCTTAACAAGATGTTTCTGCATTCTATGCATATACTACATCTATAAATATTCCTAAGACGCAGCGTGCTTCGTTTTGACGCATCACTCGACGAATCGTTCTAAGATGCTGGCGTCTCGCGCGTGCCGCCTGCTTAAGACGCTTCTTAGCAAAACGGTCCCGTTTAGTTACATTGGAACAAGTGCCGCACGTTGTAGGACGCAAGACGCGAATAGGAAAACCGCCCTTAACAAGATGTTTCTGCATTCTATGCATATACTACATCTATAAATATTCCTAAGACGCAGCGTGCTTCGTTTTGACGCATCACTCGACGAATCGTTCTAAGACGCTGGCGTCTCGCGCGTGCCGCCTGCTTAAGACGCTTCTTAGCAAAACGGTCCCGTTTAGTTACATTGGAACAAGTGCCGCACGTTGTAGGACGCAAGACGCGACTAGGAAAACCGCTCTTAACAAGATGTTTCTGCATTCTATGCATATATTACATCTATAAATATTCCTAAGACGCAGCGTGCTTCGTTTTGACGCATCACTCGACGAATCGTTCTAAGACGCTGGCGTCTCGCGCGTGCCGCCTGCTTAAGACGCTTCTTAGCAAAACGGTCCCGTTTAGTTACATTGGAACAAGTGCCGCACGTTGTAGGACGCAAGACGCGACTAGGAAAACCGCTCTTAACAAGATGTTTCTGCATTCTATGCATATACTACATCTATAAATATTCCTAAGACGCAGCGTGCTTCGTTTTGACGCATCACTCGACGAATCGTTCTAAGACGCTGGCGTCTCGCGCGTGCCGCCTGCTTAAGACGCTTCTTAGCAAAACGGTCCCGTTTAGTTACATTGGAACAAGTGCCGCACGTTGTAGGACGCAAGACGCGAATAGGAAAACCGCCCTTAACAAGATGTTTCTGCATTCTATGCATATATTACATCTATAAATATTCCTAAGACGCAGCGTGCTTCGTTTTGACGCATCACTCGACGAATCGTTCTAAGACGCTGGCGTCTCGCGCGTGCCGCCTGCTTAAGACGCTTCTTAGCAAAACGGTCCCGTTTAGTTACATTGGAACAAGTGCCGCACGTTGTAGGACGCAAGACGCGACTAGGAAAACCGCTCTTAACAAGATGTTTCTGCATTCTATGCATATACTACATCTATAAATATTCCTAAGACGCAGCGTGCTTCGTTTTGACGCATCACTCGACGAATCGTTCTAAGACGCTGGCGTCTCGCGCGTGCCGCCTGCTTAAGACGCATCTTAGCAAAACGGTCCCGTTTAGTTACATTGGAACAAGTGCCGCACGTTGTAGGACGCAAGACGCGACTAGGAAAACCGCCCTTAACAAGATGTTTCTGCATTCTATGCATATATTACATCTATAAATATTCCTAAGACGCAGCGTGCTTCGTTTTGACGCATCACTCGACGAATCGTTCTAAGACGCTGGCGTCTCGCGCGTGCCGCCTGCTTAAGACGCTTCTTAGCAAAACGGTCCCGTTTAGTTACATTGGAACAAGTGCCGCACGTTGTAGGACGCAAGACGCGAATAGGAAAACCGCCCTTAACAAGATGTTTCTGCATTCTATGCATATACTACATCTATAAATATTCCTAAGACGCAGCGTGCTTCGTTTTGACGCATCACTCGACGAATCGTTCAAAGACGCTGGCGTCTCGCGCGTGCCGCCTGCTTAAGACGCTTCTTAGCAAAACGGTCCCGTTTAGTTACATTGGAACAAGTGCCGCACGTTGTAGGACGCAAGACGCGACTAGGAAAACCGCTCTTAACAAGATGTTTCTGCATTCTATGCATATACTACATCTATAAATATTCCTAAGACGCAGCGTGCTTCGTTTTGACGCATCACTCGACGAATCGTTCAAAGACGCTGGCGTCTCGCGCGTGCCGCCTGCTTAAGACGCTTCTTAGCAAAACGGTCCCGTTTAGTTACATTGGAACAAGTGCCGCACGTTGTAGGACGCAAGACGCGACTAGGAAAACCGCTCTTAACAAGATGTTTCTGCATTCTATGCATATACTACATCTATAAATATTCCTAAGACGCAGCGTGCTTCGTTTTGACGCATCACTCGACGAATCGTTCAAAGACGCTGGCGTCTCGCGCGTGCCGCCTGCTTAAGACGCATCTTAGCAAAACGGTCCCGTTTAGTTACATTGGAACAAGTGCCGCACGTTGTAGGACGCAAGACGCGAATAGGAAAACCGCCCTTAACAAGATGTTTCTGCATTCTATGCATATACTACATCTATAAATATTCCTAAGACGCAGCGTGCTTCGTTTTGACGCATCACTCGACGAATCGTTCAAAGACGCTGGCGTCTCGCGCGTGCCGCCTGCTTAAGACGCTTCTTAGCAAAACGGTCCCGTTTAGTTACATTGGAACAAGTGCCGCACGTTGTAGGACGCAAGACGCGACTAGGAAAACCGCCCTTAACAAGATGTTTCTGCATTCTATGCATATACTACATCTATAAATATTCCTAAGACGCAGCGTGCTTCGTTTTGACGCATCACTCGACGAATCGTTCTAAGACGCTGGCGTCTCGCGCGTGCCGCCTGCTTAAGACGCTTCTTAGCAAAACGGTCCCGTTTAGTTACATTGGAACAAGTGCCGCACGTTGTAGGACGCAAGACGCGACTAGGAAAACCGCCCTTAACAAGATGTTTCTGCATTCTATGCATATATTACATCTATAAATATTCCTAAGACGCAGCGTGCTTCGTTTTGACGCATCACTCGACGAATCGTTCTAAGACGCTGGCGTCTCGCGCGTGCCGCCTGCTTAAGACGCTTCTTAGCAAAACGGTCCCGTTTAGTTACATTGGAACAAGTGCCGCACGTTGTAGGACGCAAGACGCGACTAGGAAAACCGCTCTTAACAAGATGTTTCTGCATTCTATGCATATACTACATCTATAAATATTCCTAAGACGCAGCGTGCTTCGTTTTGACGCATCACTCGACGAATCGTTCTAAGACGCTGGCGTCTCGCGCGTGCCGCCTGCTTAAGACGCTTCTTAGCAAAACGGTCCCGTTTAGTTACATTGGAACAAGTGCCGCACGTTGTAGGACGCAAGACGCGACTAGGAAAACCGCTCTTAACAAGATGTTTCTGCATTCTATGCATATACTACATCTATAAATATTCCTAAGACGCAGCGTGCTTCGTTTTGACGCATCACTCGACGAATCGTTCTAAGACGCTGGCGTCTCGCGCGTGCCGCCTGCTTAAGACGCATCTTAGCAAAACGGTCCCGTTTAGTTACATTGGAACAAGTGCCGCACGTTGTAGGACGCAAGACGCGAATAGGAAAACCGCCCTTAACAAGATGTTTCTGCATTCTATGCATATACTACATCTATAAATATTCCTAAGACGCAGCGTGCTTCGTTTTGACGCATCACTCGACGAATCGTTCAAAGACGCTGGCGTCTCGCGCGTGCCGCCTGCTTAAGACGCTTCTTAGCAAAACGGTCCCGTTTAGTTACATTGGAACAAGTGCCGCACGTTGTAGGACGCAAGACGCGACTAGGAAAACCGCCCTTAACAAGATGTTTCTGCATTCTATGCATATACTACATCTATAAATATTCCTAAGACGCAGCGTGCTTCGTTTTGACGCATCACTCGACGAATCGTTCTAAGACGCTGGCGTCTCGCGCGTGCCGCCTGCTTAAGACGCTTCTTAGCAAAACGGTCCCGTTTAGTTACATTGGAACAAGTGCCGCACGTTGTAGGACGCAAGACGCGACTAGGAAAACCGCCCTTAACAAGATGTTTCTGCATTCTATGCATATACTACATCTATAAATATTCCTAAGACGCAGCGTGCTTCGTTTTGACGCATCACTCGACGAATCGTTCTAAGACGCTGGCGTCTCGCGCGTGCCGCCTGCTTAAGACGCTTCTTAGCAAAACGGTCCCGTTTAGTTACATTGGAACAAGTGCCGCACGTTGTAGGACGCAAGACGCGACTAGGAAAACCGCTCTTAACAAGATGTTTCTGCATTCTATGCATATACTACATCTATAAATATTCCTAAGACGCAGCGTGCTTCGTTTTGACGCATCACTCGACGAATCGTTCTAAGACGCTGGCGTCTCGCGCGTGCCGCCTGCTTAAGACGCATCTTAGCAAAACGGTCCCGTTTAGTTACATTGGAACAAGTGCCGCACGTTGTAGGACGCAAGACGCGAATAGGAAAACCGCCCTTAACAAGATGTTTCTGCATTCTATGCATATACTACATCTATAAATATTCCTAAGACGCAGCGTGCTTCGTTTTGACGCATCACTCGACGAATCGTTCTAAGACGCTGGCGTCTCGCGCGTGCCGCCTGCTTAAGACGCTTCTTAGCAAAACGGTCCCGTTTAGTTACATTGGAACAAGTGCCGCACGTTGTAGGACGCAAGACGCGACTAGGAAAACCGCTCTTAACAAGATGTTTCTGCATTCTATGCATATACTACATCTATAAATATTCCTAAGACGCAGCGTGCTTCGTTTTGACGCATCACTCGACGAATCGTTCTAAGACGCTGGCGTCTCGCGCGTGCCGCCTGCTTAAGACGCATCTTAGCAAAACGGTCCCGTTTAGTTACATTGGAACAAGTGCCGCACGTTGTAGGACGCAAGACGCGAATAGGAAAACCGCCCTTAACAAGATGTTTCTGCATTCTATGCATATACTACATCTATAAATATTCCTAAGACGCAGCGTGCTTCGTTTTGACGCATCACTCGACGAATCGTTCTAAGACGCTGGCGTCTCGCGCGTGCCGCCTGCTTAAGACGCTTCTTAGCAAAACGGTCCCGTTTAGTTACATTGGAACAAGTGCCGCACGTTGTAGGACGCAAGACGCGACTAGGAAAACCGCTCTTAACAAGATGTTTCTGCATTCTATGCATATACTACATCTATAAATATTCCTAAGACGCAGCGTGCTTCGTTTTGACGCATCACTCGACGAATCGTTCTAAGACGCTGGCGTCTCGCGCGTGCCGCCTGCTTAAGACGCATCTTAGCAAAACGGTCCCGTTTAGTTACATTGGAACAAGTGCCGCACGTTGTAGGACGCAAGACGCGAATAGGAAAACCGCCCTTAACAAGATGTTTCTGCATTCTATGCATATACTACATCTATAAATATTCCTAAGACGCAGCGTGCTTCGTTTTGACGCATCACTCGACGAATCGTTCTAAGACGCTGGCGTCTCGCGCGTGCCGCCTGCTTAAGACGCATCTTAGCAAAACGGTCCCGTTTAGTTACATTGGAACAAGTGCCGCACGTTGTAGGACGCAAGACGCGACTAGGAAAACCGCTCTTAACAAGATGTTTCTGCATTCTATGCATATACTACATCTATAAATATTCCTAAGACGCAGCGTGCTTCGTTTTGACGCATCACTCGACGAATCGTTCTAAGACGCTGGCGTCTCGCGCGTGCCGCCTGCTTAAGACGCATCTTAGCAAAACGGTCCCGTTTAGTTACATTGGAACAAGTGCCGCACGTTGTAGGACGCAAGACGCGAATAGGAAAACCGCCCTTAACAAGATGTTTCTGCATTCTATGCATATACTACATCTATAAATATTCCTAAGACGCAGCGTGCTTCGTTTTGACGCATCACTCGACGAATCGTTCTAAGACGCTGGCGTCTCGCGCGTGCCGCCTGCTTAAGACGCATCTTAGCAAAACGGTCCCGTTTAGTTACATTGGAACAAGTGCCGCACGTTGTAGGACGCAAGACGCGACTAGGAAAACCGCCCTTAACAAGATGTTTCTGCATTCTATGCATATACTACATCTATAAATATTCCTAAGACGCAGCGTGCTTCGTTTTGACGCATCACTCGACGAATCGTTCTAAGATGCTGGCGTCTCGCGCGTGCCGCCTGCTTAAGACGCATCTTAGCAAAACGGTCCCGTTTAGTTACATTGGAACAAGTGCCGCACGTTCTAAGACGCAAGACGCGACTAGGAAAACCGCCCTTAACAAGATGTTTCTGCATTC
The DNA here is from genome assembly GCA_963695495.1 of Hololepta plana. Lineage (NCBI taxonomy): Eukaryota > Metazoa > Arthropoda > Insecta > Coleoptera > Histeridae > Hololepta > Hololepta plana. Next base: position 1,164,780 of record OY968838.1, on the reverse strand, counting down.
TATGCATATACTACATCCATAAATATTCCTAAGACGCAGCGTGCTTCGTTTTGACGCGTCACTCGACGAATCGTTCTAAGACGCTCGCGTCTCGCGCGTGCCGCCTGCTTAAGACGCATCTTAGCAAAACGGTCCCGTTTAGTTACATTGGAACAAGTGCCGCACGTTGTAGGACGCAAGACGCGAATAGGAAAACCGCCCTTAACAAGATGTTTCTGCATTCTATGCATATACTACATCTATAAATATTCCTAAGACGCAGCGTGCTTCGTTTTGACGCATCACTCGACGAATCGTTCTAAGACGCTCGCGTCTCGCGCGTGCCGCCTGCTTAAGACGCATCTTAGCAAAACGGTCCCGTTTAGTTACATTGGAACAAGTGCCGCACGTTCTAAGACGCAAGACGCGACTAGGAAAACCGCCCTTAACAAGATGTTTCTGCATTCTATGCATATACTACATCCATAAATATTCCTAAGACGCAGCGTGCTTCGTTTTGACGCGTCACTCGACGAATCGTTCTAAGACGCTCGCGTCTCGCGCGTGCCGCCTGCTTAAGACGCATCTTAGCAAAACGGTCCCGTTTAGTTACATTGGAACAAGTGCCGCACGTTCTAAGATGCAAGACGCGACTAGGAAAACCGCCCTTAACAAGATGTTTCTGCATTCTATGCATATACTACATCCATAAATATTCCTAAGACGCAGCGTGCTTCGTTTTGACGCGTCACTCGACGAATCGTTCTAAGACGCTCGCGTCTCGCGCATGCCGCCTGCTTAAGACGCTTCTTAGCAAAACGGTCCCGTTTAGTTACATTGGAACAAGTGCCGCACGTTGTAGGACGCAAGACGCGACTAGGAAAACCGCTCTTAACAAGATGTTTCTGCATTCTATGCATATACTACATCTATAAATATTCCTAAGACGCAGCGTGCTTCGTTTTGACGCATCACTCGACGAATCGTTCTAAGACGCTGGCGTCTCGCGCGTGCCGCCTGCTTAAGACGCATCTTAGCAAAACGGTCCCGTTTAGTTACATTGGAACAAGTGCCGCACGTTGTAGGACGCAAGACGCGAATAGGAAAACCGCCCTTAACAAGATGTTTCTGCATTCTATGCATATACTACATCTATAAATATTCCTAAGACGCAGCGTGCTTCGTTTTGACGCATCACTCGACGAATCGTTCTAAGACGCTGGCGTCTCGCGCGTGCCGCCTGCTTAAGACGCTTCTTAGCAAAACGGTCCCGTTTAGTTACATTGGAACAAGTGCCGCACGTTGTAGGACGCAAGACGCGACTAGGAAAACCGCTCTTAACAAGATGTTTCTGCATTCTATGCATATACTACATCTATAAATATTCCTAAGACGCAGCGTGCTTCGTTTTGACGCATCACTCGACGAATCGTTCTAAGACGCTGGCGTCTCGCGCGTGCCGCCTGCTTAAGACGCATCTTAGCAAAACGGTCCCGTTTAGTTACATTGGAACAAGTGCCGCACGTTGTAGGACGCAAGACGCGAATAGGAAAACCGCCCTTAACAAGATGTTTCTGCATTCTATGCATATACTACATCTATAAATATTCCTAAGACGCAGCGTGCTTCGTTTTGACGCATCACTCGACGAATCGTTCTAAGACGCTGGCGTCTCGCGCGTGCCGCCTGCTTAAGACGCTTCTTAGCAAAACGGTCCCGTTTAGTTACATTGGAACAAGTGCCGCACGTTGTAGGACGCAAGACGCGACTAGGAAAACCGCTCTTAACAAGATGTTTCTGCATTCTATGCATATACTACATCTATAAATATTCCTAAGACGCAGCGTGCTTCGTTTTGACGCATCACTCGACGAATCGTTCTAAGACGCTGGCGTCTCGCGCGTGCCGCCTGCTTAAGACGCATCTTAGCAAAACGGTCCCGTTTAGTTACATTGGAACAAGTGCCGCACGTTGTAGGACGCAAGACGCGAATAGGAAAACCGCCCTTAACAAGATGTTTCTGCATTCTATGCATATACTACATCTATAAATATTCCTAAGACGCAGCGTGCTTCGTTTTGACGCATCACTCGACGAATCGTTCTAAGACGCTGGCGTCTCGCGCGTGCCGCCTGCTTAAGACGCTTCTTAGCAAAACGGTCCCGTTTAGTTACATTGGAACAAGTGCCGCACGTTGTAGGACGCAAGACGCGACTAGGAAAACCGCCCTTAACAAGATGTTTCTGCATTCTATGCATATACTACATCTATAAATATTCCTAAGACGCAGCGTGCTTCGTTTTGACGCATCACTCGACGAATCGTTCTAAGACGCTGGCGTCTCGCGCGTGCCGCCTGCTTAAGACGCTTCTTAGCAAAACGGTCCCGTTTAGTTACATTGGAACAAGTGCCGCACGTTGTAGGACGCAAGACGCGACTAGGAAAACCGCTCTTAACAAGATGTTTCTGCATTCTATGCATATACTACATCTATAAATATTCCTAAGACGCAGCGTGCTTCGTTTTGACGCATCACTCGACGAATCGTTCTAAGACGCTCGCGTCTCGCGCATGCCGCCTGCTTAAGACGCTTCTTAGCAAAACGGTCCCGTTTAGTTACATTGGAACAAGTGCCGCACGTTGTAGGACGCAAGACGCGACTAGGAAAACCGCTCTTAACAAGATGTTTCTGCATTCTATGCATATACTACATCTATAAATATTCCTAAGACGCAGCGTGCTTCGTTTTGACGCATCACTCGACGAATCGTTCTAAGACGCTGGCGTCTCGCGCGTGCCGCCTGCTTAAGACGCATCTTAGCAAAACGGTCCCGTTTAGTTACATTGGAACAAGTGCCGCACGTTGTAGGACGCAAGACGCGAATAGGAAAACCGCCCTTAACAAGATGTTTCTGCATTCTATGCATATACTACATCTATAAATATTCCTAAGACGCAGCGTGCTTCGTTTTGACGCATCACTCGACGAATCGTTCTAAGACGCTGGCGTCTCGCGCGTGCCGCCTGCTTAAGACGCTTCTTAGCAAAACGGTCCCGTTTAGTTACATTGGAACAAGTGCCGCACGTTGTAGGACGCAAGACGCGACTAGGAAAACCGCTCTTAACAAGATGTTTCTGCATTCTATGCATATACTACATCTATAAATATTCCTAAGACGCAGCGTGCTTCGTTTTGACGCATCACTCGACGAATCGTTCTAAGACGCTGGCGTCTCGCGCGTGCCGCCTGCTTAAGACGCATCTTAGCAAAACGGTCCCGTTTAGTTACATTGGAACAAGTGCCGCACGTTGTAGGACGCAAGACGCGAATAGGAAAACCGCCCTTAACAAGATGTTTCTGCATTCTATGCATATACTACATCTATAAATATTCCTAAGACGCAGCGTGCTTCGTTTTGACGCATCACTCGACGAATCGTTCTAAGACGCTGGCGTCTCGCGCGTGCCGCCTGCTTAAGACGCTTCTTAGCAAAACGGTCCCGTTTAGTTACATTGGAACAAGTGCCGCACGTTGTAGGACGCAAGACGCGACTAGGAAAACCGCCCTTAACAAGATGTTTCTGCATTCTATGCATATACTACATCTATAAATATTCCTAAGACGCAGCGTGCTTCGTTTTGACGCATCACTCGACGAATCGTTCTAAGACGCTCGCGTCTCGCGCATGCCGCCTGCTTAAGACGCTTCTTAGCAAAACGGTCCCGTTTAGTTACATTGGAACAAGTGCCGCACGTTGTAGGACGCAAGACGCGACTAGGAAAACCGCCCTTAACAAGATGTTTCTGCATTCTATGCATATACTACATCTATAAATATTCCTAAGACGCAGCGTGCTTCGTTTTGACGCATCACTCGACGAATCGTTCTAAGACGCTGGCGTCTCGCGCGTGCCGCCTGCTTAAGACGCTTCTTAGCAAAACGGTCCCGTTTAGTTACATTGGAACAAGTGCCGCACGTTGTAGGACGCAAGACGCGACTAGGAAAACCGCTCTTAACAAGATGTTTCTGCATTCTATGCATATACTACATCTATAAATATTCCTAAGACGCAGCGTGCTTCGTTTTGACGCATCACTCGATGAATCGTTCTAAGACGCTCGCGTCTCGCGCGTGCCGCCTGCTTAAGACGCATCTTAGCAAAACGGTCCCGTTTAGTTACATTGGAACAAGTGCCGCACGTTCTAAGACGCAAGACGCGACTAGGAAAACCGCCCTTAACAAGATGTTTCTGCATTCTATGCATATACTACATCCATAAATATTCCTAAGACGCAGCGTGCTTCGTTTTGACGCGTCACTCGACGAATCGTTCTAAGACGCTCGCGTCTCGCGCGTGCCGCCTGCTTAAGACGCATCTTAGCAAAACGGTCCCGTTTAGTTACATTGGAACAAGTGCCGCACGTTCTAAGATGCAAGACGCGACTAGGAAAACCGCCCTTAACAAGATGTTTCTGCATTCTATGCATATACTACATCCATAAATATTCCTAAGACGCAGCGTGCTTCGTTTTGACGCGTCACTCGACGAATCGTTCTAAGACGCTCGCGTCTCGCGCATGCCGCCTGCTTAAGACGCATCTTAGCAAAACGGTCCCGTTTAGTTACATTGGAACAAGTGCCGCACGTTGTAGGACGCAAGACGCGGCTAGTAATTCAAAGTAGAAGTCCAAAGTTCGAATTAGAAAGAAGTTCAAAACTGTAATTCGAAATAGAGAGAAGTTCAAAATTGTAATTCAAAGTAGAAGTCCAAAGTTCGAATTAGAAAGAAGTTCAAAACTGTAATTCGAAATAGAGAGAAGTTCAAAATTGTAATTCAAAGTAGAAGTCCAAAGTTCGAATTAGAAAGAAGTTCAAAACTGTAATTCGAAATAGAGAGAAGTTCAAAATTGTAATTCAAAGTAGAAGTCCAAAGTTCGAATTAGAAAGAAGTTCAATACTGTAATTCGAAATAGAGAGAAGTTCAAAATTGTAATTCAAAGTAGAAGTCCAAAGTTCGAATTAGAAAGAAGTTCAAAACTGTAATTCGAAATAGAGAGAAGTTCAAAATTGTAATTCAAAGTAGAAGTCCAAAGTTCGAATTAGAAAGAAGTTCAAAACTGTAATTCGAAATAGAGAGAAGTTCAAAATTGTAATTCAAAGTAGAAGTCCAAAGTTCGAATTAGAAAGAAGTTAAAAACTGTAATTCGAAATAGAGAGAAGTTCAAAATTGTAATTCAAAGTAGAAGTCCAAAGTTCGAATTAGAAAGAAGTTCAAAACTGTAATTCGAAATAGAGAGAAGTTCAAAATTGTAATTCAAAGTAGAAGTCCAAAGTTCGAATTAGAAAGAAGTTCAAAACTGTAATTCGAAATAGAGAGAAGTTCAAAATTGCAATTCAAAGTAGAAGTCCAAAGATCGAATTAGAAAGAAGTTCAAAACTGTAATTCGAAATAGAGAGAAGTTCAAAATTGTAATTCAAAGTAGAAGTCCAAAGTTCGAATTAGAAAGAAGTTCAAAACTGTAATTCGAAATAGAGAGAAGTTCAAAATTGTAATTCAAAGTAGAAGTCCAAAGTTCGAATTAGAAAGTTCAAAACTGTAATTCGAAATAGAGAGAAGTTCAAAATTGTAATTCAAAGTAGAAGTTCAAAATTGCAGAAAGAAGTTCAAAGTTCGAATTAGAAAGAAGTTAAAAACTGTAATTCGAAATAGAGAGAAGTTCAAAATTGTAATTCAAACTAGAAGTTCAAAATTGCAGAAAGAAGTTCAAAGTTCGAATTAGAAAGAAGTTAAAAACTGTAATTCGAAATAGAGAGAAGTTCAAAATTGTAATTCAAACTAGAAGTTCAAAATTGCAGAAAGAAGTTCAAAGTTCGAATTAGAAAGAAGTTAAAAACTGTAATTCGAAATAGAGAGAAGTTCAAAATTGTAATTCAAAGTAGAAGTTCAAAATTGCAGAAAGAAGTTCAAAGTTCGAATTAGAAAGAAGTTAAAAACTGTAATTCGAAATAGAGAGAAGTTCAAAATTGTAATTCAAACTAGAAGTTCAAAATTGTTGAAAGAAGTTCAAAGTTCGAATTAGAAAGAAGTTCAAAACTGTAATTCGAGATAGAGAGAAGTTCAAAATTGTAATTCAAAGTAGAAGTTCAAAATTGTAGAAAGAAGTTCAAAGTTCGAATTAGAAAGAAGTTAAAAACTGTAATTCGAAATAGAGAGAAGTTCAAAATTGTAATTCAAAGTAGAAGTTCAAAATTGTAGAAAGAAGTTCAAAGTTCGAATTAGAAAGAAGTTCAAAACTGTAATTCGAAATAGAGGGAAGTTCAAAATTGTAATTCAAAGTAGAAGTTCAAAATTGTAGAAAGAAGTTCAAAGTTCGAATTAGAAAGAAGTTCAAAACTGTAATTCGAAATAGAGAGAAGTTCAAAATTGTAATTCAGAGTTGAAGTTCAAAATTGTAGAAACAAGTTCAAAGTTCGAAGTAGAAAGAAGTTTGAAACTGTAATTCGAAATAGCGAGAAGTTCAAAATTGTAATTCAAAGTAGAAGTTCAAAATTGTAGAAAGAAGTTCAAAGTTCGAAGTAGAAAGAACTTCAAAACTGTAATTCGAAATAGAGAGAAGTTCAAAATTGTAATTCGAAATAGAGAGAAGTTCAAAATTGTAATTCAAAGTAGAAGTTCAAAATTGGAGAAAGAAGTTCAATGTTCGAAGTGGAAGGAACTTCAAAACTGTAATTCGAAATAGAGAGAAGTTCAAAATTGTAATTCAAAGTAGAAGTTCAAAATTGTAGAAAGAAGTTCAAAGTTCGAAGTAGAAAGAACTTTAAAAATGTAATTCGAAATAGAGAGAAGTTCAAAATTGTAATTCGAAATAGAGAGAGGTTCAAAATTGTAATTCAAAGTAGAAGTTCAAATTTGTAGAAAGAAGTTCAATGTTCGAAGTAGAAGGAACTTCAAAAATGTAATTCCAAATAGAGAGAAGTTCAAAATTGTAATTCAAAGTAGAAATTCAAAATTGTAGAAAGAAGTTCAAAGTTCGAACTAGAAAGAAGTTCAAAACTGTAATTCGAAATACAGAGAGGTTGAAAATTGAAGTTCAAAATTGTAGAAAGAGGTTCAAAAGTGTAATTCGAAATAGAAAGAAGTTCAAAATTGTAATTCAAAGTAGAAGTTCAAAATTGTAGAAAGAAGTTCAAAGTTCGAATTAGAAAGAAGTTAAAAACTGTAATTCGAAATAGAGAGAAGTTCAAAATTGTAATTCAAAGTAGAAGTTCAAAATTGTTGAAAGAAGTTCAAAGTTCGAATTAGAAAGAAGTTCAAAACTGTAATTCGAGATAGAGAGAAGTTCAAAATTGTAATTCAAAGTAGAAGTTCAAAATTGTAGAAAGAAGTTCAAAGTTCGAATTAGAAAGAAGTTAAAAACTGTAATTCGAAATAGAGAGAAGTTCAAAATTGTAATTCAAAGTAGAAGTTAAAAATTGTAGAAAGAAGTTCAAAGTTCGAATTAGAAAGAAGTTCAAAACTGTAATTCGAAATAGAGGGAAGTTCAAAATTGTAATTCAAAGTAGAAGTTCAAAATTGTAGAAAGAAGTTCAAAGTTCGAATTAGAAAGAAGTTCAAAACTGTAATTCGAAATAGAGAGAAGTTCAAAATTGTAATTCAGAGTAGAAGTTCAAAATTGTAGAAACAAGTTCAAAGTTCGAAGTAGAAAGAAGTTTAAAACTGTAATTCGAAATAGCGAGAAGTTCAAAATTGTAATTCAAAGTAGAAGTTCAAAATTGTAGAAAGAAGTTCAAAGTTCGAAGTAGAAAGAACTTCAAAACTGTAATTCGAAATAGAGAGAAGTTCAAAATTGTAATTCGAAATAGAGAGAAGTTCAAAATTGTAATTCAAAGTAGAAGTTCAAAATTGGAGAAAGAAGTTCAATGTTCGAAGTGGAAGGAACTTCAAAACTGTAATTCGAAATAGAGAGAAGTTCAAAATTGTAATTCAAAGTAGAAGTTCAAAATTGTAGAAAGAAGTTCAAAGTTCGAAGTAGAAAGAACTTTAAAAATGTAATTCGAAATAGAGAGAAGTTCAAAATTGTAATTCGAAATAGAGAGAGGTTCAAAATTGTAATTCAAAGTAGAAGTTCAAATTTGTAGAAAGAAGTTCAATGTTCGAAGTAGAAGGAACTTCAAAACTGTAATTCGAAATACAGAGAAGTTCAAAATTGTAATTCAAAGTAGAAGTTCAAAATTGTAGAAAGAAGTTCAAAGTTCGAAGTAGAAAGAACTTCAAAAATGTAATTCGAAATAGAGAGAAGTTCAAAATTGTAATTCAAAGTAGAAGTTCAAAATTGTAGAAAGAAGTTCAAAGTTCGAACTAGAAAGAAGTTCAAAACTGTAATTCGAAATACAGAGAGGTTGAAAATTGAAGTTCAAAATTGTAGAAAGAGGTTCAAAAGTGTAATTCGAAATAGAAAGAAGTTCAAAATTGTAATTCAAAGTAGGAGTTCAAAATTGTTGAAAGAAGTTCAAAGTTCGAATTAGAAAGAAGTTCAAAACTGTAATTCGAAATAGAGAGAAGTTCAAAATTGTAATTCAAAGTAGAAGTTCAAAATTGTAGAAAGAAGTTCAAAGTTCGAATTAGAAAAAAGTTAAAAACTGTAATTCGAAATAGAGAGAAGTTCAAAATTGTAATTTAAACTAGAAGTTCAAAATTGTTGAAAGAAGTTCAAAGTTCGAAGTAGAAAGAACTTCAAAAATGTAATTCGAAATAGAAAGAAGTTAAAAACTGTAATTCGAAATAGAGAGAAGTTCAAAATTATAATTCAAAGTAGAAGTTCAAAATTGTAGAAAGAAGTTCAAACTTCGAAGTAGAAAGAAGTTCAAAACTGTAATTCGAAATAGAGAGAGGTTCAAAATTGTAATTCAAAGTAGAAGTTCAAAATTGTAGAAAGAAGTTCAAAGTTCGAAGTAGAAAGAAGTTCAAAACTGTAAGTCGAAATAGAGAGAAGTTCAAAATTGTAATTCAAAGTAGAAGTTCAAAATTGTAGAAAGAAGTTCAGAGTTCGAATTAGAAAGAAGTTAAAAACTGTAATTCGAAATAGAGAGAAGTTCAAAATTGTAATTCAAAGTAGAAGTTCAAAATTGTTGAAAGAAGTTCAAAGTTCGAATTAGAAAGAAGTTCAAAACTGTAATTCGAGATAGAGAGAAGTTCAAAATTGTAATTCAAAGTAGAAGTTCAAAATTGTAGAAAGAAGTTCAAAGTTCGAATTAGAAAGAAGTTAAAAACTGTAATTCGAAATAGAGAGAAGTTCAAAATTGTAATTCAAAGTAGAAGTTCAAAATTGTAGAAAGAAGTTCAAAGTTCGAATTAGAAAGAAGTTCAAAACTGTAATTCGAAATAGAGGGAAGTTCAAAATTGTAATTCAAAGTAGAAGTTCAAAATTGTAGAAAGAAGTTCAAAGTTCGAATTAGAAAGAAGTTCAAAACTGTAATTCGAAATAGAGAGAAGTTCAAAATTGTAATTCAGAGTAGAAGTTCAAAATTGTAGAAACAAGTTCAAAGTTCGAAGTAGAAAGAAGTTTAAAACTGTAATTCGAAATAGCGAGAAGTTCAAAATTGTAATTCAAAGTAGAAGTTCAAAATTGTAGAAAGAAGTTCAAAGTTCGAAGTAGAAAGAACTTCAAAACTGTAATTCGAAATAGAGAGAAGTTCAAAATTGTAATTCGAAATAGAGAGAAGTTCAAAATTGTAATTCAAAGTAGAAGTTAAAATTGGAGAAAGAAGTTCAATGTTCGAAGTGGAAGGAACTTCAAAACTGTAATTCGAAATAGAGAGAAGTTCAAAATTGTAATTCAAAGTAGAAGTTCAAAATTGTAGAAAGAAGTTCAAAGTTCGAAGTAGAAAGAACTTTAAAAATGTAATTCGAAATAGAGAGAAGTTCAAAATTGTAATTCGAAATAGAGAGAGGTTCAAAATTGTAATTCAAAGTAGAAGTTCAAATTTGTAGAAAGAAGTTCAATGTTCGAAGTAGAAGGAACTTCAAAACTGTAATTCGAAATACAGAGAAGTTCAAAATTGTAATTCAAAGTAGAAGTTCCAAATTGTAGAAAGAAGTTCAAAGTTCGAAGTAGAAAGAACTTCAAAAATGTAATTCGAAATAGAGAGAAGTTCAAAATTGTAATTCAAAGTAGAAGTTCAAAATTGTAGAAAGAAATTCAAAGTTCGAACTAGAAAGAAGTTCAAAACTGTAATTCGAAATACAGAGAGGTTGAAAATTGAAGTTCAAAATTGTAGAAAGAGGTTCAAAAGTGTAATTCGAAATAGAAAGAAGTTCAAAATTGTAATTCAAAGTAGGAGTTCAAAATTGTTGAAAGAAGTTCAAAGTTCGAATTAGAAAGAAGTTCAAAACTGTAATTCGAAATAGAGAGAAGTTCAAAATTGTAATTCAAAGTAGAAGTTCAAAATTGTAGAAAGAAGTTCAAAGTTCGAATTAGAAAAAAGTTAAAAACTGTAATTCGAAATAGAGAGAAGTTCAAAATTGTAATTTAAACTAGAAGTTCAAAATTGTTGAAAGAAGTTCAAAGTTCGAATTAGAAAGAAGTTCAAAACTAATTCGAGATAGAGAGAAGTTCAAAATTGTAATTCAAAGTAGAAGTTCAAAATTGTAGAAAGAAGTTCAAAGTTCGAAGTAGAAAGATGTTCAAAATTGTAATTCAAAGTAGAAGTTCAAAATTGTAGAAAGAAGTTAAAAGTTCGAATTAGAAAGAAGTTCAAAACTGTAATTCGAAATAGAGAGAAGTTCAAAATTGTAATTCAAAGTAGAAGTTTAAAATTGTAGAAAGAAGTTCAAAGTTCGAAGTAGAAAGATGTTCAAAATTGTAATTCAAAGTAGAAGTTCAAAATTGTAGAAAGAAGTTAAAAGTTCGAATTAGAAAGAAGTTCAAAACTGTAATTCGAAATAGAGAGAAGTTCAAAATTGTAATTCAAAGTAGAAGTTTAAAATTGTAGAAAGAAGTTCAAAGTTCGAAGTAGAAAGATGTTCAAAATTGTAATTCAAAGTAGAAGTTCAAAATTGTAGAAAGAAGTTAAAAGTTCGAATTAGAAAGAAGTTCAAAATTGTAATTCGAAATAGAGAGAAGTTCAAAATTGTAATTCAAAGTAGAAGTTTAAAATTGTAGAAAGAAGTTCAAAATTGTAATTCAAAGTAGAAGTTTAAAACTGTAGAAAGGAGTTCAAAGTTCGAAGTAGAAAGAAGTTCAAAATTGTAATTCAAAGTAGAAGTTTAAAATTGTAGAAAGAAGTTCAAAGTTCGAAGTAGAAAGAAGTTCAAAACTGTAATTCGAAATAGAGAGAAGTTCAAAATTATAATTCAAAGTAGAAGTTCAAAATTGTAGAAAGAAGTTCAAAGTTCGAATTAGAAAGAAGTTCAAAATTGTAATTCAAAGTAGAAGTTTAAAATTGTAGAAAGAAGTTCAAAGTTCGAATTAGAAAGAAGTTCAAAACTGTAATTCGAAATAGAGAGAAGTTCAAAATTATAATTCAAAGTAGAAGTTCAAAGTTCGAATTAGAAAGAAATTCAAAATTGTAATTCAAGGTAGAAGTTTAAAATTGTAGAAAGAAGTTCAAAGTTCGAATTAGAAAGAAGTTCAAAACTGTAATTCGAAATAGAGAGAAGTTCAAAATTGTAGAAAGAAGTTCAAAGTTCGAAGTAGAAAGATGTTCAAAATTGTAATTCAAAGTAGAAGTTTAAAATTGTAAAAAGAAGTTCAAAGTTCGAAGTAGAAAGAAGTTCAAAACTGTAATTCGAAATAGAGAGAAGTTCAAAATTGTAGAAAGAAGTTCAAAGTTCGAAGTAGAAAGATGTTCAAAATTGTAGTTCAAAGTAGAAGTTCAAAATTCTAGAAAGAAGTTCAAAGTTCGAATTAGAAAAAAGTTCAAAACTGTAATTCGAAATAGAGAGAAGTTCAAAATTGTAGAAAGAAGTTCAAAGTTCGAAGTAGAAAGATGTTCAAAATTGTAATTCAAATTAGAAGTTTAAAATTGTAGAAAGAAGTTCAAAGTTCGAAGTAGAAAGAAGTTCAAAACTGTAATTCGAAATAGAGAGAAGTTCAATATTGTAGAAAGAAGTTCAAAGTTCGAAGTAGAAAGATGTTCAAAATTGTAATTCAAAGTAGAAGTTCAAAATTGTAGAAAGAAGTTCAAAGTTCGAATTAGAAAGAAGTTCAAAACTGTAATTCGAAATAGAGAGAAGTTCAAAATTGTAGAAAGAAGTTCAAAGTTCGAAGTAGAAAGATGTTCAAAATTGTAATTCAAAGTAGAAGTTTAAAATTGTAGAAAGAAGTTCAAAGTTCGAATTAGAAAGAGGTTCAAAACTGTAATTCGAAATAGAGAGAAGTTCAAAATTGTAGAAAGAAGTTCAAAGTTCGAAGTAGAAAGATGTTCAAAATTGTAATTCAAAGTAGAAGTTCAAAATTGTAGAAATAAGTTCAAAGTTCGAATTAGAAAGAAGTTCAAAACTGTAATTCGAAATCGAGAGAAGTTCAAAATTGTAATTCAAAGTAGAAGTTCAAAATTGTAGAAAGAAGTTCAAAGTTCGAATTAGAAAGAAGTTCAAAACTGTAATTCGAAATAGAGAGAAGTTCAAAATTGTAATTCAAAGTAGAAGTTCAAAATTGTAGAAAGAAGTTCAAAGTTCGAATTAGAAAGAAGTTCAAAACTGTAATTCGAAATAGAGAGAAGTTCAAAATTGTAATTCAAAGTAGAAGTCCAAAGTTCGAATTAGAAAGAACTTCAAAACTGTAATTCGAAATAGAGAGAAGTTCAAAATTCTAATTCAAAGTAGAAGTCCAAAGTTCGAATTAGAAAAAAGTTCAAAACTGTAATTCGAAATAGAGAGAAGTTCAAAATTATAATTCAAAGTAGAAGTTCAAAATTGTAGAAAGAAGTTCAAACTTCGAAGTAGAAAGAAGTTCAAAACTGTAATTCGAAATAGAGAGAGGTTCAAAATTGTAATTCAAAGTAGAAGTTCAAAATTGTAGAAAGAAGTTCAAAGTTCGAAGTAGAAAGAAGTTCAAAACTGTAAGTCGAAATAGAGAGAAGTTCAAAATTGTAATTCAAAGTAGAAGTTCAAAATTGTTGAAAGAAGTTCAAAGTTAGAATTAGAAAGAAGTTCAAAACTGTAAGTCGAAATAGAGAGAAGTTCAGAATTGTAATTCAAAGTAGAAATTCAAAATGGTAGAAAGAAGTTCAAAGTTCGAATTAGAAAGAAGTTAAAAACTGTAATTCGAAATAGAGAGAAGTTCAAAATTGTAATTCAAAGTAGAAGTTCAAAATTGTAGAAAGAAGTTCAAAGTTCGAAGTAGAAAGAACTTTAAAAATGTAATTCGAAATAGAGAGAAGTTCAAAATTGTAATTCGAAATAGAAAGAAGTTCAAAATTGTAATTCAAAGTAGGAGTTCAAAATTGTTGAAAGAAGTTCAAAGTTCGAATTAGAAAGAAGTTCAAAACTGTAATTCGAAATAGAGAGAAGTTCAAAATTGTAATTCAAAGTAGAAGTTCAAAATTGTAGAAAGAAGTTCAAAGTTCGAATTAGAAAGAAGTTAAAAACTGTAATTCGAAATAGAGAGAAGTTCAAAATTGTAATTTAAACTAGAAGTTCAAAATTGTTGAAAGAAGTTCAAAGTTCGAAGTAGAAAGATGTTCAAAATTGTAGAAAGAAGTTCAAAGTTCGAATTAGAAAGAAGTTCAAAATTGTAATTCAAAGTAGAAGTTTAAAATTGTAGAAAGAAGTTCAAAGTTCGAATTAGAAAGAAGTTCAAAACTGTAATTCGAAATAGAGAGAAGTTCAAAATTATAATTCAAAGTAGAAGTTCAAAGTTCGAATTAGAAAGAAATTCAAAATTGTAATTCAAGGTAGAAGTTTAAAATTGTAGAAAGAAGTTCAAAGTTCGAATTAGAAAGAAGTTCAAAACTGTAATTTGAAATAGAGAGAAGTTCAAAATTGTAGAAAGAAGTTCAAAGTTCGAAGTAGAAAGATGTTCAAAATTGTAATTCAAAGTAGAAGTTTAAAATTGTAAAAAGAAGTTCAAAGTTCGAAGTAGAAAGAAGTTCAAAACTGTAATTCGAAATAGAGAGAAGTTCAAAATTGTAGAAAGAAGTTCAAAGTTCGAAGTAGAAAGATGTTCAAAATTGTAGTTCAAAGTAGAAGTTCAAAATTCTAGAAAGAAGTTCAAAGTTCGAATTAGAAAGAAGTTCAAAACTGTAATTCGAAATAGAGAGAAGTTCAAAATTGTAGAAAGAAGTTCAAAGTTCGAAGTAGAAAGATGTTCAAAATTGTAATTCAAAGTAGAAGTTTAAAATTGTAGAAAGAAGTTCAAAGTTCGAAGTAGAAAGAAGTTCAAAACTGTAATTCGAAATAGAGAGAAGTTCAATATTGTAGAAAGAAGTTCAAAGTTCGAAGTAGAAAGATGTTCAAAATTGTAATTCAAAGTAGAAGTTCAAAATTGTAGAAAGAAGTTCAAAGTTCGAATTAGAAAGAAGTTCAAAACTGTAATTCGAAATAGAGAGAAGTTCAAAATTGTAGAAAGAAGTTCAAAGTTCGAAGTAGAAAGATGTTCAAAATTGTAATTCAAAGTAGAAGTTTAAAATTGTAGAAAGAAGTTCAAAGTTCGAATTAGAAAGAGGTTCAAAACTGTAATTCGAAATAGAGAGAAGTTCAAAATTGTAGAAAGAAGTTCAAAGTTCGAAGTAGAAAGATGTTCAAAATTGTAATTCAAAGTAGAAGTTCAAAATTGTAGAAATAAGTTCAAAGTTCGAATTAGAAAGAAGTTCAAAACTGTAATTCGAAATCGAGAGAAGTTCAAAATTGTAATTCAAAGTAGAAGTTCAAAATTGTAGAAAGAAGTTCAAAGTTCGAATTAGAAAGAAGTTCAAAACTGTAATTCGAAATAGAGAGAAGTTCAAAATTGTAATTCAAAGTAGAAGTTCAAAATTGTAGAAAGAAGTTCAAAGTTCGAAGTAGAAAGAAGTTCAAAACTGTAATTCGAAATAGGGAGAAGTTCAAAATTGTAATTCAAAGTAGAAGTTCAAAATTGTAGAAAGAAGTTCAAAGTTCGAAGTAGAAACAAGTTCAAAATTGTAATTCGAAGTAGAAACAAGTTCAAAATTGTAATTCGAAGTAGAAACAAGTTGAAAATTGTAATTCGAAGTAGAAACAAGTTCAAAATTGTAATTCGAAGTAGAAACAAGTTCAAAATTCGAAGTAGAAAAAAGTTCAAAATTCTAGTTCGACTCTCTTTTCTGCGACTATTCGTAGACAAATTGACGCATTTTGCAAATCACCTTTTCGCACCCTTCGCGCAACCCTCGCCGATTTTCTTTAACCTATTCCATTGGTACGAATGTGCTCTTGAAAACAAAATCCAGCCGCCTACATGCAGCCATTCTCTCCCCATTTTCGACAGCATCAATTCGTTTTCTTCAGAGGGACAGAAACAATCAGGGCTCACTTCATGTTGTTAGTATTAATAATAATAATATCCTATATTGATCGTATATAACAGATGGAATAACAGATGGAATGCAGAACAATAAAATAATTCTTAACGTGATTCGCGATGACGATGGTGCCATCGTTAATCGATTCTAGTTGTTGGATGCGGGCGTCGACGAAACAACAACGCTACCGGAATTGCAATTGTCTTCATCGCACAAAGTGCACTCCGCCCCAGCGGGCACGTAGTCACAAGCATAATCGCGGCTGCAAGTGCGGTAAACAACGTCGACACCGTTCACTGGTGCACGCAAAACAACGCAGTTTGTGTATGCAGTAGGACACTCTATGCTATGAATTTTTTCAGTGTCTCCTACGAAGCAAGGATCATCCATGCCTCCTTCAGATATACAATTGTAACACCTTATAGCTAAAGCTATTTGGAAAACAAATGGAAAATAAAAATATTAGCAAAATCGAAAAATTTAAATTTAAAATAGGATCTTAATTAGCAGAACACTTACTCTCTTCGAAGCAGCCAATGGCTATCGTCAAAATTAATATTGGTAAAACTCTCATTTTCTCTACAAGCAACTGACACCGTTTAGCAAACGTATGAATATATCGTCATTCAGTTGATCCTTTATATATGTGGGCGTAGTACTTTGAATCGAGATGATAAGGCTAAAATTAAATAGTTTGGGTGACAAGTTTAAGTAGATAAATAGAGCTGATCAAATCGATTATGGAAAGGGAATATTTTCTCGTAAACACTTATGCGATTATTTTTTTTTATGGTGAAATTACGCAACCGCAAAATTGATTATAGACGGAAAGTGAACATTTTTTAATTTCCGAATCGTTTCGATAATTGTCAATTGAAAATTTCCCAAAAATAGACAATCATCTCGCCAATAAATAAATGTTTTGATACAATATATTTATATTCAATTACGAGGAGAAGTCTTTTTAACGTACAGGGCCTTAAAAAAAAGTGTCACAAACTTAAAGGGGTGATAGTATGGCGCAAGATAAGCAGAAAAGTCTTAAGGAACATGGGGCCGGAAATGGACTGTTTTCGCCTTCTTCATTCACGAAGCTCGCATTTTCGTATCGTAATTAACAGTTGCATGGTCACACATAGAGTTTGCAGTTGATATTTGTGACAGTTTTACGCATTTTCGCGATGCCTTTCTACTCAAATACTGCATTTGCCGACGTGCATTTCATTTATGGTCGTGCTAATGGGAAATGCTGCATTTCTATGTTGAAGCTCATCACTATCGACAGATTTCTTCAGCTCATCTTCGTAGAGAACATTTACGCAGAATGTTTAAAGGAAGCTGGATAGAAAGTCGCAGATCTGCATGAAGATTTGAAAAATCGCCAGATTTAAACCCTCTAGATTTCTTGCTTTCGGGATATTCCAAGAAATGTTTTTGCTTGTAAATGACCGCGAGGAACTGAAACATCCAATAGATCAAATATGTCGCAGAAGCCGAATCAACGCTTCATTGCCAATGATTGTCGAAAGAGTTCGAATGTCTTTGCGGCAAAGATGTCGCGGGTGCCGTGAAATGAAAGCGGGACACTTTGATCACCTTATTTGAGTTGTTTTTCCATTGCTTCTTGTTCATAGTTTGCATCGTTTGTGCATAATTGTAAATAATATAAAATTTGCAAAATGTTTCGTAAAAAACCGTCCATTTCCGGCCCCATGTTCATTAAGACTTTTCTGTTTATATTGCGCCATATTATCACCCCTTAAAGTTTGTGGCACTTAGTTTTTAACGTCCTGTATTATAGTACTTTGCATGATGAATAATTAAATTTATAGACATTGATAATATGGCGTTGGTACGTCTTCCGGTGCATGTAACCACGATGAAAAAGGAAACAACATTAAATCATAGGAAATTAAAACTATTCTTAACGTAATTTGCCATAGGCGCCGAACGCGATTAAGATGGCGAAGAGCGTTAAGGATGGTGCCATCGATAATCGATTCGAGTTACCGTTAGTGGCATTGCAATTGTCTTCATCGCACAAACTGCACTCGATCTCATCGGGGACATTGTCACACGCATAATCAAGGCTGCAAGAGCGGGAAACAACTTCGGCGCCGTTCTCTGGTGTACGCAAAACTATGCATTTTGTGTATGTAGCAGAACACTCTATGCTATCCATTTTTTCAGTATTTCCTACGAAGCAGGGGTCATCCATGCCTCCTTCAGATAGACAATTGTAACACTTTATAGCTAAAGCTATTCGGAGAAAAATGGAGAAGAAAAATATTAGCAAAATCGAAAAAAAAAATTAAAACAGGATTTTAATTAGCAGAAGACTTACTGTCTTCGATGCAGCCGATGGCTATGGTCAAAAGTAATATTGGTAAAACTCTCATTTTCTTTACAAGCAACTGACATCGTTTAGTAGACGTATGAATCGATCGTCATTAAGTTGATCCTCTTTATATACATGGGCGTAGTACCCATATTTGAATCAAGATAAAACAGATAAAATCCAATAGATTGGGCGACAAATTTAGGTAGATAATCAGAAATGATAAAATCAATTATTGAAGAGAACTATTTTCTTCACGATTAGACGATATAGACGTAATATGAACGTCTCTTAATTTGCGAATCTTTTCGATAATTGTCAACTGAAGAATTCCCAAAACATAAAAAAGTAAATCATTTAGACACCACGCAAATGTTTCCATACAATATATTTATATTCAATTTCGAGGACGAGCCATTTTAGTATAGGATCATGAATAATAATTAAATACATCAAATCATTATTCTATTTTATAAAAATAAAGAATGATTGGAAGTTGATAAATTGATAATAATATTTTTAACGTAAAGCCAAAGATTGCGAACGTCGACGAAAGAAATACCGCTAGCGGAATTGCAATTGTCGCTGTCGCATAAACTGCACTCCAACTCATCGGGGATTTTTTCGCGAGCATTTGCAATGATGCATTTGTCGGATTATTACTTCAAGATCGTTCACCGATGCAGGCAAACCAACACATTTTTTAGTTAACTCATCGCAGTTTGCTTTTAATTTCTTTAGGATTTCCTATTTTGCAAAGATCATCGCGAGTCCTCATTTACAGCTGTAGCACTTTAGAGCTAATGCTATTCATAAAAGATAGGACAAGAAAAAAAAAAACAATAGCAAAACCGAAAAATTTAATTTTAAAGCAGGATTTTAATTGGCAGAACACTTACTGTCTTCGATGCAACCGATAGCTATCGTCAAAATTAATATTGGTAAGAAGCTAATTTTCTCTACAAGCAACAACCACCTGTTTAGTAATAAACGTACGAATTGATGATTCTCTTCGATAAACTTTGCTTTATACAGGGTGATTCAAATTAGCACTGCAACGCTTCGTGGGTGTTTCCTCTCGTTAAAATAAGCCAAAACGTTCCTATGAACCATGGTCCGAAGAGTCCGAAGAGACTTCGAGTCTTCGAGATATCGGCCGTCAAGAATGGGTTTCAAAATCCCAATAAAAAATAAACGAAAGCCTTTTTTCTTTTGAGCTTTGGGGAATCTTAATTTCATGTCAAGGAGCTTCTTTTGACGTGATTTCAAACTTTGAAAAACTGCTGGAAAGTGGTGTTTATTTCTTTCCAAAAGCCAACACTTGTTTGCCTTTAGGGGGCTTGAACCCGGTGGAAATGGTGTACGGATGCAGCAAATGTTCCTTTAAAATTCTACGGACCGTAGATTGAGGTAAATTTCCTCTTTTTGCTATCGCTCTGGCTCCTCTTCCACGTTATCCAAAACTCGCTCCTCTACATCCACGATCCTCGCTGTTCGTGGCCGCCTCACATCAAAATTAAAAAAAAAAAAACGTAAAAATTTAGAAACAAGGGTCTCCCATTTTGCTTTACCTCTTTGTCTAAGACGTTGTTTTATGGCATCAAAACTTGAATGATGGCGGGAACGTCTGTTTGGGAAGATTTCTTGATAAAATCGTCGAGCTTGACGAGAATTACCGCGAGCCCTTCCTAACGTTAAGGCTTTATCAGTCATTTCGCCGTTTGAATAGCGGTTCAGAATTGAATTAAATTCCTGTCAGAAACTTTTTTTTTCATCATTTTTCTAAGGCCCCTTTGAATACCCGATTAATATACAGACTGGGACAGTACTATACCCGATCATCTATTAATCGGGGTCTATTGCTGATGACTTTCTATTTATTCTTAATTACTGATGTGCTGCCTTCAATCGAGAGAGCGTCCACGTGTATGTTCTTAAATGGTTGTACTGTTAATTGAGATGGTTTTCAGTTATTACTTTTCTTTACCGTTATTATCCTTTGCTTCGATCAAATAATGGTCTTTGTTCTTGTTTTATCTAATTAAATTAAATCTTAATGATACTGCTACTTACTAATGCGTTTAAATATGTAAATCGTAAAGTCTTATAATTTAAATATGAGGATTTTGCGCTATAATTACAATGTAAATGAATTAATGTACGAGTAGTAGAAATAACGCGATTTACTCATCATTATTCAACGCTAAACAGACACTTAATTAAAATTCGTCTCAATCACATTTACGCTATATGCCGAAGAAAACTCTTTGCCGACAACGAAAACATCCAAGTCGAACCTTCCACGATCCATTCAATCACTCGTCATTTGCGTCAGGCCTATATGAAAAATAAAGGCGATTTAAATATTAAATAAAATGAATTAAATTAACTTTTATTATTCATTTATCCGCAACAATCAATATCGCGCAACGTTTATTACCTCTTCGCCACTTAACACTCGCCAACTGAGAGACGACGCACGATGAACAAGACGCGCCACCACGTTTTCGACAACATGCGACTGCTGAACGACTTGAGCAAATTGACCGTCTGCGATTTCATCAAGTTTAACGCGCAACGGAACCGCGTGGAAGCGGCGGGGCGGCGCGAGACCGCAATGAAACTGTCGCTGATGTACGTCACGTTTACGGTCGTCACCGCCGACACGCTCTACAACATGACGCGGAACGTGGAGACGACCAAGAGCGAAATGATCTTCGTCGTCGAAGTGCCGTGTCTGATCGTCGTGTCGCTGCAGTACTTGTGCAACTTGAAATCGCTCGTCCGGTCGCTGGTGCGCGTCATCGAATCGATCCAGATGCTAAAAGTCTCGCTCGAACGGTTCGATCGCCGGCCGATTGGCGTGCGCAAGCGCAACCGATGGATCGTGCTGCTGTCGTGGACGTTCGTCTTACTCTCCGTCTTGTACAGCGGCTGCGTGGTCGTGCACGTTCGCAGGCCGGATCTGAAAGCGTACACGATGCACGCGCTGTTCGCGTACGCCGCATCGGTCAGTTCGTACAATTACGGCGCGAGCTGTTTGTTTCTTCTATGGGAACAAGTGCAACTGCTTAACGCGGTCATCCGAAGGATTTGTGCGGATGCGAATGTGAGGAATCGCACGGAAACGCGCCAAAAGCAGGAAATCGAGTAAAACGAGCAAGCGATGATCGAGTTGGCGAAAGTTGATTAACTTGCGTTTGTCTTTTTTTTTTGCAGATTTATCATGGTCGCGTACGCCAACGTAATGACGATACGGGGCCAATTGGTTCGCGTGATTTATATTATTGGGTCGCCGTTAATTCTGATCTGCGTCCTCCAATCGCCCGGTTTCATTTTGAACGCGCTGCAAATGATCTTTTTCCCGAAACAAATGCCCGATTTCGTCAAGAACGCGCTCACTTGTTTATTGTGTCTAATCGGCGTCGCGACCACTTTGGCCGTTACCGTTGCCGTACGTTTGTTCTGCGAAGAGGTAAGTTTGCATCGCAAAGGGGAAACTGTAAATTGTTATCTATATATTGCTAATAAAATGTTTTGCTTAGTTGCAAGAGATTGGTAGAAATGTTCATAAATTGGCGCGTTATTCGACGCCCGAAGTGCGGGCGGAAATTATCACATTCTCGATCACACTTTTGCAGAAACAGGCGCCGTTCAATGTCTACGAAATGATCGAAGTTACGCCGAACAATTTTATGTGTGTAAGTTGCCATTTTTGTTTTTTGTTGCTAGACTCAATTGTGATTAATTTAATTTATTGCATTCGCATTTTAGGTGTTCAGCGGTATTTTGACGTTTGCCAATTTGTATATGACCAGCGGTTTCAAATAGGAATTGCTGATTCTTCTGATACAAGAAGTTTAATTCAACAGCAAGAAGTTTTTAAAGAAATTGCAATGTATCGATTATTCAGAATGATTTCAGAACACGCTTATGAATTCATTTAATGGGAGAACAACTTAACTAGTGATTTTATCACAATCACGCTTTTTATAAATTATTATTGATAGCAAAATATAAGCAGCAAATTAAGGATTATAAACTTTTTCTGGTTTCATTTCCAATAATTTATTGACTTTATTTATTTATTTTATTTATTCTTTAAGAGTCCTATACACCAGTTGATCAACTCCGATGTAAACAAACAGTCGTCTTACGTCTCCATCGGAGACGTATACCCAAGTCCTCGACCTGAACAATTCTAAGCGATACGTCTCGCGCTCGGAGGCTCGAATACGCGCACTAATAAGGGATAATCGGAGTTATTGTTGCTGGTCACTAAATCGATACGAATATGTGGAAGAAAATTGGCAACGTTACACGGTTCTTGATACGAATACTCATTAAATTAATTACTTTTTGCGAGTGTTATTTTATCGCACTTCGAACAATCTTTCGAAATACTTTAGGAAACTAATTCTCAACAATTAAATCTCAACGAAACGCGCATGATGTGGCGCATTGAATTTAAATTCGAAATAATTATTAATTGCTCATTTATGAAATTATTCCTTTAAATTAGCTTATTACAGTAAATATAAGTATAATTTTATAAAAAAATCTACAAAATTAGATTATGAAATTTATAAATTCATTCGAAATGGACAAGAAAGTGCAATAAAATATAGAATTGTCCTGAAAAAATCATCTATTTCATCTCAAATTCTATATTGAAAGCAAATTTCAAAGAATATTTCTAATGAAGTATCTTTCAAATAATTTTCAGAAAATACTAATAGTACATTCGTATTACAAGCTAAACGAATATTTCGCTTTTTCGCTTAGTTTTTCATAGATTTTGGCAAAGTTTTCGATGGTTTTCACTTGTTCGAATCGATCCTGATTCAATTCCGCTCGATTTAGAAAAAGTCGATATTTGCCATTTTTTGCTAAAAAAGCAAGGCTAATTTGATTTTTCGCATTTTCCTTCATCTCGCCGAATTGGCTGAAACTCGCACCATTTGTAGGGACAGATGAAACGTAATTCGCGTGCAAATTACAGCCCAATCGGTGCAGCGGTTTTAAAGTTATCGCACTTTTAATCTCTTAAATTCGAACCTTTCTTTGCTTATTAAAGATTGAGACTATTTGAAAAATCTATTTATCAATCAAACCAAAAATATGACCAACAGATCCTCCGAATTCGATTATTATCGTAGCATCAATTCTTTTTTGAGTTGTTCTACAAATGATTTTGAATACGTTTCAACTTTTAATGCACGATTTTCACCCGTAATGTTTTACTTGTTTTCTGCATAATGATATTAATTTTATAATTTAGACATTATTTCTTTCAAATTTAAAATAGGATTCTTCGCCAGAAATGATATCAATTT
The DNA here is from genome assembly GCA_963695495.1 of Hololepta plana. Classification (NCBI taxonomy): domain Eukaryota; kingdom Metazoa; phylum Arthropoda; class Insecta; order Coleoptera; family Histeridae; genus Hololepta; species Hololepta plana. Next base: position 1,141,646 of record OY968838.1, on the reverse strand, counting down.
AAAATAACCCGATGTTAAGTAATCTATCGTTGCTGCAATTTAGAATGTCCTATTTGAGACATTTTCATCATTAGCACCAGCTGTTAATCGCATTTTGTTTTAAAATTTGAAACGTGAAATTTCTACGTGAATTTTGTAGTAAATATGCCATAAAAAATATTTTCAACAACATAACAGAGATGCATATTAGAAGTTTATGTTGGCTATACTTAAGATTTTTTTTTATTACAAATTTACGGTGAGATGATTGTGTAGCAAATCTTTTTAATATTTCGCATAATTGGGCGCATTACGTAACATAAATTAATTCTAAAATGCTTTGAATCACACTATCTTCATTATCAATTGTACAAAATACATTCTAACTATTTCTATTCCTCCAAATATGTACAAGGATGGCATTAAAGTAGCGATTGCATTAATTTTGTTATCAATTTGAATTTAAATTTGTTTCATTGCGCGCAAATTCACATTCTTCCGGTGACGTAATTTCCCTTTCGATCTGATGAAATACCGATAAGAAGGCGTAAGAATAGTTTTATAATCCAGCAGAAAATAATATATCAGAATTGCCTAATGAAACATTAGCTGCCTTGCCAAATTTACAATTTGCATTTTAATTCGCAGAGATGGCAGCAGTTTACGGGGCAAAATTTTTAATTCACTTGGGGCAAAATTTCTCCCTTAATCGTTAACGATTTTAAAAAGTACTTGTACCAAAATTTATTAAAAAAATCGCCTGTTCCCTTGTCAGAAGCCCATTTTTGCATAAATTCCGTTTAAGCGAAATCAACGTTCTTTCACCACATTGGTTTGGATTGCGAAAGGGCTACATGAAGGGTGCCAAGAGGGAGTACTAATGCGAATTTCTATTAGAACACGTCAATGCAAAAAAGCAAGTATTTTCAGCAATAATTTGAACGAATGAGCGTTAGTGCAAACCGATTCAGACATTTATGCTGCATTTCCGAATTGCACTATTTCCCAAAATTCACGCCAAAAATGCGTATAATTGTAAAACGAGTGCTACGACCAAATTGTCGCACGACCTCTGTATTGCCACACATCGCGTTGAGCGTGCGAAGGAATGTCGAGGACATTGGCAATACGAAACGGTTGATTGTTTATGTGGTCTTTCAATAATTTCGGTGGACCGATTGACTCATTCATGAGTCTGAGTGAGCGTGTGATTGTAAACAATCCAAGAATGTGCGGATGCTGAGTTTGCCACGTGCACCACGGATCGTGGGACCCATTGTAAAGGTCAATTAAAAAGGCATAGCATCCGGACTTCTTGGTAGGGATGAGATTGGAGTTTGGAGCTTGGCTCGATTTCTGCACTCATTAGTTTTCGAACTTCCGTGTGGTGAAGTCGAGTGCAGAAATTAGTGCCCTTTGTGATTTGTGCCTGTGCCTTGAGAAAAGAGAGAGAAGAATGTAAGTCTGTTTTGCCATTTCTGCACGTTTCCTTATGGTTTACTAACAACCATGTTGCAAAATCGGGTTGTCGATGAGGGGGGGGTGCAAGATGCACCTCATGACCCTCATGCCAGGCGAATGTTGGTTAACATTATTTATGCCTGGGCCAATTTGGAGGAAACTCCACCTGGCGCACCCCGCGCTAACGTTGTTGACGGGGGAGGGTGCATTTTGACACCTCCTAACTCCCGTACCAGGAGAATATTCACCTGGACCAGTTTTGGGGGCAACTCCATCTGGTGCAACGGAGGAGGCGTCGTTGGGTGGTGGTGGCGTCCACGTAACCCGCATACGGCAGATGCGTCTGTTTCGGTCGGATCACCTTGGATAGGCGATGCCGATCGTCGCGACTCCTTACTAACGCTGATGTGTTAGTTTTAGGCTTTTTGCATGGACTTACTGAACCTGGTGGGTTCATGTGGTTTTCTTTTTATTTCAGAGAACTTGAATCGGCCGAAATTAATTACGTTGTAATAAATAAATAAATGAAATAAAGATATTTGGCCCTTGAGGTAAGATAATAATCTTTTATTCGTTCCCAACAACCCTTGCAGAAGCCAGGTTAGTAACCCGGTACGAGAAAAAAAAAGTAAGTCATCTTTCTCGAATTGTTATTTCAAACTCATTTCGGCATCCGTGACACGAGGTTAAACACAAAACAAAGATTCGCCCAAAAATGCGAATTTTTGCCATAACAATTATCGTAAAAACTTGCGAATTATTAAAAAAGATACCCTTTGCACCTTTAATTAACTTTGCGGTTGTGTAATTTCAATATAAAAATGCTAGATAGCAGCGATGTTCATGAGCATTAGGTATCTCGTTTTAATAATTTTGCCACATGATAAATTTTTGTGGAGTATTTACTTAAATGTGTCACCGAATCTATTAGATTTCGTCTTTATCATCTCGATTCAAATGAGTATTATTTTGTCTACGTACATAAAGCAAAGTTGATCGAAGAGATTCATCAATTCGTACGTTTATTACTAAACGGTGGTAGTTGCTTGTAAAGAAAATGGGATTTTTACCAATATTAATTTTGTCGATAGCCATCGGCTGCATCGAAGACAGTAAGTGTTCTGCTAATTAAAATCCTGTTTTAAAATTTAATTTATCGATTTTGCTATTGTTTTTTTTTTCTTGTCCTATCTTTTATGAATAGCATTAGCTCTAAAGTGCTACAGCTGTAAATGAGGACTCGCGATGATCTTTGCAAAATAGGAAATCGTAAAGAAATTAAAAGCAAACTGCGATGAGTTAACTAAAAAATGTGTTGGTTTGCCTGCATCGGTGAACGATCTTGAAGTTGTAATCCGACAAATGCATCATTGCAAATGCTCGCGAAAAAATCCCCGATGAGTTGAAGTGCAGTTTATGCGACAGCGACAATTGCAATTCCGCTAGCGGTATTTCTTTCATCGACGTTCGCAATCTTTGGTTTTGGTTTAAAAATATTATTATTAATTTATCAACTTCCAATCATTTTTTATTTTTATAAAATAGAATAATGATTTGATGTATTCAATTGTTATTCATGATCCTATACTAAAAGGGCTCGTCCTCGAAATTGAATATAAATATATTGTATGGAAACATTTACGTGGTGTCTAAATGATTTACTTTTTTCTGTTTTGGAAATTCTTCAGTTGACAATTATCGAAAAGATTCGCAAATTAAGAGATGCTCACATTACGTCCATAATCAATTTTGCGGTTGCGTAATTTAGCCATAAAAAAAAATTCATCAATAATTGATTTTATCATTTCTGATTATCTACTTAAATTTGTCAGCTAATCAATTAGATTATATCTTTATGATTCTGACTCAAATATATGAGTACTATTTTGCGCATGTATATGAAGCACTAACTTAGTGTTGATAGAGAAAATTTATCGATTCATACGTTTACTAAACGGAGTCAGTTCGTTATTAAGAAAATGAAATTTTTACCAATATTACTTTTGACGATAGGCATCAGCTGCATCGAAGATAGTAAGTGTTCTGCTAATTAAAATCGTATTTTAAAATTATTTTTTTCGATTTTGCTATTGTTTTTCTTTTCCATTTTTTTCCGAGTAGCTCTAGCTCTAAAGTGTTACGGTTGTACATCTGGCGCAGACGAAGATGATCCTTGCACAGTAGGAAATCCCGAGAAAATGCGTAGCTTCGATTGTCCTCCTGCAGCTACAAACTGCGCCGTTTTCCGTGCACCAGGGAACGCTATCGAAGTTGTTTACCGCACATGCAGCCGCGATTTCGCTTGTGACAATGTCCCCGATGGGATCGAGTGCACTTTGTGCGATGAAGACAATTGCAATGCCGCTAGCGGTAACACGAATCGATTATCGATGGCACCATCGTTAACGCTCTTCGCCATCTTAATCGCGTTCGGCGATTATTTTTCCACGATTTAATGTTGTTTTCTTTTTCGTTGTTGTTATATGCACCGGAAGACGTACCAACACCATATTATCAATGTCTATATATTTAATTATTCATCATGCAAAGTACTATAATATAGGGCGTTAAAAAGAAAGTGTCACAAACCTTAAGGGTTGATAACATGGCGTAAGATGAGCAGAAGAGTCTTAATGAATGTGGGACCGGAAATGAACGGTTTCGGAAATACGAAACATTTTGCAAATTTTATATTATTTACAATTATGTATAAACAACGTAAACTATGAACAAAAAACAAATGAAAACTAACTTAAGTACGATGTTCCAAGTGCCCTGCTTCCATTTCACGGCAGCCTCCTTCGACAATCATTGGCAATCAAGCGTTGATTCGGCTTCTGCGACATATTTGATCTATTGGATGTTTCAGTTCCTCGCGGTCATTTACAAGCGAAAACATTTCTTCGAATGTCCCGAAAGAAGGAAATCTAGAGGGTTTAAATTTGGCGATTTTGCGAATCTTCATGCAAATCTGCGACTTCCTGTCCAGCTTCCTTTAAACCTTCCGTGTAAATGTTCTCTAAGAACATGAGCTGAAGAAATCTGTCGATTGTGATGAGCTTCAACATGAAAATGCAGCATTTCCCAATAGCACGACCATAAATGAAATGCACGTCGGCAAATGCAGTATTTGAGTAGAAAGGCATCGCGAAAATGCGTAAAACTGTCACAAATATCAACTGCAAACTCTATGTGTGACCATGCAACTGTTTATTACGATACGAAAATGCCAGCTTCGTGAATGAAGAACAGTCCATTTCCGGCCCCATGTTCCTTATGACTTTTCTGCTTATCTTGCGCCATACTATCACCCCTTTAAGTTTGTGACACTTTTTTTTAACACTCTGTATGTTAAAAAGACTTCTCCTCGTAATTGAATATAAATATATTGTATCAAAACATTTATTTATTGGCGAGATGATTGTCTATTTTTGGGAAATTTTCAATTGACAATTATCGAAACGATTCGCAAATTAAAAAATGTTCACTTTCCGTCTATAATCAATTTTGCGGTTGCGTAATTTCACCATCAAAAAATTTTTTTTAAATAATCGCATGAGTGTTTACGAGAAAATATTCCCTTTCAATAATCGATTTGATCAGCTCTAATTATCTACTTAAACTTGTCACCCAAACTATTGAATTTTAGCCTTATCATCGCGATTCAAAGTACTACGCCCACATATATAAAGGATCAACTTAATGACGGTCGATTCATACGTTTGCTAAACGGTGTCAGTTGCTTGTAGAGAAAATGAGAGTTTTACCAATATTACTTTTGACGATAGCCATCGGCTGCATCGAAGACAGTAAGTGTTCTGCTAATTAAAATCCTGTTTTAAATTTAAATTTTTCGATTTTGCTAATATTTTTATTTTCCATTTTTTTTCCAAATAGCTTTAGCTATAAAGTGTTACAATTGTATATCTGAAGGAGGCATGGATGATCCTTGCTTTGTAGGAGACACTGAAAAAATTCATAGCATAGAGTGTCCTACTGCATACACAAACTGCGTTGTTTTGCGTGCGCCAGTGAACGGTGTCGACGTTGTTTACCGCACTTGCAGCCGCGATTATGCTTGTGACTACGTGCCCGCTGGGGCGGAGTGCACTTTGTGCGATGAAGACAATTGCAATTCCGGTAGCGTTGTTGTTTCGTCGACGCCCGCATCTAACAACTAGAATCGATTAACGATGGCACCATCGTCGTCGCGAATCACGTTAAGAATTCTTTTATTGTTCTGCATTCCATCTGTTATTCCATCTGTTATATACGATCAATGTAGGATATTATTATTATTAATACTAACAATATGAAGTGAGCCCTGATTGTTTCTGTCCCTCTGAAGAAAACCAGCTGATGCTGTCGAAAATGGGGAGAGAATGGCTGCACGTGGGCGACTGGATTTTGTTTTCAGTCAAGGGCACATTCGTACCAATGGAATAGGTTAAAGAATATCCGCGAGGGTTGCACGAAGGGTGATTTGCAAAATGCGTCAATTTGTCTACGAATAGTCGCAGAAAAGAGAGTCGAACTAGAATTTTGAACTTATTTCTACTTCGAATTACAATTATGAACTTGCTTCTACTTCGAATTACAATTTTGAACTTCTATCTATTTCGAACTTCAACTTTCAATTTCTATTTCGAATTAAAATTTTGAACTTGTTCCTACTTCGAATTACAATTTTGAACTTGTTTCTACTTCGAATTACAATTTTGAACTTGTTTCTACTTCGAATTACAATTTTGAACTTGTTTCTACTTCGAATTACAATTTTGAACTTGTTTCTATTTCGAATTAAAATTTTGAACTTGTTTCTACTTCGAATTAAAATTTTGAACTTGTTTCTACTTCGAACTACAATTTTGAACTTGTTTCTATTTCGAATTACAATTTTGAACTTGTTTCTACTTCGAATTACAATTTTGAACTTGTTTCTACTTCGAATTACAAGTTTTAACTTGTTTCTACTTCGAATTACAATTTTTAACTTGTTTCTACTTCAGATTACAATTTTGAACTTGTTTCTAGTTCGAATTACAATTTTGAACTTGTTTCTACTTCGAATTACAATTTTGCACTTGTTTCTACTTCGAATTACAATTTTGAACTTGTTTCTACTTCGAATTACAATTTTGCACTTGTTTCTACTTCGAATTACAATTTTGAACTTGTTTCTAATTCAAACTTTGAACTTCTTTCTACAATTTTGAACTTCTACTTTGAATTACAATTTTGAACTTCTCTCTATTTCGAATTACAGTTTTTAACTTCTTTCTAATTCGAACTTTGAACTTCTTTCTACAATTTTGAACTTCTGCTTTGAATTACAATTTTGAACTTCTCTCTATTTCGAATTACAGTTTTTAACTTCTTTCTAATTCGAACTTTGAACTTCTTTCTACAATTTTGAACTTCTACTTTGAATTACGATTTTGAACTTCTCTCTATTTTCAATTACAGTTTTGAACTTCTTTCTAATTCTAACTTTGAACTTCTTTCTACAATTTTGAACTTCTACTTTGAATTACAATTTTGAACTTCACCCTATTTCGAATTACAGTTTTTAACTTCTTTCTAATTCGAACTTTGAACTTCTTTCTACAATGTTGAACTTCTACTTTGAATTACAATTTTGAACCTCTCTCTATTTCGAATTACAGTTTTTAACTTCTTTCTAATTCGAACTTTGAACTTCTTTCTGCAATTTTGAACTTCTACTTTGAATTACAATTTTGAACCTCTCTCTATTTCGAATTACAGTTTTTAACTTCTTTCTAATTCGAACTTTGAACTTCTTTCTACAATTTTGAACTTCTACTTTGAATTACAATTTTGAACCTCTCTCTATTTCGAATTACAGTTTTTAACTTCTTTCTAATTCGAACTTTGAACTTCTTTCTACAATTTTGAACTTCTACTTTGAATTACAATTTTGAACCTCTCTCTATTTCGAATTACAGTTTTTAACTTCTTTCTAATTCGAACTTTGAACTTCTTTCTACAATTTTGAACTTCTACTTTGAATTACAATTTTGAACTTCTCTGTATTTCGAACTACAGTTTTTAACTTCTTTCTAATTCGAACTTTGAACTTCTTTCTGCAATTTTGAACTTCTACTTTGAATTACAATTTTGAACTTCTCTGTATTTCGAACTACAGTTTTTAACTTCTTTCTAATTCGAACTTTGAACTTCTTTCTGCAATTTTGAACTTCTACTTTGAATTACAATTTTGAACTTCTCTGTATTTCGAACTACAGTTTTTAACTTCTTTCTAATTCGAACTTTGAACTTCTTTCTACAATTTTGAACTTCTACTTTGAATTACAATTTTGAACTTCTCTGTATTTCGAACTACAGTTTTTAACTTCTTTCTAATTCGAACTTTGAACTTCTTTCTGCAATTTTGAACTTCTACTTTGAATTACAATTTTGAACTTCTCTGTATTTCGAACTACAGTTTTTAACTTCTTTCTAATTCGAACTTTGAACTTCTTTCTACAATTTTGAACTTCTACTTTGAATTACAATTTTGAACCTCTCTCTATTTCGAATTACAGTTTTTAACTTCTTTCTAATTCGAACTTTGAACTTCTTTCTACAATTTTGAACTTCTACTTTGAATTACAATTTTGAACTTCTCTCTATTTCGAATTACAGTTTTTAACTTCTTTCTAATTCGAACTTTGAACTTCTTTCTACAATGTTGAACTTCTACTTTGAATTACAATTTTGAACTTCTCTCTATTTCGAATTACAGTTTTTAACTTCTTTCTAATTCGAACTTTGAACTTCTTTCTGCAATTTTGAACTTCTACTTTGAATTACAATTTTGAACCTCTCTCTATTTCGAATTACAGTTTTTAACTTCTTTCTACTCCGCACTATAATTTTGAATTTCATTCTACTTCGAACTACAATTTGAACTTCTTTCTACTTCGACTTAGAATTTTGAACTTGAATTCATACACAACTTTCATTGACCTATTAAAAGTTTTTACACCAGATATTCACCTCTTGAAGGTTCATACAGTTGTGAATAGATGTTCAACTAATTTTTGCATCAGCAACTAGTTTTGGTGATGAAGGTCGCGTTCTCATTGGTTCATTTTCTTATCAAATGCTTTATTTCTTTGCAACAATACGCGCCTTCATCTTTTCAAATAGTCACTTTCTTTTGTTGATTGTTTGTTGTTTTCATTCTTCGTTGTACATACTGTTCCTTGTTTGTAGACCGAACAGTATTATTAGGTATTTTTAGTGTACGAATAATTTTGTGATCAATTTGTATAAAAGTTCAATAGCATTCCGGTTGTATTTTAAGCACAATGATATATATTTTTTTGAATTCCTTACTCAATTCTAAACATATTTTATTGAACATACCACTTGCTTAATGCGTGCCCTTTTGCCATTATATCAAGTTTCATATCATCCGCTAATGCTAGTGTATGTTCCTAGTATGTTAAAAATGCTCATAATTGAAACATTTTTTTATCCAACGTGTTTACATGATCATAACTCAGGTGATTTGTGTTCGATTACAAAACATCCTGTTCCAGTTTAATCCCCAATCCCTTCCCTTTCTGTTGCCGTGTTTGAAAATTCCATTTATTAATGCCTTATTGCCTCGAACCAATTTCATATACAAGCGCGCAGCGAGCCAGCGACTCTTTTTACGTCCTCGACTATTTTCTCGCCCGTTGCAAACAGATTCGCATTAGATTCATTTAAATTTGACAAGTTGTGCCATCTGTTGGTTGGAGGACAAAGTAATATCACAGCCACACGTTGCTATTTATTTTTCCTTTTATTTTGTAACGTTTCGTTTCCAGTTTTGCCAGTACTCGGTTACGAAAGTGCGTAAAATTACTTTGAGCATTCGGAGAATAGAGCTTGGCACTTTTGAGCAAGTGGCGCGTACGCTTGGTTGCCTATCGAATTCAAATCGAATTAGTTGACAGTAGCTGTTTACGACTTTCAAATTGTTTTGTTTATCTTCGATTGTAACGAACTCGTGCAGAATCTGCGAATGGTGTTTCGCTTGTCACAAGGAAACAATCGCAATATATGCGGTAAGTGGCGCATGTTAAAAAAAAAATTCAATTGCATGACGAATGAATTGTAGGACGATAAGAAAAGCGAAATGGCCGAGAGTATTGCAATAAACGAAGTTAAAGAAGAGGCGGTCGATTTGGGCCAAGAGGAGTACGTGATGCACGCGTTCGGCATGACTGCGAGACAAATGCTGTGCGGCCGTAAGTTTACGTTTATGCAAAGGAAAACAAAGTGTGCACAAACATAATTTCCAGTTAGAAAACTGTATGGCGACTCGATCGAGGACAACTTGAAGTTGATGGAAGCTGCGCACGGCAAGAGGCTATTCAAAACAGATGTGGGCGAAATTGTGGCGCATTTCTTACGGGTGTACGACGAGCGGATCAAGGAGAGAATCGAACCGATAACGACGAAGCTCTTCCACGTCGACGAACGTATAATTTACGACGACCACCTCGAAGAGGATCTGGAGTACACCGCGCACGATTTGAAACGATTGGATCGCGAAATCGACGAGTCGGAGGAGATTTATAAAAAGGTGAACAATTTTCGTTCGACTTACTGGTTTTTCAATGGGAAACATTTTCGAAAATAGAATATGGAAAAGATCCGAGTGATGGAAACGCAATTGGAATGGTTCCAGCAGGTGAAACCGATAGGAGAGGAAATAACGAAGTTGGAGGAACAAGTGAAACAAATCGTTGACTATCGATTACCGTTCCATTCTCAGCAGTACAAATACAATTATTTGGAGCAGGAAGTTGATCCTGATGGCAAAAGGGAGATCGACTGAACTTTAATTTGATATTTAATCTATGGAATAAGTTACTTTATATTTGTTTATAACGAGACTCATCGGCTCAGTAGACATATTGTTTTGAAACTGATCTGTTCGTTCTTCTGCCTGACGATGTCGTTCGACTGCAGGTGGTCAAACCATCGCGATACGTTGATGAAATGCTCCTTCTCCATACAATTGAAATTCCTCTAAAACAAAGAAGCAACGGTAGAGGAGTCGTTAGCAAATAATAATCTAATCACCATTTGATCATAAATTGCCGAATAGATTGCCACGTCTATTAGCGATAATCGTTGCCCGATTATATAAGTCCTATCGTTGAGATAGTTGTTTAGCTCCTATTAAAAAATCTTGCTTTAGTTGCTTACAGAAAAAAAGATGGAACTTATATACCAGCAACATTTGCATATTATTGTTGTCCTTTGCTGGAATTACGTAGATTTGCAAGTACTCGAGCCATTGTTGCAATTGGTACCGATCTAAAGTCCTACAGTCGCTTTGGCTCAATAAATCACTTATAATATTGAACAATCCTCTGGCTTCAATTCTACCATCGTTACTTAACCTCACAGGTATCTAAAAATGAAATCGACGGATTTGATAGCGAATGCGTTTATTGTGGCTTTAATTTCGCTTACGGAACCGTCCATCTCATACCTTCCACCAGATGGTTTCACTTGCAGATAATTTTCAACGTGTTTAATGGTTTTCACGATTTGGGCCATTTTTAATTAGTTAACCCTAAAATGAAATAAAAAAACTATTTGAGATACGATCGCCGTATTTTGCTTCTCTCAGCCAAAGATACTATATATCAATTCCATAGAAAAAATTTCCCTCAAGACGACACCACTTCCAGCCCAATTTTAGGAAGTAAAAACATCAGCGACTGCAGTACCGCCGATGGCAGTAAAGTGAATTTAATTTTCTACCGGCCATTTTAAAATTGCACCCGTGGCTCCCCCCGACGGCATGTTCTCAACAATACACAGTCTTCACTCCCAAAGCTATAATAATATGCAATCGAGGGCGCCACAGCCGCAATTTTAAAATTACGCCTTGAAAATCGTGTTTGCTTGAATCAGCACCGGCGGCAGTAAAGTCGCTCAGCGTCTCGCCTTGATAGGATTCACTTATGGTAAGTACGGGAATCGGCTGATAGATGTCTCTGCCATCGTTATTAATGTGGGGATATTCCACATATAATAATTGAACAGATTAACCACATTAATATAGAAAAATCTTTTATTTTTCTATAACCTTAATACTACAACAACTTTAATTAGATCAACAAATATATGATATGAATGGCGAACACGTTATTCTTCTTCTTCTTGTACCGGCTCCCGAACCTCGCATCACCGTGCCTCTCGTGGCCGCTAGCCGAAGCTCGGGCGTGACCCCCGCATTAATATGGACACTTCAGCGTGATGATAATAAAAGTGCGGCTCTATAGATGCCGCCTCTGCTGCTATTAAAATGCACTAAGCAAAGATAATACATACTAAGCTTCGTTCACATAACCTCTAGTGAATAATAAACAAAAAGCTCGGTTTCCGTCGTATATAAAATGCGATGGTTCCCAAGTTGACAGGTGCGACGTCGTTGTTTAGCCGTTTAAAACAAGGGTTAGTCGATGGAAGGACGTCAACGGCAACCGTTTCGGCCAATCGCCATCGACCGGATGTTGTTGTTGTTCGATTGTTTGGTACCGAAGTTACCACCGTCGTCAAACCGGATGAATCGACTAAAATCAAAGAGCCGCATCCGCCGAGTGCGCAAGTTTTGAAATTTTTACGCAGCGAGCCGCATCTCAACGAAATCCTCGCCACGTTACCGAATAAATATTTGCACCTGAAACGGCGTTCGGTGCCGGAGAATTTGTACCTAATCGACAAAAAGGTTAATCAATTAAGGCACACCGCTTTTCTCAGTTGCGAAGAATTTTCTTTTTTTTAAATTATTTTAATTTTAGGTAGCTGCCGAAGCGGTCGATTTGATATGGAACGAGTTGGCCGAATTGGGGGACGACACGATCGTCAGCGAGACAAACGCCGGATTCGGATTCATAACGCGCGAACTTTTGAACCGCGGCATGCGGCTGGTGCGAATGTACGAGTCGTGCGGCGAGTTTAGGGCCGGATTGCGGGTGAGACGATCTTTGGAACACTTTAATGCCTTTTAGTAATTTCTTATCCACTTTTACGTAAGCTTTTAGGCATTTTCTATGCACTTTTTCGTTAGCTTTTAGTCACTTTTTGGTCATTTGTCTTTCGTCATTCATTGGTAATTGGATTTTTTCGTCAGCTGTTGGTCAAGTTTTAATCATATTTCAGTCACTTTCTGGGACACTTTTACTCATAGTTTAGTCACTTTGTATGCAGTTTTTCATTAGATTTCAGTCACTTTTTGGTCATTTGTTTTTTGTCACTAATTGGTAATTTATTTCGTTGCCTGTTGGTCAAGTTTTAAACATATTTTAGTCACTTTTTGGGACACTTTTACTAATTTTTTAGTCACTTTGTATGCACTTTTTCATTAGATTTTAGTCACTTTTTGATCATTTGTTTTTCGTCATTTATTGGTAATTTATTTCGTTACCTGTTGCTCAGATTTTAAACATATTTTAGTCAGTTTTTGGGACACTTTTAATCACTTTTTAGTCATTTTGAATGCACTTTTTCATTAGATTTTAGTCACTTTTTGATCATTTGTTTTTCGTCACTAATTGGTAATTTATTTCGTTGCCTGTTGGTCAAGTTTTAAACATATTTCAGTCACTTTCTGGGACACTTTTACTCACTTTTTAGTCATTTTGAATGCAGTTTTTCATTAGATTTCAGTCACTTTTTGGTCATTTGTTTTTTGTCACTAATTGGTAATTTATTTCGTTGCCTGTTGGTCAAGTTTTAAACATATTTTAGTCACTTTTTGGGACACTCTTACTAATTTTTTAGTCACTTTGTATGCACTTTTTCATTAGATTTTAGTCACTTTTTGATCATTTGTTTTTCGTCATTTATTGGTAATTTATTTCGTTACCTGTTGCTCAGATTTTAAACATATTTTAGTCAGTTTTTGGGACACTTTTACTCACTTTTTAGTCATTTTGAATGCACTTTTTCATTAGATTTTAGTCACTTTTTGGTCATTTGTTTTTCGTCACTAATTGGTAATTTATTTCGTTACCTGTTGGTCAAGTTTTAAACATATTTTAGTCACTTTTTGGGACACTTTTACTAATTTTTTAGTCACTTTGTATGCAGTTTTTCATTAGATTTTAGTCACTTTTTGGTCATTTGTTTTTCGTCACTAATTGGTAATTTATTTCGTTACCTGTTGGTCAAGTTTTAAACATATTTTAGTCACTTTTTGGGACACTTTTACTAATTTTTTAGTCATTTTGTATGCACTTTTTCATTAGATTTTAGTCACTTTTTGGTCATTTGTTTTTCGTCATTTATTGGTAATTTATTTCGTTACCTGTTGGTCAAGTTTTAAACATATTTTAGTCACTTTTTGGGACACTTTTATTAATTTTTTAGTCATTTTGAATGCACTTTTTCATTAGATTTTAGTCACTTTTTGGTCATTTGTTTTTCGTCACTAATTGGTAATTTATTTCGTTACCTGTTGGTCAAGTTTTAAACATATTTTAGTCACTTTTTGGGACACTTTTACTAATTTTTTAGTCATTTTGTATGCACTTTTTCATTAGATTTTAGTCACTTTTTGGTCATTTGTTTTTCGTCATTTATTGGTAATTTATTTCGTTACCTGTTGGTCAAGTTTTAAACATATTTTAGTCACTTTTTGGGACACTTTTACTCACTTTTTAGGCACTTTGTATGCAGTTTTTCATTAGATTTTAGTCACTTTTTGGTCATTTGTTTTTCGTCACTAATTGGTAATTTATTTCGTTACCTGTTGGTCAAGTTTTAAACATATTTTAGTCACTTTTTGGGACACTTTTACTAATTTTTTAGTCATTTTGTATGCACTTTTTCATTAGATTTTAGTCACTTTTTGGTCATTTGTTTTTCGTCACTAATTGGTAATTTATTTCGTTGCCTGTTGGTCAAGTTTTAAACATATTTTAGTCACTTTTTGGGACACTTTTACTAATTTTTTAGTCACTTTGTATGCAGTTTTTCATTAGATTTCAGTCACTTTTTGGTCATTTGTTTTTTGTCACTAATTGGTAATTTATTTCGTTACCTGTTGGTCAAGTTTTAAACATATTTTAGTCACTTTTTGGGACACTTTTACTAATTTTTTAGTCACTTTGTATGCAGTTTTTCATTAGATTTCAGTCACTTTTTGGTCATTTGTTTTTTGTCACTAATTGGTAATTTATTTCGTTACCTGTTGGTCAAGTTTTAAACATATTTTAGTCACTTTTTGGGACACTTTTACTAATTTTTTAGTCATTTTGTATGCACTTTTTCATTAGATTTTAGTCACTTTTTGGTCATTTGTTTTTCGTCACTAGTTGGTAATTTATTTCGTTGCCTGTTGGTCAAGTTTTAAACATATTTTAGTCACTTTTTGGGACACTTTTACTAATTTTTTAGTCACTTTGTATGCAGTTTTTCATTAGATTTCAGTCACTTTTTGGTCATTTGTTTTTTGTCACTAATTGGTAATTTATTTCGTTACCTGTTGGTCAAGTTTTAAACATATTTTAGTCACTTTTTGGGACACTTTTACTAATTTTTTAGTCACTTTGTATGCAGTTTTTCATTAGATTTCAGTCACTTTTTGGTCATTTGTTTTTTGTCACTAATTGGTAATTTATTTCGTTACCTGTTGGTCAAGTTTTAAACATATTTTAGTCACTTTTTGGGACACTTTTACTAATTTTTTAGTCATTTTGTATGCACTTTTTCATTAGATTTTAGTCACTTTTTGGTCATTTGTTTTTCGTCATTTATTGGTAATTTATTTCGTTACCTGTTGGTCAAGTTTTAAACATATTTTAGTCACTTTTTGGGACACTTTTACTCACTTTTTAGTCATTTTGAATGCACTTTTTCATTAGATTTTAGTCACTTTTTGGTCATTTGTTTTTCGTCACTAATTGGTAATTTATTTCGTTACCTGTTGGTCAAGTTTTAAACATATTTTAGTCACTTTTTGGGACACTTTTACTAATTTTTTAGTCACTTTGTATGCAGTTTTTCATTAGATTTTAGTCACTTTTTGGTCATTTGTTTTTCGTCACTAATTGGTAATTTATTTCGTTACCTGTTGGTCAAGTTTTAAACATATTTTAGTCACTTTTTGGGACACTTTTACTAATTTTTTAGTCATTTTGTATGCACTTTTTCATTAGATTTTAGTCACTTTTTGGTCATTTGTTTTTCGTCATTTATTGGTAATTTATTTCGTTACCTGTTGGTCAAGTTTTAAACATATTTTAGTCACTTTTTGGGACACTTTTATTAATTTTTTAGTCATTTTGAATGCACTTTTTCATTAGATTTTAGTCACTTTTTGGTCATTTGTTTTTCGTCACTAATTGGTAATTTATTTCGTTACCTGTTGGTCAAGTTTTAAACATATTTTAGTCACTTTTTGGGACACTTTTACTAATTTTTTAGTCATTTTGTATGCACTTTTTCATTAGATTTTAGTCACTTTTTGGTCATTTGTTTTTCGTCATTTATTGGTAATTTATTTCGTTACCTGTTGGTCAAGTTTTAAACATATTTTAGTCACTTTTTGGGACACTTTTACTCACTTTTTAGGCACTTTGTATGCAGTTTTTCATTAGATTTTAGTCACTTTTTGGTCATTTGTTTTTCGTCACTAATTGGTAATTTATTTCGTTACCTGTTGGTCAAGTTTTAAACATATTTTAGTCACTTTTTGGGACACTTTTACTAATTTTTTAGTCATTTTGTATGCACTTTTTCATTAGATTTTAGTCACTTTTTGGTCATTTGTTTTTCGTCACTAATTGGTAATTTATTTCGTTGCCTGTTGGTCAAGTTTTAAACATATTTTAGTCACTTTTTGGGACACTTTTACTAATTTTTTAGTCACTTTGTATGCAGTTTTTCATTAGATTTCAGTCACTTTTTGGTCATTTGTTTTTTGTCACTAATTGGTAATTTATTTCGTTACCTGTTGGTCAAGTTTTAAACATATTTTAGTCACTTTTTGGGACACTTTTACTAATTTTTTAGTCACTTTGTATGCAGTTTTTCATTAGATTTCAGTCACTTTTTGGTCATTTGTTTTTTGTCACTAATTGGTAATTTATTTCGTTACCTGTTGGTCAAGTTTTAAACATATTTTAGTCACTTTTTGGGACACTTTTACTAATTTTTTAGTCATTTTGTATGCACTTTTTCATTAGATTTTAGTCACTTTTTGGTCATTTGTTTTTCGTCACTAGTTGGTAATTTATTTCGTTGCCTGTTGGTCAAGTTTTAAACATATTTTAGTCACTTTTTGGGACACTTTTACTAATTTTTTAGTCACTTTGTATGCAGTTTTTCATTAGATTTCAGTCACTTTTTGGTCATTTGTTTTTTGTCACTAATTGGTAATTTATTTCGTTACCTGTTGGTCAAGTTTTAAACATATTTTAGTCACTTTTTGGGACACTTTTACTAATTTTTTAGTCACTTTGTATGCAGTTTTTCATTAGATTTCAGTCACTTTTTGGTCATTTGTTTTTTGTCACTAATTGGTAATTTATTTCGTTACCTGTTGGTCAAGTTTTAAACATATTTTAGTCACTTTTTGGGACACTTTTACTAATTTTTTAGTCATTTTGTATGCACTTTTTCATTAGATTTTAGTCACTTTTTGGTCATTTGTTTTTCGTCATTTATTGGTAATTTATTTCGTTACCTGTTGGTCAAGTTTTAAACATATTTTAGTCACTTTTTGGGACACTTTTACTCACTTTTTAGGCACTTTGTATGCAGTTTTTCATTAGATTTTAGTCACTTTTTGGTCATTTGTTTTTCGTCACTAATTGGTAATTTATTTCGTTACCTGTTGGTCAAGTTTTAAACATATTTTAGTCACTTTTTGGGACACTTTTACTAATTTTTTAGTCACTTTGTATGCAGTTTTTCATTAGATTTCAGTCACTTTTTGGTCATTTGTTTTTTGTCACTAATTGGTAATTTATTTCGTTGCCTGTTGGTCAAGTTTTAAACATATTTTAGTCACTTTTTGGGACACTTTTACTAATTTTTTAGTCACTTTGTATGCACTTTTTCATTAGATTTTAGTCACTTTTTGATCATTTGTTTCTCGTCATTTATTGGTAATTTATTTCGTTGCCTGTTGGTCAAGTTTTAAACATATTTCAGTCACTTTCTGGGACACTTTTACTCATAGTTTAGTCACTTTGTATGCAGTTTTTCATTAGATTTCAGTCACTTTTTGGTCATTTGTTTTTTGTCACTAATTGGTAATTTATTTCGTTGCCTGTTGGTCAAGTTTTAAACATATTTTAGTCACTTTTTGGGACACTTTTACTAATTTTTTAGTCACTTTGTATGCACTTTTTCATTAGATTTTAGTCACTTTTTGGTCATTTGTTTTTCGTCATTTATTGGTAATTTATTTCGTTACCTGTTGGTCAAGTTTTAAACATATTTTAGTCACTTTTTGGGACACTTTTACTAATTTTTTAGTCACTTTGTATGCACTTTTTCATTAGATTTTAGTCACTTTTTGGTCATTTGTTTTTCGTCATTTATTGGTAATTTATTTCGTTACCTGTTGCTCAGATTTTAAACATATTTTAGTCAGTTTTTGGGACACTTTTACTCACTTTTTAGTCATTTTGAATGCACTTTTTCATTAGATTTTAGTCACTTTTTGGTCATTTGTTTTTCGTCACTAATTGGTAATTTATTTCGTTACCTGTTGGTCAAGTTTTAAACATATTTTAGTCACTTTTTGGGACACTTTTACTAATTTTTTAGTCACTTTGTATGCACTTTTTCATTAGATTTTAGTCACTTTTTGGTCATTTGTTTTTCGTCATTTATTGGTAATTTATTTCGTTACCTGTTGGTCAAGTTTTAAACATATTTTAGTCACTTTTTGGGACACTTTTACTCACTTTTTAGTCATTTTGAATGCACTTTTTCATTAGATTTTAGTCACTTTTTGGTCATTTGTTTTTCTTCACTAATTGGTAATTTATTTCGTTACCTGTTGGTCAAGTTTTAAACATATTTTAGTCACTTTTTGGGACACTTTTACTAATTTTTTAGTCACTTTGTATGCACTTTTTCATTAGATTTTAGTCACTTTTTGGTCATTTGTTTTTCGTCATTTATTGGTAATTTATTTCGTTACCTGTTGGTCAAGTTTTAAACATATTTTAGTCACTTTTTGGGACACTTTTACTAATTTTTTAGTCACTTTGTATGCACTTTTTCATTAGATTTTAGTCACTTTTTGGTCATTTGTTTTTCGTCATTTATTGGTAATTTATTTCGTTACCTGTTGCTCAGATTTTAAACATATTTTAGTCAGTTTTTGGGACACTTTTACTCACTTTTTTGTCATTTTGAATGCACTTTTTCATTAGATTTTAGTCACTTTTTGGTCATTTGTTTTTCGTCACTAATTGGTAATTTATTTCGTTACCTGTTGGTCAAGTTTTAAACATATTTTAGTCACTTTTTGGGACACTTTTACTAATTTTTTAGTCACTTTGTATGCACTTTTTCATTAGATTTTAGTCACTTTTTGGTCATTTGTTTTTCGTCATTTATTGGTAATTTATTTCGTTACCTGTTGGTCAAGTTTTAAACATATTTTAGTCACTTTTTGGGACACTTTTACTAATTTTTTAGTCACTTTGTATGCACCTTTTCATTAGATTTTAGTCACTTTTTGGTCATTTGTTTTTCGTCACTAATTGGTAATTTATTTCGTTACCTGTTGGTCAAGTTTTAAACATATTTTAGTCACTTTTTGGGACACTTTTACTAATTTTTTAGTCATTTTGTATGCACTTTTTCATTAGATTTTAGTCACTTTTTGGTCATTTGTTTTTCGTCACTAATTGGTAATTTATTTCGTTACCTGTTGGTCAAGTTTTAAACATATTTTAGTCACTTTTTGGGACACTTTTACTAATTTTTTAGTCATTTTGTATGCACTTTTTCATTAGATTTTAGTCACTTTTTGGTCATTTGTTTTTCGTCATTTATTGGTAATTTATTTCGTTACCTGTTGCTCAGATTTTAAACATATTTTAGTCAGTTTTTGGGACACTTTTACTCCCTTTTTAGTCATTTTGAATGCACTTTTTCATTAGATTTTAGTCACTTTTTGGTCATTTGTTTTTCGTCACTAATTGGTAATTTATTTTGTTACCTGTTGGTCAAGTTTTAAACATATTTTAGTCACTTTTTGGGACACTTTTACTAATTTTTTAGTCATTTTGTATGCACTTTTTCATTAGATTTTAGTCACTTTTTGGTCATTTGTTTTTCGTCATTTATTGGTAATTTATTTCGTTACCTGTTGGTCAAGTTTTAAACATATTTTAGTCACTTTTTGGGACACTTTTACTAATTTTTTAGTCACTTTGTATGCAGTTTTTCATTAGATTTCAGTCACTTTTTGGTCATTTGTTTTTTGTCACTAATTGGTAATTTATTTCGTTACCTGTTGGTCAAGTTTTAAACATATTTTAGTCACTTTTTGGGACACTTTTACTAATTTTTTAGTCATTTTGTATGCACTTTTTCATTAGATTTTAGTCACTTTTTGGTCATTTGTTTTTCGTCATTTATTGGTAATTTATTTCGTTACCTGTTGGTCAAGTTTTAAACATATTTTAGTCACTTTTTGGGACACTTTTACTCACTTTTTAGGCACTTTGTATGCAGTTTTTCATTAGATTTTAGTCACTTTTTGGTCATTTGTTTTTCGTCTCTAATTGGTAATTTATTTCGTTACCTGTTGGTCAAGTTTTAAACATATTTTAGTCACTTTTTGGGACACTTTTACTAATTTTTTAGTCACTTTGTATGCAGTTTTTCATTAGATTTCAGTCACTTTTTGGTCATTTGTTTTTTGTCACTAATTGGTAATTTATTTCGTTGCCTGTTGGTCAAGTTTTAAACATATTTTAGTCACTTTTTGGGACACTTTTACTAATTTTTTAGTCACTTTGTATGCACTTTTTCATTAGATTTTAGTCACTTTTTGATCATTTGTTTCTCGTCATTTATTGGTAATTTATTTCGTTGCCTGTTGGTCAAGTTTTAAACATATTTCAGTCACTTTCTGGGACACTTTTACTCATAGTTTAGTCACTTTGTATGCAGTTTTTCATTAGATTTCAGTCACTTTTTGGTCATTTGTTTTTTGTCACTAATTGGTAATTTATTTCGTTGCCTGTTGGTCAAGTTTTAAACATATTTTAGTCACTTTTTGGGACACTTTTACTAATTTTTTAGTCACTTTGTATGCACTTTTTCATTAGATTTTAGTCACTTTTTGGTCATTTGTTTTTCGTCATTTATTGGTAATTTATTTCGTTACCTGTTGGTCAAGTTTTAAACATATTTTAGTCACTTTTTGGGACACTTTTACTAATTTTTTAGTCACTTTGTATGCACTTTTTCATTAGATTTTAGTCACTTTTTGGTCATTTGTTTTTCGTCATTTATTGGTAATTTATTTCGTTACCTGTTGCTCAGATTTTAAACATATTTTAGTCAGTTTTTGGGACACTTTTACTAATTTTTTAGTCATTTTGTATGCACTTTTTCATTAGATTTTAGTCACTTTTTGGTCATTTGTTTTTCGTCATTTATTGGTAATTTATTTCGTTACCTGTTGGTCAAGTTTTAAACATATTTTAGTCACTTTTTGGGACACTTTTACTCACTTTTTAGGCACTTTGTATGCAGTTTTTCATTAGATTTTAGTCACTTTTTGGTCATTTGTTTTTCGTCACTAATTGGTAATTTATTTCGTTACCTGTTGGTCAAGTTTTAAACATATTTTAGTCACTTTTTGGGACACTTTTACTAATTTTTTAGTCACTTTGTATGCAGTTTTTCATTAGATTTCAGTCACTTTTTGGTCATTTGTTTTTCGTCATTTATTGGTAATTTATTTCGTTACCTGTTGGTCAAGTTTTAAACATATTTTAGTCACTTTTTGGGACACTTTTACTCACTTTTTAGGCACTTTGTATGCAGTTTTTCATTAGATTTTAGTCACTTTTTGGTCATTTGTTTTTCGTCACTAATTGGTAATTTATTTCGTTACCTGTTGGTCAAGTTTTAAACATATTTTAGTCACTTTTTGGGACACTTTTACTCACTTTTTAGGCACTTTGTATGCAGTTTTTCATTAGATTTTAGTCACTTTTTGGTCATTTGTTTTTCGTCACTAATTGGTAATTTATTTCGTTGCCTGTTGGTCAAGTTTTAAACATATTTTAGTCACTTTTTGGGACACTTTTACTAATTTTTTAGTCATTTTGGATGCACTTTTTCATTAGATTTTAGTCACTTTTTGGTCATTTGTTTTTCGTCACTAATTGGTAATTTATTTCGTTGCCTGTTGGTCAAGTTTTAAACATATTTTAGTCACTTTTCGGGACACTTTTACTAATATTTTAGTCATTTTGTATGCACTTTTTCATTAGATTTTAGTCACTTTTTGGTCATTTGTTTTTCGTCACTAATTGGTAATTTATTTCGTTGCCTGTTGGTCAAGTTTTAAACATATTTTAGTCACTTTTTGGGACACTTTTACTCACTTTTTAGGCACTTTGTATGCAGTTTTTCATTAGATTTTAGTCACTTTTTGGTCATTTGTTTTTCGTCACTAATTGGTAATTTATTTCGTTGCCTGTTGGTCAAGTTTTAAACATATTTTAGTCACTTTTTGGGACACTTTTACTAATTTTTTAGTCACTTTGTATGCACTTTTTCATTAGATTTTAGTCACTTTTTGGTCATTTGTTTTTCGTCACTAATTGGTAATTTATTTCGTTACCTGTTGGTCAAGTTTTAAACATATTTTAGTCACTTTTTGGGACACTTTTACTAATTTTTTAGTCACTTTGTATGCACTTTTTCATTAGATTTTAGTCACTTTTTGGTCATTTGTTTTTCGTCATTTATTGGTAATTTATTTCGTTACCTGTTGGTCAAGTTTTAAACATATTTTAGTCACTTTTTGGGACACTTTTACTAATTTTTTAGTCACTTTGTATGCACTTTTTCATTAGATTTTAGTCACTTTTTGGTCATTTGTTTTTCGTCATTTATTGGTAATTTATTTCGTTACCTGTTGCTCAGATTTTAAACATATTTTAGTCAGTTTTTGGGACACTTTTACTCCCTTTTTAGTCATTTTGAATGCACTTTTTCATTAGATTTTAGTCACTTTTTGGTCATTTGTTTTTCGTCATTTATTGGTAATTTATTTCGTTACCTGTTGGTCAAGTTTTAAACATATTTTAGTCACTTTTTGGGACACTTTTACTCACTTTTTAGGCACTTTGTATGCAGTTTTTCATTAGATTTTAGTCACTTTTTGGTCATTTGTTTTTCGTCACTAATTGGTAATTTATTTCGTTACCTGTTGGTCAAGTTTTAAACATATTTTAGTCACTTTTTGGGACACTTTTACTAATTTTTTAGTCATTTTGTATGCACTTTTTCATTAGATTTTAGTCACTTTTTGGTCATTTGTTTTTCGTCACTAATTGGTAATTTATTTCGTTGCC
Source organism: Hololepta plana (assembly GCA_963695495.1). Lineage (NCBI taxonomy): Eukaryota > Metazoa > Arthropoda > Insecta > Coleoptera > Histeridae > Hololepta > Hololepta plana. The sequence goes on along the minus strand of OY968838.1, from coordinate 1,118,598 downwards.
TGTTGGTCAAGTTTTAAACATATTTTAGTCACTTTTTGGGACACTTTTACTAATTTTTTAGTCACTTTGTATGCAGTTTTTCATTAGATTTCAGTCACTTTTTGGTCATTTGTTTTTTGTCACTAATTGGTAATTTATTTCGTTACCTGTTGGTCAAGTTTTAAACATATTTTAGTCACTTTTTGGGACACTTTTACTAATTTTTTAGTCACTTTGTATGCAGTTTTTCATTTGATTTCAGTCACTTTTTGGTCATTTGTTTTTTGTCACTAATTGGTAATTTATTTCGTTACCTGTTGGTCAAGTTTTAAACATATTTTAGTCACTTTTTGGGACACTTTTACTAATTTTTTAGTCATTTTGTATGCACTTTTTCATTAGATTTTAGTCACTTTTTGGTCATTTGTTTTTCGTCACTAATTGGTAATTTATTTCGTTGCCTGTTGGTCAAGTTTTAAACATATTTTAGTCACTTTTTGGGACACTTTTACTAATTTTTTAGTCACTTTGTATGCAGTTTTTCATTAGATTTCAGTCACTTTTTGGTCATTTGTTTTTTGTCACTAATTGGTAATTTATTTCGTTACCTGTTGGTCAAGTTTTAAACATATTTTAGTCACTTTTTGGGACACTTTTACTAATTTTTTAGTCACTTTGTATGCAGTTTTTCATTAGATTTCAGTCACTTTTTGGTCATTTGTTTTTTGTCACTAATTGGTAATTTATTTCGTTACCTGTTGGTCAAGTTTTAAACATATTTTAGTCACTTTTTGGGACACTTTTACTAATTTTTTAGTCATTTTGTATGCACTTTTTCATTAGATTTTAGTCACTTTTTGGTCATTTGTTTTTCGTCATTTATTGGTAATTTATTTCGTTACCTGTTGGTCAAGTTTTAAACATATTTTAGTCACTTTTTGGGACACTTTTACTCACTTTTTAGGCACTTTGTATGCAGTTTTTCATTAGATTTTAGTCACTTTTTGGTCATTTGTTTTTCGTCACTAATTGGTAATTTATTTCGTTACCTGTTGGTCAAGTTTTAAACATATTTTAGTCACTTTTTGGGACACTTTTACTAATTTTTTAGTCACTTTGTATGCAGTTTTTCATTAGATTTCAGTCACTTTTTGGTCATTTGTTTTTTGTCACTAATTGGTAATTTATTTCGTTGCCTGTTGGTCAAGTTTTAAACATATTTTAGTCACTTTTTGGGACACTTTTACTAATTTTTTAGTCACTTTGTATGCACTTTTTCATTAGATTTTAGTCACTTTTTGATCATTTGTTTCTCGTCATTTATTGGTAATTTATTTCGTTGCCTGTTGGTCAAGTTTTAAACATATTTCAGTCACTTTCTGGGACACTTTTACTCATAGTTTAGTCACTTTGTATGCAGTTTTTCATTAGATTTCAGTCACTTTTTGGTCATTTGTTTTTTGTCACTAATTGGTAATTTATTTCGTTGCCTGTTGGTCAAGTTTTAAACATATTTTAGTCACTTTTTGGGACACTTTTACTAATTTTTTAGTCACTTTGTATGCACTTTTTCATTAGATTTTAGTCACTTTTTGGTCATTTGTTTTTCGTCATTTATTGGTAATTTATTTCGTTACCTGTTGGTCAAGTTTTAAACATATTTTAGTCACTTTTTGGGACACTTTTACTAATTTTTTAGTCACTTTGTATGCACTTTTTCATTAGATTTTAGTCACTTTTTGGTCATTTGTTTTTCGTCATTTATTGGTAATTTATTTCGTTACCTGTTGCTCAGATTTTAAACATATTTTAGTCAGTTTTTGGGACACTTTTACTCACTTTTTAGTCATTTTGAATGCACTTTTTCATTAGATTTTAGTCACTTTTTGGTCATTTGTTTTTCGTCACTAATTGGTAATTTATTTCGTTACCTGTTGGTCAAGTTTTAAACATATTTTAGTCACTTTTTGGGACACTTTTACTAATTTTTTAGTCACTTTGTATGCACTTTTTCATTAGATTTTAGTCACTTTTTGGTCATTTGTTTTTCGTCATTTATTGGTAATTTATTTCGTTACCTGTTGGTCAAGTTTTAAACATATTTTAGTCACTTTTTGGGACACTTTTACTCACTTTTTAGTCATTTTGAATGCACTTTTTCATTAGATTTTAGTCACTTTTTGGTCATTTGTTTTTCGTCACTAATTGGTAATTTATTTCGTTACCTGTTGGTCAAGTTTTAAACATATTTTAGTCACTTTTTGGGACACTTTTACTAATTTTTTAGTCACTTTGTATGCACTTTTTCATTAGATTTTAGTCACTTTTTGGTCATTTGTTTTTCGTCATTTATTGGTAATTTATTTCGTTACCTGTTGGTCAAGTTTTAAACATATTTTAGTCACTTTTTGGGACACTTTTACTAATTTTTTAGTCACTTTGTATGCACTTTTTCATTAGATTTTAGTCACTTTTTGGTCATTTGTTTTTCGTCATTTATTGGTAATTTATTTCGTTACCTGTTGCTCAGATTTTAAACATATTTTAGTCAGTTTTTGGGACACTTTTACTCACTTTTTAGTCATTTTGAATGCACTTTTTCATTAGATTTTAGTCACTTTTTGGTCATTTGTTTTTCGTCACTAATTGGTAATTTATTTCGTTACCTGTTGGTCAAGTTTTAAACATATTTTAGTCACTTTTTGGGACACTTTTACTAATTTTTTAGTCACTTTGTATGCACTTTTTCATTAGATTTTAGTCACTTTTTGGTCATTTGTTTTTCGTCATTTATTGGTAATTTATTTCGTTACCTGTTGGTCAAGTTTTAAACATATTTTAGTCACTTTTTGGGACACTTTTACTAATTTTTTAGTCACTTTGTATGCACCTTTTCATTAGATTTTAGTCACTTTTTGGTCATTTGTTTTTCGTCACTAATTGGTAATTTATTTCGTTACCTGTTGGTCAAGTTTTAAACATATTTTAGTCACTTTTTGGGACACTTTTACTAATTTTTTAGTCATTTTGTATGCACTTTTTCATTAGATTTTAGTCACTTTTTGGTCATTTGTTTTTCGTCATTTATTGGTAATTTATTTCGTTACCTGTTGCTCAGATTTTAAACATATTTTAGTCAGTTTTTGGGACACTTTTACTCCCTTTTTAGTCATTTTGAATGCACTTTTTCATTAGATTTTAGTCACTTTTTGGTCATTTGTTTTTCGTCACTAATTGGTAATTTATTTCGTTACCTGTTGGTCAAGTTTTAAACATATTTTAGTCACTTTTTGGGACACTTTTACTAATTTTTTAGTCATTTTGTATGCACTTTTTCATTAGATTTTAGTCACTTTTTGGTCATTTGTTTTTCGTCATTTATTGGTAATTTATTTCGTTACCTGTTGGTCAAGTTTTAAACATATTTTAGTCACTTTTTGGGACACTTTTACTAATTTTTTAGTCATTTTGTATGCACTTTTTCATTAGATTTTAGTCACTTTTTGGTCATTTGTTTTTCGTCACTAATTGGTAATTTATTTCGTTGCCTGTTGGTCAAGTTTTAAACATATTTTAGTCACTTTTTGGGACACTTTTACTAATTTTTTAGTCATTTTGGATGCACTTTTTCATTAGATTTTAGTCACTTTTTGGCCATTTGTTTTTCGTCACTAATTGGTAATTTATTTCGTTGCTTGTTGGTCAAGTTTTAAACATATTTTAGTCACTTTTCGGGACACTTTTACTAATATTTTAGTCATTTTGTATGCACTTTTTCATTAGATTTTAGTCACTTTTTGGTCATTTGTTTTTCGTCACTAATTGGTAATTTATTTCGTTGCCTGTTGGTCAAGTTTTAAACATATTTTAGTCACTTTTTGGGACACTTTTACTCACTTTTTAGGCACTTTGTATGCAGTTTTTCATTAGATTTTAGTCACTTTTTGGTCATTTGTTTTTCGTCACTAATTGGTAATTTATTTCGTTGCCTGTTGGTCAAGTTTTAAACATATTTTAGTCACTTTTTGGGACACTTTTACTAATTTTTTAGTCACTTTGTATGCACTATTTCATTAGATTTTAGTCACTTTTTGGTCATTTGTTTTTCGTCACTAATTGGTAATTTATTTCGTTGCCTGTTGGTCAAGTTTTAAACATATTTTAGTCACTTTTTGGGACACTTTTACTAATTTTTTAGTCATTTTGTATGCACTTTTTCATTAGATTTTAGTCACTTTTTGGTCATTTGTTTTTCGTCACTAATTGGTAATTTATTTCGTTGCCTGTTGGTCAAGTTTTAAACATATTTTAGTCACTTTTTGGGACACTTTTACTAATTTTTTAGTCATTTTGTATGCACTTTTTCATTAGATTTTAGTCACTTTTTGGTCATTTGTTTTTCGTCACTAATTGGTAATTTATTTCGTTGCCTGTTGGTCAAGTTTTAAACATATTTTAGTCACTTTTTGGGACACTTTTACTAATTTTTTAGTCATTTTGTATGCACTTTTTCATTAGATTTTAGTCACTTTTTGGTCATTTGTTTTTCGTCACTAATTGGTAATTTATTTCGTTGCCTGTTGGTCAAGTTTTAAACATATTTTAGTCACTTTTTGGGACACTTTTACTAATTTTTTGGTCACTTTGTATGCACTTTTTCATTAGATTTTAGTCACTTTTTGGTCATTTGTTTTTCGTCACTAATTGGTAATTTATTTCGTTGCCTGTTGGTCAAGTTTTAAACATATTTTAGTCACTTTTTGGGACACTTTTACTAATTTTTTAGTCATTTTGTATGCACTTTTTCATTAGATTTTAGTCACTTTTTGGTCATTTGTTTTTCGTCACTAATTGGTAATTTATTTCGTTGCCTGTTGGTCAAGTTTTAAACATATTTTAGTCACTTTTTGGGACACTTTTACTAATTTTTTAGTCACTTTGTATGCACTTTTTCATTAGATTTTAGTCACTTTGTGGTCATTTGTTTTTCGTCACTAATTGGTAATTTATTTCGTTGCCTGTTGGTCAAGTTTTAAACATATTTTAGTCACTTTTTGGGACACTTTTACTAATTTTTTAGTCACTTTGTATGCACTTTTTCATTAGATTTTAGTCACTTTTTGGTCATTTGTTTTTCGTCACTAATTGGTAATTTATTTCGTTGCCTGTTGGTCAAGTTTTAAACATATTTTAGTCACTTTTTGGGACACTTTTACTAATTTTTTGGTCACTTTGTATGCACTTTTTCATTAGATTTTAGTCACTTTTTGGTCATTTGTTTTTCGTCACTAATTGGTAATTTATTTCGTTGCCTGTTGGTCAAGTTTTAAACATATTTTAGTCACTTTTTGGGACACTTTTACTAATTTTTTAGTCATTTTGTATGCACTTTTTCATTAGATTTTAGTCACTTTTTGGTCATTTGTTTTTCGTCACTAATTGGTAATTTATTTCGTTGCCTGTTGGTCAAGTTTTAAACATATTTTAGTCACTTTTTGGGACACTTTTACTAATATTTTAGTCATTTTGTATGCACTTTTTCATTAGATTTTAGTCACTTTTTGGTCATTTGTTTTTCGTCACTAATTGGTAATTTATTTCGTTGCCTGTTGGTCAAGTTTTAAACATATTTTAGTCAGTTTTTGGGACACTTTTACTCCCTTTTTAGTCATTTTGAATGCACTTTTTCATTAGATTTTAGTCACTTTTTGGTCATTTGTTTTTCGTCACTAATTGGTAATTTATTTCGTTACCTGTTGGTCAAGTTTTAAACATATTTTAGTCACTTTTTGGGACACTTTTACTAATTTTTTAGTCATTTTGTATGCACTTTTTCATTAGATTTTAGTCACTTTTTGGTCATTTGTTTTTCGTCATTTATTGGTAATTTATTTCGTTACCTGTTGGTCAAGTTTTAAACATATTTTAGTCACTTTTTGGGACACTTTTACTAATTTTTTAGTCATTTTGTATGCACTTTTTCATTAGATTTTAGTCACTTTTTGGTCATTTGTTTTTCGTCACTAATTGGTAATTTATTTCGTTGCCTGTTGGTCAAGTTTTAAACATATTTTAGTCACTTTTTGGGACACTTTTACTAATTTTTTAGTCATTTTGGATGCACTTTTTCATTAGATTTTAGTCACTTTTTGGTCATTTGTTTTTCGTCACTAATTGGTAATTTATTTCGTTGCTTGTTGGTCAAGTTTTAAACATATTTTAGTCACTTTTCGGGACACTTTTACTAATATTTTAGTCATTTTGTATGCACTTTTTCATTAGATTTTAGTCACTTTTTGGTCATTTGTTTTTCGTCACTAATTGGTAATTTATTTCGTTGCCTGTTGGTCAAGTTTTAAACATATTTTAGTCACTTTTTGGGACACTTTTACTCACTTTTTAGGCACTTTGTATGCAGTTTTTCATTAGATTTTAGTCACTTTTTGGTCATTTGTTTTTCGTCACTAATTGGTAATTTATTTCGTTGCCTGTTGGTCAAGTTTTAAACATATTTTAGTCACTTTTTGGGACACTTTTACTAATTTTTTAGTCACTTTGTATGCACTATTTCATTAGATTTTAGTCACTTTTTGGTCATTTGTTTTTCGTCACTAATTGGTAATTTATTTCGTTGCCTGTTGGTCAAGTTTTAAACATATTTTAGTCACTTTTTGGGACACTTTTACTAATTTTTTAGTCATTTTGTATGCACTTTTTCATTAGATTTTAGTCACTTTTTGGTCATTTGTTTTTCGTCACTAATTGGTAATTTATTTCGTTGCCTGTTGGTCAAGTTTTAAACATATTTTAGTCACTTTTTGGGACACTTTTACTAATTTTTTAGTCATTTTGTATGCAGTTTTTCATTAGATTTTAGTCACTTTTTGGTCATTTGTTTTTCGTCACTAATTGGTAATTTATTTCGTTGCCTGTTGGTCAAGTTTTAAACATATTTTAGTCACTTTTTGGGACACTTTTACTAATTTTTTGGTCACTTTGTATGCACTTTTTCATTAGATTTTAGTCACTTTTTGGTCATTTGTTTTTCGTCACTAATTGGTAATTTATTTCGTTGCCTGTTGGTCAAGTTTTAAACATATTTTAGTCACTTTTTGGGACACTTTTACTAATTTTTTAGTCATTTTGTATGCACTTTTTCATTAGATTTTAGTCACTTTTTGGTCATTTGTTTTTCGTCACTAATTGGTAATTTATTTCGTTGCCTGTTGGTCAAGTTTTAAACATATTTTAGTCACTTTTTGGGACACTTTTACTAATTTTTTAGTCACTTTGTATGCACTTTTTCATTAGATTTTAGTCACTTTTTGGTCATTTGTTTTTCGTCACTAATTGGTAATTTATTTCGTTGCCTGTTGGTCAAGTTTTAAACATATTTTAGTCACTTTTTGGGACACTTTTACTAATTTTTTAGTCATTTTGTATGCACTTTTTCATTAGATTTTAGTCACTTTTTGGTCATTTGTTTTTCGTCACTAATTGGTAATTTATTTCGTTGCCTGTTGGTCAAGTTTTAAACATATTTTAGTCACTTTTTGGGACACTTTTACTAATTTTTTAGTCATTTTGTATGCACTTTTTCATTAGATTTTAGTCACTTTTTGGTCATTTGTTTTTCGTCACTAATTGGTAATTTATTTCGTTACCTGTTGGTCAAGTTTTAAACATATTTTAGTCACTTTTTGGGACACTTTTACTAATTTTTTAGTCATTTTGTATGCACTTTTTCATTAGATTTTAGTCACTTTTTGGTCATTTGTTTTTCGTCATTTATTGGTAATTTATTTCGTTACCTGTTGGTCAAGTTTTAAACATATTTTAGTCACTTTTTGGGACACTTTTACTCACTTTTTAGGCACTTTGTATGCAGTTTTTCATTAGATTTTAGTCACTTTTTGGTCATTTGTTTTTCGTCACTAATTGGTAATTTATTTCGTTGCCTGTTGGTCAAGTTTTAAACATATTTTAGTCACTTTTTGGGACACTTTTACTAATTTTTTAGTCATTTTGGATGCACTTTTTCATTAGATTTTAGTCACTTTTTGGTCATTTGTTTTTCGTCACTAATTGGTAATTTATTTCGTTGCCTGTTGGTCAAGTTTTAAACATATTTTAGTCACTTTTCGGGACACTTTTACTAATATTTTAGTCATTTTGTATGCACTTTTTCATTAGATTTTAGTCACTTTTTGGTCATTTGTTTTTCGTCACTAATTGGTAATTTATTTCGTTGCCTGTTGGTCAAGTTTTAAACATATTTTAGTCACTTTTTGGGACACTTTTACTCACTTTTTAGGCACTTTGTATGCAGTTTTTCATTAGATTTTAGTCACTTTTTGGTCATTTGTTTTTCGTCACTAATTGGTAATTTATTTCGTTGCCTGTTGGTCAAGTTTTAAACATATTTTAGTCACTTTTTGGGACACTTTTACTAATTTTTTAGTCACTTTGTATGCACTTTTTCATTAGATTTTAGTCACTTTTTGGTCATTTGTTTTTCGTCACTAATTGGTAATTTATTTCGTTGCCTGTTGGTCAAGTTTTAAACATATTTTAGTCACTTTTTGGGACACTTTTACTAATTTTTTAGTCATTTTGTATGCACTTTTTCATTAGATTTTAGTCACTTTTTGGTCATTTGTTTTTCGTCACTAATTGGTAATTTATTTCGTTGCCTGTTGGTCAAGTTTTAAACATATTTTAGTCACTTTTTGGGACACTTTTACTAATTTTTTAGTCATTTTGTATGCACTTTTTCATTAGATTTTAGTCACTTTTTGGTCATTTGTTTTTCGTCACTAATTGGTAATTTATTTCGTTGCCTGTTGGTCAAGTTTTAAACATATTTTAGTCACTTTTTGGGACACTTTTACTAATTTTTTGGTCACTTTGTATGCACTTTTTCATTAGATTTTAGTCACTTTTTGGTCATTTGTTTTTCGTCACTAATTGGTAATTTATTTCGTTGCCTGTTGGTCAAGTTTTAAACATATTTTAGTCACTTTTTGGGACACTTTTACTAATTTTTTAGTCATTTTGTATGCACTTTTTCATTAGATTTTAGTCACTTTTTGGTCATTTGTTTTTCGTCACTAATTGGTAATTTATTTCGTTGCCTGTTGGTCAAGTTTTAAACATATTTTAGTCACTTTTTGGGACACTTTTACTAATTTTTTAGTCACTTTGTATGCACTTTTTCATTAGATTTTAGTCACTTTTTGGTCATTTGTTTTTCGTCACTAATTGGTAATTTATTTCGTTGCCTGTTGGTCAAGTTTTAAACATATTTTAGTCACTTTTTGGGACACTTTTACTAATTTTTTAGTCACTTTGTATGCACTTTTTCATTAGATTTTAGTCACTTTTTGGTCATTTGTTTTTCGTCATTTATTGGTAATTTATTTCGTTACCTGTTGGTCAAGTTTTAGACATATTTTAGTCACTTTTTGGGACACTTTTACTCACTTTTTAGTCATTTTGAATGCACTTTTTCATTAGATTTTAGTCACTTTTTGGTCATTTGTTTTTCGTCACTAATTGGTAATTTATTTCGTTACCTGTTGGTCAAGTTTTAAACATATTTTAGTCACTTTTTGGGACACTTTTACTAATTTTTTAGTCACTTTGTATGCACTTTTTCATTAGATTTTAGTCACTTTTTGGTCATTTGTTTTTCGTCATTTATTGGTAATTTATTTCGTTACCTGTTGGTCAAGTTTTAAACATATTTTAGTCACTTTTTGGGACACTTTTACTCACTTTTTAGTCACTTTGTATGCACTTTTTCATTAGATTTTAGTCACTTTTTGGTCATTTGTTTTTCGTCACTAATTGGTAATTTATTTCGTTACCTGTTGCTCAGATTTGAAACATATTTTAGTCAGTTTTTGGGACACTTTTACTCACTTTTTAGTCATTTTGAATGCACTTTTTCATTAGATTTTAGTCACTTTTTGGTCATTTGTTTTTCGTCATTTATTGGTAATTTATTTCGTTACCTGTTGGTCAAGTTTTAGACATATTTTAGTCACTTTTTGGGACACTTTTACTCACTTTTTAGTCATTTTGAATGCACTTTTTCATTAGATTTTAGTCACTTTTTGGTCATTTGTTTTTCGTCACTAATTGGTAATTTATTTCGTTACCTGTTGGTCAAGTTTTAAACATATTTTAGTCACTTTTTGGGACACTTTTACTAATTTTTTAGTCACTTTGTATGCACTTTTTCATTAGATTTTAGTCACTTTTTGGTCATTTGTTTTTCGTCATTTATTGGTAATTTATTTCGTTACCTGTTGGTCAAGTTTTAAACATATTTTAGTCACTTTTTGGGACACTTTTACTCACTTTTTAGTCACTTTGTATGCACTTTTTCATTAGATTTTAGTCACTTTTTGGTCATTTGTTTTTCGTCACTAATTGGTAATTTATTTCGTTACCTGTTGCTCAGATTTTAAACATATTTTAGTCAGTTTTTGGGACACTTTTACTCACTTTTTAGTCATTTTGAATGCACTTTTTCATTAGATTTTAGTCACTTTTTGGTCATTTGTTTTTCGTCATTTATTGGTAATTTATTTCGTTACCTGTTGCTCAGATTTTAAACATATTTTAGTCACTTTTTGGGACACTTTTACTCACTTTTTAGGCACTTTGTATGCAGTTTTTCATTAGATTTTAGTCACTTTTTGGTCATTTGTTTTTCGTCACTAATTGGTAATTTATTTCGTTACCTGTTGCTCAGATTTTAAACATATTTTAGTCAGTTTTTGGGACACTTTTACTAATTTTTTAGTCACTTTGTATGCACTTTTTCATTAGATTTTAGTCACTTTTTGGTCATTTGTTTTTCGTCACTAATTGGTAATTTATTTCGTTACCTGTTGGTCAAGTTTTAGACATATTTTAGTCACTTTTTGGGACACTTTTACTCACTTTTTAGTCATTTTGAATGCACTTTTTCATTAGATTTTAGTCACTTTTTGGTCATTTGTTTTTCGTCACTAATTGGTAATTTATTTCGTTACCTGTTGGTCAAGTTTTAAACATATTTTAGTCACTTTTTGGGACACTTTTACTAATTTTTTAGTCACTTTGTATGCACTTTTTCATTAGATTTTAGTCACTTTTTGGTCATTTGTTTTTCGTCATTTATTGGTAATTTATTTCGTTACCTGTTGGTCAAGTTTTAAACATATTTTAGTCACTTTTTGGGACACTTTTACTCACTTTTTAGTCACTTTGTATGCACTTTTTCATTAGATTTTAGTCACTTTTTGGTCATTTGTTTTTCGTCACTAATTGGTAATTTATTTCGTTACCTGTTGGTCAAGTTTTAGACATATTTTAGTCACTTTTTGGGACACTTTTACTAATTTTTTAGTCATTTTGTATGCACTTTTTCATTAGATTTTAGTCACTTTTTGGTCATTTGTTTTTCGTCATTTATTGGTAATTTATTTCGTTACCTGTTGCTCAGATTTTAAACATATTTTAGTCACTTTTTGGGACACTTTTACTCACTTTTTAGGCACTTTGTATGCAGTTTTTCATTAGATTTTAGTCACTTTTTGGTCATTTGTTTTTCGTCATTTATTGGTAATTTATTTCGTTACCTGTTGCTCAGATTTTAAACATATTTTAGTCACTTTTTGGGACACTTTTACTCACTTTTTAGTCATTTTGAATGCACTTTTTCATTAGATTTTAGTCACTTTTTGGTCATTTGTTTTTCGTCATTTATTGGTAATTTATTTCGTTACCTGTTGCTCAGATTTTAAACATATTTTAGTCACTTTTTGGGACACTTTTACTCACTTTTTAGGCACTTTGTATGCAGTTTTTCATTAGATTTTAGTCACTTTTTGGTCATTTGTTTTTCGTCACTAATTGGTAATTTATTTCGTTACCTGTTGCTCAGATTTTAAACATATTTTAGTCAGTTTTTGGGACACTTTTACTAATTTTTTAGTCACTTTGTATGCACTTTTTCATTAGATTTTAGTCACTTTTTGGTCATTTGTTTTTCGTCACTAATTGGTAATTTATTTCGTTACCTGTTGGTCAAGTTTTAGACATATTTTAGTCACTTTTTGGGACACTTTTACTCACTTTTTAGTCATTTTGAATGCACTTTTTCATTAGATTTTAGTCACTTTTTGGTCATTTGTTTTTCGTCACTAATTGGTAATTTATTTCGTTACCTGTTGGTCAAGTTTTAAACATATTTTAGTCACTTTTTGGGACACTTTTACTAATTTTTTAGTCACTTTGTATGCACTTTTTCATTAGATTTTAGTCACTTTTTGGTCATTTGTTTTTCGTCATTTATTGGTAATTTATTTCGTTACCTGTTGGTCAAGTTTTAAACATATTTTAGTCACTTTTTGGGACACTTTTACTCACTTTTTAGTCACTTTGTATGCACTTTTTCATTAGATTTTAGTCACTTTTTGGTCATTTGTTTTTCGTCACTAATTGGTAATTTATTTCGTTACCTGTTGCTCAGATTTTAAACATATTTTAGTCAGTTTTTGGGACACTTTTACTCACTTTTTAGTCATTTTGAATGCACTTTTTCATTAGATTTTAGTCACTTTTTGGTCATTTGTTTTTCGTCATTTATTGGTAATTTATTTCGTTACCTGTTGCTCAGATTTTAAACATATTTTAGTCACTTTTTGGGACACTTTTACTCACTTTTTAGGCACTTTGTATGCAGTTTTTCATTAGATTTTAGTCACTTTTTGGTCATTTGTTTTTCGTCACTAATTGGTAATTTATTTCGTTACCTGTTGCTCAGATTTTAAACATATTTTAGTCAGTTTTTGGGACACTTTTACTAATTTTTTAGTCATTTTGAATGCACTTTTTCATTAGATTTTAGTCACTTTTTGGTCATTTGTTTTTCGTCACTAATTGGTAATTTATTTCGTTACCTGTTGCTCAGATTTTAAACATATTTTAGTCAGTTTTTGGGACACTTTTACTCACTTTTTAGTCATTTTGAATGCACTTTTTCATTAGATTTTAGTCACTTTTTGGTCATTTGTTTTTCGTCATTTATTGGTAATTTATTTCGTTACCTGTTGCTCAGATTTGAAACATATTTTAGTCACTTTTTGGGACACTTTTACTCACTTTTTAGGCACTTTGTATGCAGTTTTTCATTAGATTTTAGTCACTTTTTGGTCATTTGTTTTTCGTCACTAATTGGTAATTTATTTCGTTGCCTGTTGCTCAGATTTGAAACATATTTTAGTCACTTTTTGGGACACTTTTACTCACTTTTTAGTCATTTTGAATGCACTTTTTCATTAGATTTTAGTCACTTTTTGGTCATTTGTTTTTCGTCACTAATTGGTAATTTATTTCGTTACCTGTTGCTCAGATTTGAAACATATTTTAGTCACTTTTTGGGACACTTTTACTCACTTTTTAGGCACTTTGTATGCAGTTTTTCATTAGATTTTAGTCACTTTTTGGTCATTTGTTTTTCGTCACTAATTGGTAATTTATTTCGTTGCCTGTTGCTCAGATTTTAAACATATTTTAGTCACTTTTTGGGACACTTTTACTCACTTTTTAGGCACTTTGTATGCAGTTTTTCATTAGATTTTAGTCACTTTTTGGTCATTTGTTTTTCGTCACTAATTGGTAATTTATTTCGTTGCCTGTTGCTCAGATTTTAAACATATTTTAGTCACTTTTTGGGACACTTTTACTCACTTTTTAGGCACTTTGTATGCAGTTTTTCATTAGATTTTAGTCACTTTTTGGTCATTTGTTTTTCGTCATTTATTGGTAATTTATTTCGTTACCTGTTGCTCAGATTTTAAACATATTTTAGTCACTTTTTGGGACACTTTTACTCACTTTTTAGGCACTTTGTATGCAGTTTTTCATTAGATTTTAGTCACTTTTTGGTCATTTGTTTTTCGTCACTAATTGGTAATTTATTTCGTTGCCTGTTGGTCAAGTTTTAGACATATTTTAGTCACTTTTTGGGACACTTTTGCTCACTTTTTAGTCATTTTGAATGCACTTTTTCATTAGATTTTAGTCACTTTTTGGTCATTTGTTTTTCGTCACTAATTGGTAATTTATTTCGTTACCTGTTGGTCAAGTTTTAAACATATTTTAGTCACTTTTTGGGACACTTTTACTAATTTTTTAGTCACTTTGTATGCACTTTTTCATTAGATTTTAGTCACTTTTTGGTCATTTGTTTTTCGTCATTTATTGGTAATTTATTTCGTTACCTGTTGGTCAAGTTTTAAACATATTTTAGTCACTTTTTGGGACACTTTTACTAATTTTTTAGTCACTTTGTATGCACTTTTTCATTAGATTTTAGTCACTTTTTGGTCATTTGTTTTTCGTCATTTATTGGTAATTTATTTCGTTACCTGTTGCTCAGATTTTAAACATATTTTAGTCAGTTTTTGGGACACTTTTACTCACTTTTTAGTCATTTTGAATGCACTTTTTCATTAGATTTTAGTCACTTTTTGGTCATTTGTTTTTCGTCATTTATTGGTAATTTATTTCGTTGCCTGTTGGTCAAGTTTTAATCATATTTTAGTCAGTTTTTGGGACACTTTTACTCACTTTGAATGCACTTTTTCATTAGATTTTAGTCACTTTTTGGTCATTTGTTTTTCGTCATTTATTGGTAATTTATTTCGTTACCTGTTGCTCAGATTTTAAACATATTTTAGTCAGTTTTTGGGACACTTTTACTCACTTTTTAGTCATTTTGAATGCACTTTTTCATTAGATTTTAGTCACTTTTTGGTCATTTGTTTTTCGTCATTTATTGGTAATTTATTTCGTTGCCTGTTGGTCAAGTTTTAAACATATTTTAGTCACTTTTTGGGACACTTTTACTCACTTTTTAGTCACTTTGAATGCACTTTTTCATTAGATTTTAGTCACTTTTTGGTCATTTGTTTTTCGTCACTAATTGGTAATTTATTTCGTCACCTGTTGGTCAAGTTTTAATCATATTTTAGTCAGTTTTTGGGACACTTTTACTCACTTTGAATGCACTTTTTCATTAGATTTTAGTCACTTTTTGGTCATTTGTTTTTCGTCATTTATTGGTAATTTATTTCGTAATTTTTTTGTCGTGCTTTAATGACGTTATGGTAATTATTTATTCACTTTTTGCAACATCTTTATTTGGTTTTTAGTAAACTTGTATGCACTTTTTCGTCAGCTTTTAATCACTTTTCGTTCATTTTTCGTCACTTTTAATAACTTTTTTCGCAATTCTTAGTCTTAGTCACCTTCGCCTTGCTCGTTAATAACGCTTTCGTAAATTTCCACTGCTAAACGCTCTTTTTCCCGTTCTCTCAAGGAGCTGAACCGACTCTATCCGGGCCGCATCGAGCTGTTCGCCAAGGACTTCTTCCAGATGTACCGCATCTCGTACTTGGACAAATTGGACCGCGGCAATCGCATCGAACAGTTGACGCGCGGCATTCAGAAGCGGGAGCAAGACGCGCGGCCGACGATGACGCTGATCGGACCGTTGCCGACGTCGCAATTCTTGTGGTACCTGACGCGATCGATCGCCCAACAGACGGAACTGGGCACGTTCGGCCGTTTCCGGTTCTATTGTTTCTTGCGGCCGGAAGACTACTTGCGCTATACGGCCGAGCCGCCGCAGTACAACAACACCAATTTGCACACGTATCAGCGGCGCAGCGTCTTGTTCCGTTTGATGTACGAGTGGCGCTTGTTGGCCAAATACGAACGGAAACGGTTCCTACCGTGGGAAACGAAACGAACGTTTGTTTCGATGGTGCGATACGTAAGTATTGAGGTTGAGCTATAAAAGAAATTGTCGCTTTTCTGTTGAGGACGTACCATCGTAAAAGAGGAATAATTGCCAGTAGATGATTATAGTAAGATGGGTTGCATCCAGAAAAGGGAAAGAGATCATGTACGAAAAGGATGGATCAGAATAGAATCGTAAAGTGGACTAAAGATCACATCACGGAAGAGATGGAACGATTAGCAGAAATAACAGGACGTTAGTCTTAGATAAAGAAGAGTAATGCAAAACGCTAGTCGAAGAGATATTCAATATTATTTGCGCAGCCGTTCCCGCAGAATTCGCTGCCCTGTCAGTCGAAAGTCAAACCAAAATTCTGACTTCTTTGATCTCTTTGCATTCGCTCTTTGCGCTGCATGGAGTCGAAGAAGTTGTCAGTAACCAGCCACTAGGTCTTGGACTGCATGTGTTGAATAAGGGTAGAATTTCCCAGAGCGATTCTCAAATTGTTTGCTGCGTGATTTTCGCAGAATTGGATGGCATTCAGCCGTTTCCCTTCCTTGCAATCGCATAAAAGGGGCGAACGAATAACATACTTTTCGTCCAATATAACGTCTAAATTCGTTTTTAACAAGCAAATATTGATGGAGTCTTGACAAAAGCAAGCGAACGATATGCAATTTTAAATGAGGTCAAACAATTACACGAAAAATCTTTGCAAGCTGCCTGATGCAAATAAGGCGAAAAGCTCGAAGGTGAACGATAATGCAGAAACGTACCATGAAGTTAATCGTTCTCTAGGTTGAGCTGAACAACTTGTATATGCTTTGTGCAACTCTGCGGATCCGCAAAGTCGCCTTATGGCCACATTTATTCAAGTGTGAAATAGATTGTCAACTTTTTTAAATTTTGTCCAAAGTTAATCAAAGATTTCATATAGAAAACTCGGCCAATTTGAGTTCACCTTAAATTGGTCAACTCTCAGACATGTTCACTTTCCTATTATTGGTCAAAATTTCGTTACTCATCACGACAACCTTCCTTCAAAGTTAACATGTATAAATACATTTAAAAAAATAAGGCCTCCTTCGGATAAAGGGTGAACCATTTGTCTGGGCTTGGTAATTTCTTGTTTTATTGCCAGCAAAAATGTTGAAAGAGAGAAGAAACGTGCGCCATCCACAAACCTATGATTGGCATTAATTGGAATAAAGAACGCATAAACACACAGAAAGTTGTCTAAACTTTACAACACACAGTTTTCATTTAATTACTTTAAAAATAGTTGCTTTATGCAGAGTGTTAAAAAAGTGTCACAAACTTGAAGGCCCAAGATAAGCAGACAAGTAAAGTCTCGCCCCCTAAAGCTTCTGACAGCTTTTTTAACACCTATAAGAAGTTTTCTTAACTTTAAGTCATATTTCTACAATTTTTCAACAAAATCACATGTTCAAAAGAAGGCACATGCAGAGTTTTTTTTTACGAATTGTTTTCTGCCACTTCTGACCATCTGATTTTGTTATTACACGGACAACACGATCCACTTTCAAAAATCGATGTTTCTCAAAATTTTAGTCATCTCAATTTATTGTTATAATTATGAACAATAATCAGTTGTCTTCCGCTTTGCCAGAAAAATGTGAACAATCAGCAGCCAAAGTAAAGTTCTGGCTTTTGATTACTTTTCCTTACATTGCAGGCGCACAAAATCGATTCGGATCTGATGTACTTCGTGCGGATCGACGTGCGTCATCCGTTGCCGGTCGAATCGAGTCGATTGCTCGCCCTCTATCATTTCGTCATGCAGATGTTCGGTCGGGGCGGGAAACGCGTTATACCTGTATTGGAGTGAGTATTGCGTTGGAACAATGACAATCGATCCGTTGTAATTGCTCTACTTCGTTCAGGAAATGGATCCCCGGATGCGGCGCCAATTTGATCGCGCCCCGACGCAAATACCGTCACTATTACGAGAATCTAGATATTTACACGACGTTTGGCGAACTGTCGCCCAATGAAATCCTATCGATATTCAAGTGAGTGAGGGAAATTTACTCTTTCACACTTGTACAACTTTTTTGTCATTTTTATGTCATTATATATCATTTTCTGAGAATTTTATCTTCTTTTCTGTAATTTTTTATCATTATTATGAAAATTTTTGTAATTTTTATGTCACTTTTGTGCTACTTTTTACCATTTTATTGTCACTTTCATACCAATTATATGTCATTTTCGTGCAGTTTTATCTCGCTTTTCTGTATTTTTTTGTCATTATTATGACAATTTTTGTCATTTTGTTGCAACTTTTTGTTATTTTTATGCCACTTTTACGTCGCTTTTTATGGCTTTTGCGCCACATTTGACACTTTTGTGCCACCTTTATGTCACTTTATGCTACTTTTAATCACTTTTATGACAATTTTTGTCATTTTGTTGCAACTTTTTGTTATTTTTATGCCATATTTATGTCGCTTTTTATGGCTTTCGCGCCACATTTGACACTTTTTTGCCTCCTTTATGTCACATTATGCTACTTTTTATCACTTTTATGACATTTTTTGTCATATTGTTGCAACTTTTTGTTATTTTTATGCAATTTTTATGTCGCTTTTTATGGCTTTCGCGCCACATTTGACACTTTTTTGCCTCCTTTATGTCACATTATGCTACTTTCTATCACTTTTATGACATTTTTTGTCATATTGTTGCAACTTTTTGTTATTTTTATGCCATTTTTATGTCGCTTTTTATGGCTTTCGCGCCACATTTGACACTTTTTTGTCTCCTTTATGTCACATTATGCTACTTTCTATCACTTTTATGACATTTTTTGTCATATTGTTGCAACTTTTTGTTATTTTTATGCCATTTTTATGTCGCTTTTTATGGCTTTCGCGCCACATTTGACACTTTTTTGTCTCCTTTATGTCACATTATGCTACTTTCTATCACTTTTATGACATTTTTTGTCATATTGTTGCAACTTTTTGTTATTTTTATGCCATTTTATGTCGCTTTTTATGGCTTTCGCGCCACATTTGACACTTTTTTGCCTCCCTTATGTCACATTATGCTACTTTTTATCACTTTTATGACATTTTTTGTCATATTGCTGCAACTTTTTGTTATTTTTATGCAATTTTTATGTCGCTTTTTATGGCTTTCGCGCCACATTTGACACTTTTTTGTCTCCTTTATGTCACATTATGCTACTTTCTATCACTTTTATGACATTTTTTGTCATATTGTTGCAACTTTTTGTTATTTTTATGCCATTTTTATGTCGCTTTTTATGGCTTCCGCGCCACATTTCACACTTTTTTGCCTCCTTTATGTCACATTATGCTACTTTTTATCACTTTTATGACAATTTTTGTCATATTGTTGCAACTTTTTGTTATTTTTATGCCATTTTTATGTCGCTTTTTATGGCTTTCGCGCCACATTTGACACTTTTTTGCCTCCTTTATGTCACATTATGCTACTTTTTATCACTTTTATGACAATTTTTGTCATATTGTTGCAACTTTTTGTTATTTTTATGCCATTTTTATGTCGCTCTTTATGGCTTCCGCGCCACATTTCACACTTTTTTGCCTCCTTTATGTCACATTATGCTACTTTTTATCACTTTTATGACAATTTTTGTCATATTGTTGCAACTTTTTGTTATTTTTATGCCATTTTTATGTCGCTTTTTATGGCTTTCGCGCCACATTTGACACTTTTTTGCCTCCTTTATGTCACATTATGATACTTTTTATCACTTTTATGACAATTTTTGTCATATTGTTGCAACTTTTTGTTATTTTTATGCCATTTTTATGTCGCTTTTTATGGCTTTCGCGCCACATTTGACACTTTTTTGTCTCCTTTATGTCACATTATGCTACTTTCTATCACTTTTATGACATTTTTTGTCATATTGTTGCAACTTTTTGTTATTTTTATGCCATTTTTATGTCGCTTTTTATGGCTTTCGCGCCACATTTGACACTTTTTTGTCTCCTTTATGTCACATTATGCTACTTTTGATCACTTTTGTGACGGTTTTATGACACTCTTATATCATTTTTATGTTACTCCGTATGACTTTTGCGTCACTTTTTGTGACTTTTGTATCTTTTCAGCGAAGTGTCCCGACATCCATCCTATCCAACCAGTCCGTTTTTGTCGATGATCGATGGGGAGCTGATGAATAAAGAGACGATACCAACAGACTTGAACGAGAGCAACACGATTATGCCGAAACACGAGGACTATCAGGAACGTTTCGAGTGAGAGATCATGGCAAATTACAGTTTGTAATTTTTTCATAATTATTTAAAAAAAAATAACAATTAAACAGCAACAATAAAGAAAAGAGTATTTATTAAAAAAAAAATATATTCATTTGTCTCATTTCCAAAAGAAAACAAAACAAGTTACATATTGATCCGAACGATTGTTCAATTTGATCATTGACCTCCATAAAATGATCTTTGGGACAGACGAATTTGCGAAAAGTTATGCTAACTACGCAAAAAAGGAAAAGCTAGTTACGTGATCGGCCACAAAGTGGCGCCAAGTATTTCAAATTCCCAGCGTCGGCTGTTGTTCAACGGATGATAAACCATAAAAAAATAAGAACAAATTGCATTTATAAACATACGAATCGCCCTTTATTCACTTCTTACACCGTAACCGTAAAACAACACGACGACAATAAAGAGGTATGCAATCAAGTAGGTGAAGCGTATCGCTCGATCGAGGAGCGCGGCGTATCGCCGCTTTCGTAACGGCGCGACCGCTTCGACGAGCGGTACGAGTGCGAACGCGATCGAAACGCCGTGGAACAGGATCAGGAGGGTCGGATAATCGACGATCGGCCCCCGCGGCCCGTTGAAATCGTACGCACATTTAACGAAAGCCAACAGATTGATGGCGAATCGTGTATTTCGACGACTCGCAACAATCGCTTCCTCCTCCTCCTCCACCACTTCGATCCAAAACGATAGATAGTCGATGGCGATCGTTAAAATCGTCGGCAGGATCGTGTCGTACACGTAGTGCCAACCGTTACGGTTAACGGTCAACGTCAGGTGCAGTCTGCTAAAGTTGCCAACTGAAAAGGAAAAAGTTTCGAAACTTGAGAATACGCACTGCACACGGGGTGTTACGAAAAAAAAAAACGTGTCAGAAACTTTAAGGGGTTATAACGAGGGTCAAGATAAGCAGAAAAGTCTTAATGTACATGAGTCCGGAAATGGTCGCTGTTCGCATTCATCGTTAAATTGAACAATATCTATTAATCGTAAAGAAACGTTAGTTTTATACAGGGCGATTCAAAATAACGCCGTCAACGCTGAATTCAT
Organism: Hololepta plana; assembly: GCA_963695495.1. Taxonomy (NCBI): domain Eukaryota; kingdom Metazoa; phylum Arthropoda; class Insecta; order Coleoptera; family Histeridae; genus Hololepta; species Hololepta plana. The sequence continues at coordinate 1,097,463 of OY968838.1, read as the reverse complement.
CTCGTAAAATAAGCCGAAAAGTTCCTATGAACCATGGCCCGAAAGTGCTCGGTCTTCGAGATATCGACAGTCAAAGAGCGATTTCAAAATCCGTTTTTTTTTCATAAAAAGGAAATAAACGAAAGCACATTTTCTTTTGTGTTTTGGGGAATCTTAATTTCATGTTGTGGAGCTTCTTTTGACGTTATTTCAAACTTTGAACAACTTTTGGAAACTGCTGTTCTCGATGGCCTCCTGCCTTCCAGAAGCCAAAACTTTTTTGCCTTTAGAGCTTTTTTGACAATTAGGAATGGATAATTCCAAATTCCTCATGTCTTGCGAATGGAAAAGGTAGTCTTGTTGGAAAGCGATATCTTGATTATCAAGAGCGTTATAACGAGATTCTATTGCATTTACTTGCCATTTTCTGGGAAAAAAAATCAAATTTTGATTTCCAGTTTAGACGAATAGCTACAGAATATTCCAACCCCGCTAGTCCGAAGATTTCGCTAGTCGGAACAGGGTGCGGTAGCAATTAGTCGTGTTACGCTACAAGAAAGACGTGTATGTAGGGCGTCGCGACGCCAATTTGCTAATCGCTATTTTCACAGCCATTATCAACTGTAACGCAAATCGCATCATTACAAAAGTTGTCGAACAGTAAATTCCCAATCGATTCACACGTAATAAGTTGTATTTTTCAGAACGTCGCGACGCCAATTCCTTTAATTAATTCTTAACAACTTGCGTGCAATTTGTGCCCTCACAGTTCCTTAGCACTTCCACTTATCTTGGCCTATATTATCGTACCGTAAAGTTTGTGACACTTGAAGAGGTTCCTCCAAATCGTTTCGAGTCGGAAATGTCGACAAAACCGAGCAAAAAACAGAAAAAAAAGAACTCACCCATATCGTTGCGCACCTCGACCGTCGAACCGATCGCGACGCCACCCAATCGAAACCCGTTCAAATCGTCGCCGTAATTGATGCCGCGCATTTTTACCGCATCGCCATCGACCGTCCGCCATTCGGCCGCCACTTCTTCGGACGTGAATCGATCTGTGATCGAACGAAAACAATAAAATCTGCCGAGAATGCGCAACTTTGAAACACTCTGCGGACATACTTACAACTACCGAAATGTACGAGGCAGTCGTTGACGTCGAAGGGAAATCGGCGGAAATCGCGCGTACAAAAGACGTCGACGGCGTAACGTGCGCTGAAATGTACGCGGCCGTCGTTGCCGTAACCGCGCCAGAACGTCGACGGATTCTCGCCGTTCGCGGCCGCCGAACAACATTGCGCCTCTTGTTCTTGTCCGTTGATGGGAACGATACGCGGATGCCAGATGCGACCGCGTGCCGCTTTCTCGCGCGTCGCCCGCCGATCGATATCGATCAGCGATGGATCGTACCATTCTTGTATCAGTAGCCCAGCGATGCGCAGCAACTGCAAAAGAATTATGCGTCTTAAGCGGCGTTTTCCTAGTCGCGTCTTGCGTCTTACAACGTGCGGCACTTGTTCCAATTTAACTAAACGGGACCGTTTTGCTAAGATGCGTCTCAAGCAGGCGGCATGCGCGAGACGCGAGCGTCTTAGAACGATTCGTCGAGTGACGCGTCAAAACGAAGCACGCTGCGTCTTAGGAATATTTATAGATGTAGTATATGCATAGAATCCGGAAACCCCTTGTTAAGGCCGGTTTTCCTAGCCGCGTCTTGCGTCTTACAACGTGCGGCACTTGTTCCAATGTAACTAAACGCGATCGTTTTACTAAGATGCGTCTTAAGCAGGCGGCATGCGCGAGACGCGAGCGTCTTAGAACGATTCGTCGAGTGACGCGTCAAAACGAAGCACGCTGCGTCTTAGGAATATTTATAGATGTAGTATATGCATAGAATCCGGAAACCCCTTGTTAAGGCCGGTTTTCCTAGCCGCGTCTTGCGTCTTACAACGTGCGGCACTTGTTCCAATGTAACTAAACGCGATCGTTTTACTAAGATGCGTCTTAAGCAGGCGGCATGCGCGAGCGTCTTAGAACGATTCGTCGAGTGACGCGTCAAAACGAAGCACGCTGCGTCTTAGGAATATTTATAGATGTAGTATATGCATAGAATCCGGAAACCCCTTGTTAAGGCCGGTTTTCCTAGCCGCGTCTTGCGTCCTACAACGTGCGGCACTTGTTCCAATGTAACTAAACGGGACCGTTTTGCTAAGATGCGTCTTAAGCAGGCGGCATGCGCGAGACGCGAGCGTCTTAGAACGATTCGTCGAGTGACGCGTCAAAACGAAGCACGCTGCGTCTTAGGAATATTTATAGATGTAGTATATGCATAGAATCCGGAAACCTCTTGTTAAGGCCGGTTTTCCTAGCCGGGTCTTGCGTCCTACAACGTGCGGCACTTGTTCCAATGTAACTAACCGCGATCGTTTTGCTAAGATGCGTCTTGCGCAGGCAGCATGCGCGAGACGCGAGCGTCTTAGAACGATTCGTCGAGTGACGCGTCAAAACGAAGCACGCTGCGTCTTAGGAATATTTATAGATGGTAGTATATGCATAGAATCCGGAAACCTCTTGTTAAGGCCGGTTTTCCTAGCCGCGTCTTGCGTCTTACAACGTGCGGCACTTGTTCGAATGTAACTAAACGGGACCGTTTTGCTAAGATGCGTCTTGCGCAGGCGGCACGCGCGAGACGCCAGCGTGTTAGAACGATTCGTCGAGTGACGCGTCAAAACGAAGCACGCTGCGTCTTAGGAATATTTATAGATGTAGTATATGCATAGAATCCGGAAACCTCTTGTTAAGGCCGGTTTTCCTAGCCGCGTCTTGCGTCTTACAACGTGCGGCACTTGTTCGAATGTAACTAAACGGGACCGTTTTGCTAAGATGCGTCTTGCGCAGGCGGCACGCGCGAGACGCCAGCGTGTTAGAACGATTCGTCGAGTGACGCGTCAAAACGAAGCACGCTGCGTCTTAGGAATATTTATAGATGTAGTATATGCATAGAATCCGGAAACCTCTTGTTAAGGCCGGTTTTCCTAGTCGCGTCTTGCGTCCTACAACGTGCGGCACTTGTTCCAATTTAACTAAACGGGACCGTTTTGCTAAGATGCGTCTTAAGCAGGCGGCATGCGCGAGACGCCAGCGTCTTAGAACGATTCGTCGAGTGCACGCTGCGGCTTAAGAATATATTTTGATTCTTTTGCGGCTGCTACACTTCGACATTTTGTAAGTACGCAGGCGCTTGACGCAGTTCGTTCCACTCCTAGAAAAGCGGGTGACTGTGCGTCTTATGCGACGCAACGCGCTGCGCAAATTGCTTTTCTATGCCGCAAGATGCAAGACGTGGCTGGGAAAACGCCGCTTTAAAAGTTGTTGGAACGATTTCATTTAAAATTTAGAAGAGGCACAATCATCAGTCGATTCATATGCAAGAAGAAGAACTTTTAAAATGCCGCATAATTTTAAGCAAACTCACCATACCATCGGCGTCCATCATCTGCAATTGATCGATAACGATGCTGACGTTCACGGTGACCGTTTCCGATCCATCCGCAAACTGGCCGTAATCGTGATTGTTGGCGTTCGTTGCGAGTGCCGTTGTCATCAATAGGAAACAGTCGACGTACTTTTTCGGCTCCATTGCCAACACTCGCGACTTTCGCGAACCGATTAAACAGCACTTTTAACGATCGAGGGTCAGTCATAATGTCGGAATGTGTTCGTCGCATCTGTTGAAACAATTAGCATGCGATCGAATCGAGTCACTCGATCACTGCGGAAGGCCAGAATGGGAATAATGGCGCACTTTAGAACGGGAAAAGCAAATACGTTGCTATTTTGTTTTCGTTTTAAAGATTTTATTAATCAAAGTACAATAATACAAAAACAATCGTTTTTCGGCGATAATGAAGCAAGGATAATAATAATAAAGAACGATATAACATAACGACGGTAATAAAAAAGTTGATTGAGGTCACTGAACGATGACATTCAGCGGTATAGCAGTTGTCTTCGTCGAGGCGCTCTTTGTGTCTGTACAAAAAAAAGAGAATGCATTAAGAGAATGGTGAAAAGCTTAAGAAAAATTGTGAAAATCCTATGAGAAGCCCAAAAATCTTAAAATAGATGGTAAATATATGAAACGAAATTAAGAAATCTTAAGAAAAATGGTCACATTCGTAAGAAGAATCCGAGAATTCTTCAAGGAAATGTAAAATGTTTTTAGAACAAATGTGCAAATCTGCGGAAATATGAAACCAAATCAAAAGAAATGGTAAAACTAAGAAAGAGTGGAAAATATTAAAAAACATTTTTAAGACGAATTGGAAACTGTTAAGGAAAATGGCAAAAATCTGAAGAAATAGGTGATAATGTTAAGAGATATTGCAGAATTCTTTAAAAAGAGGTGAACCTGCTAAAATTCTTAAGACAGATGTGAAAATGTTTAGAGAGCTGGTAACATTTAAACAAATGAATATCTAAGAAAATAGCAAAATTCTTAAGAAATCTGCGGGATTGTTAAGAAAAATGGTAAAAATTGTAATAAAAAAGCGAAATTGTTAAGAGAAAGGGTAAGATTCTTAGAAAATATATTAAGAATGTGAAATTTTTAAGAAAAATTGCAAAATTTTTAATAAAAATGGGAAAATATTGGGAAACTTGATAAAATTCTGAAGAAATCTATACAAATATTAAGAAGAATGTGAGAACTTTAACAAAAACAACCAATTCTTAAGAGAAATGTGAACATGTTAAAACAAGTTGTGAAATTCTAAAGAACTATGGTAAATCCTGAAGATATTTTTTAAATCAAATGCAAAAATAATTTAAGCAAATGGCAAAAGTCTTAAAATGTGAAAATTCTCAATAGCAATTGTAAATATCTGAAGGTAAATGAAGAAAATCTTATGAAAAATTCCTTAAATAAATAAAAAAATATTTTTTACCGCATTTAAAATTCTTAAAATTAGAAAATTGTTGAAAGAAATGGTAAACATCTGAAGAAAAATTCTTTAGGCAGATGCAAAAGTATTTTAAAAAATGCTAAAGTTCTTACAATGTTAAAATTCTTAAGAGAAATGGCAAAAATTTGAAGAAAAATTCTTTAAGCAAATGTGAAAGTATTTTAAACAATGGCAAAGTACTTAAAATGTTAAAAGTCTTAAGCCAAATGGTAAAAATCTGAAGAAAAATTCTTTAAATAAATGTGAAAGTATTTCAAACAATGGCAAAGTTCTTAAAATGTTAAAATTCTTAAGAGAAATGGTAAAAATCTGAAGAAAAATTCTTTAAACAAAAGTGAAGGTATTTTAAACAATGGCAAAGTTCTTAAAATGTTAAACTCCTTAAGAGAAATGGCAAAAATCTGAAGAAAAATTCTTTAAACAAGTGCCCAGTATTTTAAACAATGGCAAAGTACTTAAAATGTTAAAACTCTTAAGCGAAATGGTAAAAATCTGAAGAAAAATTCTTTAAACAAATGCCAAAGTATTTTAAACAATGTCAAAGTATTTAAAATGTTAAAAGTCTTAAGCCAAATGGTAAAAATCTGAAGAAAAATTCTTTAAACAAGTGCCCAGTATTTTAAACAATGGCAAAGTACTTAAAATGTTAAAACTCTTAAGCGAAATGGTAAAAATTTGAAGAAAAATTCTTTAAGCAAATGTGAAAGTATTTTAAACAATGGCAAAGTACTTAAAATGTTAAAAGTCTTAAGCCAAATGGTAAAAATCTGAAGAAAAATTCTTTAAACAAATGTGAAAGTATTACAAACAATGGCAAACTTTTTAAAATGTTAAAATTCTTAAGAGAAATAGTAAAAATCTGAAGAAAAATTCTTTAAACAAAAGTGAAGGTATTTTAAACAATGGCAAAGTTCTTAAAATGTTAAAATCCTTAAGAGAAATGGCAAAAATCTGAAGAAAAATTCTTTAAACAAGTGCCCAGTATTTTAAACAATGGCAAAGTACTTAAAATGTTAAAACTCTTAAGCGAAATGGTAAAAATCTGAAGAAAAATTCTTTAAACAAATGTGAAAGTATTTCAAACAATGGCAAAGTTCTTAAAATGTTAAAATTCTTAAGAGAAATGGTAAAAATCTGAAGAAAAATTTTTTAAACAAAAGTGAAGGTATTTTAAACAATGGCAAAGTTCTTAAAATGTTAAAATCCTTAAGAGAAATGGCAAAAATCTGAAGAAAAATTCTTTAAACAAGTGCCCAGTATTTTAAACAATGGCAAAGTACTTAAAATGTTAAAATCCTAAAGAGAAATGGCAAAAATCTGAAGAAAAATTCTTTAAACAAGTGCCCAGTATTTTAAACAATGGCAAAGTACTTAAAATGTAAAAACTCTTAAGCGAAATGGTAAAAATCTGAAGAAAAATTCTTTAAACAAATGCGAAAGTATTTTAAACAATGTCAAAGTATTTAAAATGTTAAAAGTCTTAAGCCAAATGGTAAAAATCTGAAGAAAAATTCTTTAAACAAGTGCCCAGTATTTTAAACAATGGCAAAGTACTTAAAATGTTAAAACTCTTAAGAGAAATGGTAAAAATTTGAAGAAAAATTCTTTAAACAAGTGCCCAGTATTTTAAACAATGGCAAAGTACTTAAAATGTTAAAACTCTTAAGCGAAATGGTAAAAATCTGAAGAAAAATTCTTTAAACAAATGTGAAAGTATTTCAAACAATGGCAAAGTTCTTAAAATGTTAAAATCCTTAAGAGAAATGGCAAAAATCTGAAGAAAAATTCTTTAAACAAGTGCCCAGTATTTTAAACAATGGCAAAGTACTTAAAATGTTAAAATCCTAAAGAGAAATGGCAAAAATCTGAAGAAAAATTCTTTAAACAACTGCCCAGTATTTTAAACAATGGCAAAGTACTTAAAATGTTAAAACTCTTAAGCGAAATGGTAAAAATCTGAAGAAAAATTCTTTAAACAAATGCGAAAGTATTTTAAACAATGTCAAAGTATTTAAAATGTTAAAAGTCTTAAGCCAAATGGTAAAAATCTGAAGAAAAATTCTTTAAACAAGTGCCCAGTATTTTAAACAATGGCAAAGTACTTAAAATGTTAAAACTCTTAAGCGAAATGGTAAAAATCTGAAGAAAAATTCTTTAAACAAATGTGAAAGTATTTCAAACAATGGCAAAGTTCTTAAAATGTTAAAATTCTTAAGAGAAATGGTAAAAATCTGAAGAAAAATTTTTTAAACAAAAGTGAAGGTATTTTAAACAATGGCAAAGTCCTTAAAATGTTAAAATCCTTAAGAGAAATGGCAAAAATCTGAAGAAAAATTCTTTAAACAAGTGCCCAGTATTTTATACAATGGCAAAGTTCTTAAAATGTTAAAATCCTTAAGAGAAATGGCAAAAATCTGAAGAAAAATTCTTTAAACAAGTGCCCAGTATTTTATACAATGGCAAAGTTCTTAAAATGTTAAAATCCTTAAGAGAAATGGCAAAAATCTGAAGAAAAATTCTTTAAACAAGTGCCCAGTATTTTAAACAATGGCAAAGTACTTAAAATGTTAAAATCCTAAAGAGAAATGGCAAAAATCTGAAGAAAAATTCTTTAAACAAGTGCCCAGTATTTTAAACAATGGCAAAGTACTTAAAATGTTAAAACTCTTAAGCGAAATGGTAAAAATCTGAAGAAAAATTCTTTAAACAAATGCGAAAGTATTTTAAACAATGTCAAAGTATTTAAAATGTTAAAAGTCTTAAGCCAAATGGTAAAAATCTGAAGAAAAATTCTTTAAACAAGTGCCCAGTATTTTAAACAATGGCAAAGTACTTAAAATGTTAAAACTCTTAAGAGAAATGGTAAAAATTTGAAGAAAAATTCTTTAAACAAGTGCCCAGTATTTTAAACAATGGCAAAGTACTTAAAATGTTAAAACTCTTAAGCGAAATGGTAAAAATCTGAAGAAAAATTCTTTAAACAAATGTAAAAGTATTTCAAACAATGGCAAAGTTCTTAAAATGTTAAAATTCTTAAGAGAAATGGTAAAAATCTGAAGAAAAATTCTTTAAACAAAAGTGAAGGTATTTTAAACAATGGCAAAGTTCTTAAAATGTTAAAATCCTTAAGAGAAATGGCAAAAATCTGAAGAAAAATTCTTTAAACAAGTGCCCAGTATTTTAAACAATGGCAAAGTACTTAAAATGTTAAAATCCTAAAGAGAAATGGCAAAAATCTGAAGAAAAATTCTTTAAACAAGTGCCCAGTATTTTAAACAATGGCAAAGTACTTAAAATGTTAAAATCCTAAAGAGAAATGGCAAAAATCTGAAGAAAAATTCTTTAAACAACTGCCCAGTATTTTAAACAATGGCAAAGTACTTAAAATGTTAAAACTCTTAAGCGAAATGGTAAAAATCTGAAGAAAAATTCTTTAAACAAATGCGAAAGTATTTTAAACAATGTCAAAGTATTTAAAATGTTAAAAGTCTTAAGCCAAATGGTAAAAATCTGAAGAAAAATTCTTTAAACAAGTGCCCAGTATTTTAAACAATGGCAAAGTACTTAAAATGTTAAAACTCTTAAGCGAAATGGTAAAAATCTGAAGAAAAATTCTTTAAACAAATGTGAAAGTATTTCAAACAATGGCAAAGTTCTTAAAATGTTAAAATTCTTAAGAGAAATGGTAAAAATCTGAAGAAAAATTTTTTAAACAAAAGTGAAGGTATTTTAAACAATGGCAAAGTCCTTAAAATGTTAAAATCCTTAAGAGAAATGGCAAAAATCTGAAGAAAAATTCTTTAAACAAGTGCCCAGTATTTTATACAATGGCAAAGTTCTTAAAATGTTAAAATCCTTAAGAGAAATGGCAAAAATCTGAAGAAAAATTCTTTAAACAAGTGCCCAGTATTTTATACAATGGCAAAGTTCTTAAAATGTTAAAATCCTTAAGAGAAATGGCAAAAATCTGAAGAAAAATTCTTTAAACAAGTGCCCAGTATTTTAAACAATGGCAAAGTACTTAAAATGTTAAAATCCTAAAGAGAAATGGCAAAAATCTGAAGAAAAATTCTTTAAACAAGTGCCCAGTATTTTAAACAATGGCAAAGTACTTAAAATGTTAAAACTCTTAAGCGAAATGGTAAAAATCTGAAGAAAAATTCTTTAAACAAATGCGAAAGTATTTTAAACAATGTCAAAGTATTTAAAATGTTAAAAGTCTTAAGCCAAATGGTAAAAATCTGAAGAAAAATTCTTTAAACAAGTGCCCAGTATTTTTAACAATGGCAAAGTACTTAAAATGTTAAAACTCTTAAGAGAAATGGTAAAAATTTGAAGAAAAATTCTTCAAACAAATGCGAAAGTATTTTAAACAATGGCAAAGTACTTAAAATGTTAAAACTCTTAAGAGAAATGGTAAAAATTTGAAGAAAAATTCTTCAAACAAATGCGAAAGTATTTTAAACAATGGCAAAGTTCTTAAAATGTTAAAATCCTTAAGAGAAATGGCAAAAATCTGAAGAAAAATTCTTTAAACAAGTGCCCAGTATTTTAAACAATGGCAAAGTACTTAAAATGTTAAAACTCTTAAGAGAAATGGTAAAAATCTGAAGAAAAATTCTTTAAACAAGTGCCCAGTATTTTAAACAATGGCAAAGTACTTAAAATGTTAAAACTCTTAAGAGAAATGGTAAAAATTTGAAGAAAAATTCTTCAAACAAATGCGAAAGTATTTTAAACAATGGCAAAGTTCTTAAAATGTTAAAATCCTTAAGAGAAATGGCAAAAATCTGAAGAAAAATTCTTTAAACAAGTGCCCAGTATTTTATACAATGGCAAAGTACTTAAAATGTTAAAATCCTAAAGAGAAATGGCAAAAATCTGAAGAAAAATTCTTTAAACAAGTGCCCAGTATTTTAAACAATGGCAAAGTACTTAAAATGTTAAAACTCTTAAGCGAAATGGTAAAAATCTGAAGAAAAATTCTTTAAACAAATGCGAAAGTATTTTAAACAATGTCAAAGTATTTAAAATGTTAAAAGTCTTAAGCCAAATAGTAAAAATCTGAAGAAAAATTCTTTAAACAAGTGCCCAGTATTTTAAACAATGGCAAAGTACTTAAAATGTTAAAACTCTTAAGAGAAATGGTAAAAATCTGAAGAAAAATTCTTCAAACAAATGCGAAAGTATTTTAAACAATGGCAAAGTACTTAAAATGTTAAAACTCTTAAGAGAAATGGTAAAAATCGGAAGACAAATTGTTTACACAAATGCGAAAGTATTTTTAAAAATGGCAAAATCATTAAAATTCTCCCCTAACAATAAATATAAATCCCTTTATTACCGCCATGCACGTGCCGGCCGCCTCCGCCACCCGGTCCGCCGACGCCTCCCGTTCGGCAGCAGCTGCCGCTACCGCTCCCGCTACGCCGTTGCCAACCGTGAAATCTCGCGACCGACGACGACGTCGACGCACACGACCAGCAGAGGAACCAAGAACGGAACGCCGAATAGTGACGTAGCAGCGTGCGCGACAGTTCGCGATTGAACGCCAAATAGATCCACGGATTCGCGCAACTGTTCAGGCTATAAAGTAGGGCGACGATCGTGAAGACGGAACCTTTACCATGGAGAGAGAGGGAGAAAAGCAAATGAAACTCATATTAAAGTTTGCTCTATAAAGCGGCGTTTGCCTAGCCGCGTCTTGCGTCCTAGAAAAGCAATCTCCGCAGCACCATGCGTCGCATAAGACGCACAGTCATCCGTTTTGCTGCGAGCGGAACGAACTGCGTCAAGCGATTGCGTACTTACAAAAAGGCGAAGAGTAGATATATGTTTCGTCTCCTGAATTTGAAAATTGAGGAGTAGTAGATATACTTTTTAATGATTTCGAAATAATAAAATGGTAAATATGAAAGAAACGTATTGCTAGAAAAAAAAATGTTACGACCAACTATTAACTTTTTTTTTAAATCAAGTAAATTTGGGGATAAGAGTGATCGCTGTTTTAAATAATACAGCAATATTGAAGAGAATATCATTTTCATCGAGGTTTCCTCGGTCTTTGAAATAGTATTTTCGAATGATTGGAATGATTCTTTTCAGCGGAAACAGAAGGTTTTTAACGATAATCATAAGAGATAACTCGGTAACAACAAATTCAGCATGATAAAATAGTTTTAATACAGCGATAATCAATAGAAAACAATTTAATAAGAACATATTCTTGTACACTTTATTTCGGGTCCGACAAATAGGGTTTTTCCAAAAGTTGGATATAAATTAGGTAAAAATATAACAAGAGAATGGGATATTCACATTATATTTTGGCAAAAAAAATCAAAAGCAGCCACAAAAGAATCAAAATATAACAAGATGCTTCTGGATTCTACGCATATACTACCTATATATATTCTTAAGACGCAGCGTGCTTTGTTTTGACGCATCACTCGCCGAGTCGTTCTAAGACGCTGGCGTCTCGCGCGTGTCGCCTGCGCAAGACGCATGTTAGGAAAACGGTTTCGTTTAGGTGCATTGGAACAAGTGCCGCACGTTGTAAGACGCAAGACGCGGCCAGGAAAACGTGCCTTAACAAGAGGTTTCCGGATTCTATGCATATACTATATCTATACATATTCCTAAGACGCAGCGTGCTTCGTTTTGACGCATCACTCGACGAGTCGTTCTAAGACGCTGGCGTCTCGCGAAAGCCGCCTGCGCAAGACGCATCTTAGGAAAACGGTCCCGTTTAGGTGCATTGGAACAAGTGCCGCACGTTGTAAGACGCAAGACGCGGCCAGGAAAACGTGCCTTAACAAGAGGTTTCCGGATTCTATGCATATACTATATCTATACATATTCCTAAGACGCAGCGTGCTTCGTTTTGAGGCGTCACTCGACGAGTCGTTCTAAGGCGCTGGCGTTTCGCGAAAGCCGCCTGCGCAAGACGCTTCTTAGGAAAACAGTTTCGTTTAGGTGCATTGGAACAAGTGCCGCACGTTGTAAGACGCAAGACGCGGCCAGGAAAACGTGCCTTAACAAGAGGTTTCCGGATTCTATGCATATACTGTATCTATATATATTCCTAAGACGCAGCGTGCTTCGTTTTGACGCATCACTCGACGAGTCGTTCTAAGACGCTGGCGTCTCGCGCGTGCCGCCTGCGCAAGACGCATCTTAGGAAAGCGGTCGCGTTTAGGTGCATTGGAACAAGTGCCGCACGTTGTAAGACGCAAGACGCGGCTAGGAAAGCGGGCGCTTAACAAGAGGTTTCCGGATTCTATGCATATACTATATCTATACATATTCCTAAGACGCAGCGTGCTTCGTTTTGACGCATCACTCGACGAATCGTTCTAAGACGCTGGCGTCTCGCGCATGCCGCCTGCTTAAGACGCATCTTAGGAAAGCGGTCGCGTTTAGTTACATTGGAACAAGTGCCGCACGTTGTAAGACGCAAGACGCGGCTAGGAAAGCGGGCGCTTAACAAGAGGTTTCCGGATTCTATGCATATACTATATCTATACATATTCCTAAGACGCAGCGTGCTTCGTTTTGACGCATCACTCGACGAGTCGTTCTAAGACGTTGGCGTCTCGAGAAAGCCGCCTGCGCAAGACGCATCTTAGGAAAACGGTCCCGTTTAGTTACATTGGAACAAGTGCCGCACGTTGTAAGACGCAAGACGCGGCCAGGAAAACGTGCCTTAACAAGAGGTTTCCGGATTCTATGCATATACTACATCTATACATAATCCTAAGACGCAGCGTGCTTCGTTTTGACGCATCACTCGACGAGTCGTTCTAAGGCGCTGGCGTTTCGCGAAAGCCGCCTGCGCAAGACGCTTCTTAGGAAAACGGTTTCGTTTAGGTGCATTGGAACAAGTGCCGCACGTTGTAAGACGCAAGGCGCGGCCAGGAAAACGTGCCTTAACAAGAGGTTTCCGGATTCTATGCATATACTATATCTATATATATTCCTAAGACGCAGCGTACTTCGGTTTGACGCATCACTCGACGAGTCGTTCTAAGACGTTGGCGTCTCGAGAAAGCCGCCTGCGCAAGACGCATCTTAGGAAAACGGTCCCGTTTAGTTACATTGGAACAAGTGCCGCACGTTGTAAGACGCAAGACGCGGCTAGGAAAACGGGCGCTTAAAGTTAGTTTTCCGAGCGAGCGTTTGCTAGAAATCGATTAAAAACATTTGGAAAATTCGTACCGTTCGCGAACGAACTATTCGCCGCCGACGGGTCCCACGTGGCCCAAAGTTGCGCCGCGACGAACGGCGCGGTGCAACAGATGTAAACGACGACGACGGCGACCGTTTGCTTGATGGTGTTGATTTTCGCCCGGGATATCAGCGGCACCTTGGAATTGGGACCGCCGTTGGTCCGTTGCGACATCAGTCCCGTGCACTTCTTCTTCGTCGACGTCGTCATTTCCTTGTGCCCCCACTTTTTCTTCTTGCGCCCGTTATTGGCCGCGGCGACGTGCATCAGGTGACGTTCGTCTTCTGTCGTCGGCGCCGCATTATCGTTAGCGGCAACGACGACGCACGCGTTTCTATGATTGTTATTGTTATTATTGTTACGTGTCGGTGTCCAAACGGCACTCTTCCAAATCTCGCGGCATATGCAACTGTACGTGACGATTAGCACTAGCAATGGCACTATGAATATGGATATACAATACCTGTGGAAGACGAAGAAGAAAGAGGTGAGTGTGTAAGAGCGAATGGTAATACAAGAGAAACGGTTTTAAAGCGATCGTCAATTTTTTTTGTGCTAAGAATTAGTTACCATGTGACGTAGGCACGTTCGCCCCAGGGCACGCTAAACGTTGCCCAACAATCGAACACGTCCGGTTCTACTTCTTGGTACGAAAATATGAACAACTGCATAGATAAAAAAAAACGAAAAATTTTCAGTTAAAGTTGAAAAAGCGAAAGTTAATGTTGAATAGCCGTTTAAAAGCGAAAGTTAAAAGGTGAAGGAGAAATAAATAGCTAAACTTGCGAACGACTTCAAAAGTCAAAGTTAATGTTCCAAAGCTCACACTTAAAGCTGAAAGAGCATTCAAAATTCATCCTTAAAGTTCACAAAGCATTAAAATGTCGTAGTTAAAGTTAAATAAGCATCTCAAAGTCAAAGTTGCGAATGACACTGCATATAAAAGTGGAATGAGGAATAACAAGTGAAAGCTAAATTTGAGGTAGCGTTAAAAGTCGAAGCTAATGTTGAGGTAGCGTTAAAATGTCAAATTTCTACTTGGAAAGAAAAAGTCAAGGTAATAGTTTAATAAGCATTATGAGTTAAAGTTTGGAAGCATTAAAACGTCAAAGTTGAAGAAGCATTAGAAAGTTAAAGTTGAGAAAGCTTTCAGAAATCAAAGTCAATCTTTTAAAACTCACGAAAATGCATTTAAAAGTTAAAATTTGAAGAAGAAATAAAAAGTTAAATTTGAAAAAGGAAGTAACCGCAAAAGTTGAAAAAGCATTTAAAAGTCAAAGTTACAACAGAAAAGCATTAAAAGCTAAATATTGAAAAATTTATCAAAAGCCAAAGTTAAAGTTGAGGAAGTATTAAAAAAGCGAAATTAAAGCTGAGAAAGCATCATAATGTCAACCTTAACGTTGAAAATAGAAGTCGAAGCAGAAGTTGAAAAACGATTTAAAAGTCAAAGTTACAAAACAAAACGCATTTAAAAGTTGCAGAAAGAATAAAGAATCAAAGTTAAAGTTGAGAAGGCATTAAGTTGTCTATAAATAGAGAAATAAGAAGTTAAAGTTGAAAAATGAAGTCAACGTAACAATTGAGAAAGCATTAAAAAGTCAAAGTTACAAGAGAAAACCATTTAAAAGCTAAATGTTGAAGAAAGAATCAAAAGCCAAAGTTAAGGTTGAGGAAGCATTAAAAACACAAAATAAGTTGAGAAATCATTATAATATCAACCTTAACATTGAAAACAGGGTCAAAGTCAAAGCAAAAGTTGAAAAAGGATTAAAAAGTTAAAGTGAAGAAAGCTCGAAAAAGTTAAAGTTACAACAGAAAAGCATTTAAAAGCTAAATGTTGAAGAAAGCAAAAGCCAAAATTAAAGTTGAGGAAGCATTAAAAAATCAAGAAAGCAATTATAATGTCAACCTTAACGTTGAAAAACGATTTAAAAGTCAAAGTTACAACAGAAAACGCATTAAAAAGTTGCAGAAAGAATAAAGTATCAAAGTTAAAGTTGAGAAAGCATTAAATTGTCAATAAATAGAGAAATAAGAAGTTTAAGTTGAAAAATGAACTCAACGTAAAAATTGAGAAAGCATTAAAAAGTCAAAGTTACAACAGAAACGCATTTAAAAGCTAAATGTTGAAGAAAGAATCAAAAGCCAAAGTTAAGGTTGAGGAAGCATTAAAAAACAAAATTAAAGTTGAGAAAGCATTATAATATCAACCTTAAAGTTGAAAACACAGTCAAAGTCAAAGCAAAAGTTGAAAAGGTTTAGAAAGTTAAAGTTAGGAAAACTTGAATAAGTTAAAGTTGAAAAAGCATTAAACGGTCATATATAAAATTGAGACAACCTTAAAAAGTCAAAGCTGCAGCAGAAAAGCATTTAAAAGCTAAATGTTGAAGAAAGCAAAAGCCAAAGTTAAGGTTAAGGAAACATTAAAACATAAAATTAAAGTTGAGAAAGCATTATAATGTCCACCTTAACGTTGAAAAAAGAAGTCAAAGGAAAGATGAAACACGATTTAAAAGTAAAAGTTACAACAGAAAAGCATTTAAAAGCTAAATGTTGAAAAAGAGAATCAAAAGCCAAAGTTAAGGTAGCATTAAAACACAAAATTAAAGTTGAGAAAGCATTATAATGTCCACCTTAACGTTGAAAAAAGAAGTCAAAGGAAAGATGAAACACGATTTAAAAGTAAAAGTTACAACAGAAAAGCATTTAAAAGCAAAATGTTGAAAAAAAGAATCAAAAGCCAAAGTTAAGGTAGCATTAAAACATAAAATTAAAGTTGAGAAAGCATTATAATGTCCACCTTAACGTTGAAAAAAGAAGTCAAAGGAAAGATGAAACACGATTTAAAAGTAAAAGTTACAACAGAAAAGCATTTAAAAGCTAAATGTTGAAAAAAAGAATCAAAAGCCAAAGTTAAGGTAGCATTAAAACACAAAATTAAAGTTGAGAAAGCATTATAATGTCCACCTTAACGTTGAAAAAAGAAGTCAAAGGAAAGATGAAACACGATTTAAAAGTAAAAGTTACAACAGAAAAGCATTTAAAAGCAAAATGTTGAAAAAAAGAATCAAAAGCCAAAGTTAAGGTAGCATTAAAACATAAAATTAAAGTTGAGAAAGCATTATAATGTCCACCTTAACGTTGAAAAAAGAAGTCAAAGGAAAGATGAAACACGATTTAAAAGTAAAAGTTACAACAGAAAAGCATTTAAAAGCTAAATGTTGAAAAAAAGAATCAAAAGCCAAAGTTAAGGTAGCATTAAAACACAAAATTAAAGTTGAGAAAGCATCATAATGTCAACCTTAACGTTGAAAAAAGAAGTCAAAGGAAAGATGAAACACGATTTAAAAGTAAAAGTTACAACAGAAAAGCATTTAAAAGCAAAATGTTGAAAAAAAGAATCAAAAGCCAAAGTTAAGGTAGCATTAAAACATAAAATTAAAGTTGAGAAAGCATTATAATGTCCACCTTAACGTTGAAAAAAGAAGTCAAAGGAAAGATGAAACACGATTTAAAAGTAAAAGTTACAACAGAAAAGCATTTAAAAGCTAAATGTTGAAAAAAAGAATCAAAAGCCAAAGTTAAGGTAGCATTAAAACACAAAATTAAAGTTGAGAAAGCATCATAATGTCAACCTTAACGTTGAAAAAAGAAGTCAAAGGAAAGATGAAACACGATTTAAAAGTAAAAGTTACAACAGAAAAGCATTTAAAAGCAAAATGTTGAAAAAAAGAATCAAAAGCCAAAGTTAAGGTAGCATTAAAACACAAAATTAAAGTTGAGAAAGCATTATAATGTCCACCTTAACGTTGAAAAAAGAAGTCAAAGGAAAGATGAAACACGATTTAAAAGTAAAAGTTACAACAGAAAAGCATTTAAAAGCTAAATGTTGAAAAAAAGAATCAAAAGCCAAAGTTAAGGTAGCATTAAAACACAAAATTAAAGTTGAGAAAACATTATAATGTCCACTTTAACGTTGAAAAAAGAAGTCAAAGGAAAGATGAAACACGATTTAAAAGTAAAAGTTACAACAGAAAAGCATTTAAGAGCAAAATGTTGAAAAAAAGAATCAAAAGCCAAAGTTAAGATAGCATTAAAAAAGTAAAATTAAAGTTGAGAAAGCATCATAATGTGAACCTTAACGTTGAAATAAGAAGTCAAAGCAAAAGTTGAAAAAGGATTAAAAACTTCAAACTAAGAAAGCTTGAAAAAGTTTAAGGTGAAAACGCATAAAAATGTCACGCGCATAATTGAGAAAGCATAAAAAAGTCAAAGTCGAAAATGCATTGAAATGGCAACAACGAACAAAACAACCATATATTCGCCAAATCCGAAAACTCCTACGAACACCAAACAATTACTGTTTACAGCCAAAACATACTTGCGGCACGCAGAACGACAAACTCAAGAACCACGCCAGACGCACGGTGGTGCGCGCGCGCCGCGACGACGAGCAGTACGTCAGCGGGCGACAGATGGCGCAGTGGCGATCGATGGCGGTCGCCGTTAGAACGTACGAGCTCGAGTACGGGCCGAGCGTTTGCCCGAACTTGATCAGTTTACAGAGGACCGGACCGCCGCGGAACCGATAGGTGACGTCCCACGCGAGTTGCGGCGCGACGCTCAACGCGGCCGTCAGCAGATCGGCGACGCTCAGGTGCAAGATGAAAAAGTACATGCGCGACGACTTTTTGCGTGCGCCGTGGCGCCGACGACGCTGCCACAGGGCAAGAATCACCGCCGCGTTACCGAGCACCGTCGTCACCAGGATCACGGCGAGCACGGTCACCTCGATGCGGGCCAAATTCTCGTCCCGGTCGCCGTCGTCGTTGTTGTTCTCCACCGAAGATGGCAGCAATGTCGATGGCGCGAATGTGTCGGTGGCGTTCGTCAAATTGACGTAGTAGTGGGCCTACGGGCAAGCAAGAGAGCAGCGGTCGTCAGTGGCAACATAAGTTTGTCTTTGGGTCAAAGGAAGACGTCGAGTCTAGTCCGGTCAAATTCAAGTTCGAAACTTCGGGAAAATCTGAGGGACAGCTGAATTTTTGCACGAACCATCACAATGACGTCCTTGACAAAATGTCAAAAGTCCCCATCGATCCGTGTTGAGCTGAAGATTTTGTATGGTGTCAAGGATGGCCAAGAGGGGTGAACAATAAAGCGGCGTTTTCCTAGCCGCGTCTTGCGTCTTACCGTTTTCCTAAGATGCGTCTTGCGCAGGCGGCATGCGCGAGCGTCTTAGAACGACACGTCAATTGACGCTGCGTCTTAAGAATATATATAGATATAGTATGTGCATAGAATGCAGAAAACATCTTGTTATATTTTGATTCTTTTGCGGCTGCTTTTGATTTTTTTGCCAAAATATAATGTGAATATCCCATTCTCTTGTTATATATTTATCTAATTTATATCCAACTTTTGGAAAAATCCTATTTGTCGGACCCGAAATAAAATGTACAAGAATATGTTTCTTTTTAATGGTTTTCTATTGATTATCGCTGTATTAAAACTATTTTATCATACTGACTTTGTTATTACCGAGTTATCCATTATGATTATCGTTAAAAGCTTTCGGTTTCCGTTGAAAAGAATCATTGCAATCATTCGAAAATACTATTTCAAAGACCGAGGAAACCCCGATGAAAATTATATTCTCTTCAATATTGCTGTATTCTTAAAAGCAGCGATCACTCTTATCCCAAAATTTACTTGATTCGTAAAAAAAAAAATGTTAATAGTTAGTCGTAACTTTTCTTTCGAGCAACACGTTTCTTTCGTATTTACCTTTTTATTATTTAGAAATCATTAAAAAATACGTCTACTACTCCTCAATTTTCAAATTTAGTAGATGAGAAACATCTCTACTCTTCGACTTTTTGTAAGTACGCAGGCGCTCGACGCAGTTCGTTCCGCTACTAGGAAAACGGGTGACTGTGCGTCTTAGGCGACGCAACGCGCTGCGGAAATTGCTTTTCTATGCCGCAAGACGCGGCTGGGAAAACGCCGCTTAACTCTCAATGGAAATAGAGGAGAAGAAGTAGTTTGTGGGTGAACAATGAGTATTGAAAGAAACAACTCCTGGTATCCCCTGCAGGCCTAATCCACCTTTGGTTTTGTCCGAAAATTGTTTTTTTTTAAACATGATTATGAATTAGGTTCATTAATTTATTTCTTGTGCCAATCAAAATTGATTTTATTGCTGTGGATAGACAATAAGGTATCAATCAACATCTTGCTTGGAGAGTTAACTTGTTCATTTCGAATTATTTTCAAAATGGTTGCTCCTACGAATAAAAGTGACAATAACTTTTTTGTAGGGAATTTCCTAATCTACAACTTTGATAACGCGTGTCTTTCCTGTAAAAGTGACCGTTAACGAGATATTAACGAAAAACCACTCTTGGCCATCTTTGACACCATATAAAATCTTTAGCTCAACTCGCATCGATGGGGACTTTTGACATTTTGTCAAGGACGTCATTATGCTGGTTCGTGCAAAAACTCAGCTGTCCCTTAATTTTTCCGAAGTAAAACCCTAATTTGACTGGACAATTTTCGATTTGGGAAACTGGAAATTGTTGATAATTTTCCTCGATCGAAAAATTGTTAAAATGATTGGAAGTCGAACGAACTTATTGTGCTTCGCCGGTGCACAATTTCTTTGCCAGCCTTGTTTCGTCATTATTTTTGTTGTTGTTGTTGTTCCTAATTTCTTAATAACGACTTAATGAATAACAATTAACGTTACTGTTATTATTATTATGTCGACGATTATGATGTTATTAACAATTAAATAAAATATCGATCCGGTTTGCAATGAGTCTCATTATTTTTATTATTTTCATTATTGCCAATAACTTATGCATCATAATGAAATTATTGCAAATATTAAAAAATCACCATCTGTTTATACACGTATATATATCACATTGTTATCTCACGAAATTCATCAACTTTTGCCAATTGTTTGTCCTCTCCACGTTAATTAATACGACCAAACGGAACTTATCCGCCAATCGATTAGTTCGTTCCTAAATTTTCTCATTTGTTTGGCTCAAACTAAACTCAATCTACCTGTGAACCTGTGACCTTGGATAAAAAAAAAGGTTTTCTACAATCGGTCGAAAAATCTCGTTGCATTTGACGTCAGTTTGCGGACGAAAAGGGTAAAAAAGTGAAGTTTGAAGAGACTAAAGTAATAAAAACCGGAAATCGGCCAAGATTCCATGGAACTCTTCGTCATCTTTTAAACATGTATAATTATTATCATTGCTACGTATCAGTTAAATAAGAAGCTATTTATTATTGGCTAGGAAACGTATTAGGCTGTCTTCTTTATTTGCAACTTCTATAGCGCAACTTTTCGCAAAATTTGCGTTTATAATGCTGGATGCTTATCCGCAATAATAAGATAATCCATAAACGATTGTCAAATGTTTCGATGAATGGGGCATTCAATTGAATGCGTTCGTTTAGTTAAACAGAAACACCATTCTTCGCCAGCGACAGCGACTTACCATTGTCACCAAGTTCCACCGCCAAACACCTCCCTTAAAAGATATTTTCTCCCAGCCGCTTCATCATTCAAAGAAAGTTTAATACCACTCGCAACAAACTTTGCAAAACTTTAATCGAACTTTACAAACCTGAAACGAACTTTTCGCACTCTAATTCAACGTTTCAAACTTTAATTGAACTTTTCAAAACCTAATGCAACTTGTCGAACGTTAATGGGACTTTTCAAATTTTTCGCTTCCTTTCGGTTGGTTCTCGCGCGAAAACGTTAACAACGTCAGTCCCATTCGCCAAACTAACAGTGAACAACGAAAAGACGGCGAAAACGGAGTCGCTGAACACGTGCGGCGATATGATCGCGTTAGCGTGTGTGCAAACGGTCTGACTTTGAGTAGTCGTTTTTTTTTTTGGAGGAGCAACTGGATAAGGAAAAATAAAATGAAATACAGAAAAGAGCGCGCGATTTTCCACCTGTTATATATATTCCCCTCTTGTCCCAGCCCAAATGCACGGCTACTGACAGTTTGACAATTGTTTCGGTCGATGCAAAATAATTAAAAATGCATATATTTTTTTTTTTCGTCGGCGAGAGTGGGAAATTATCGAAGGTATATATCGGCGGTGGCTTCGGCTGTGAGCGAAGCAACGACGGAAAATGAATTGACAGGTTTTTTGTTTTCCTCGTCTACTGTCACCAATTGACATTTATTTCGATAATGGATTCTATAGGTGAGCGCCATTGTTCGATCGGTGTCGTGAGAAGTTCGCGATTGTTAATAATCGTTAATTAATTAAAGGGTAAATGCTAATGAAAACTCCGAAACAAACAAATGGCATTTATATTACAATAATCAAAGAGACAAATGCGAATCGTTCTTTTTTAATTACGATACGATTATTATTAATATAGAGGGAGGGGGGGGGGGGGTCGTTCGAGTTCAAGGTGGACAATGACTACAATGAAATTAATTAAATTGTGGCAAACAAAAAAAAAACAAAAGGAACAGTTGATCAACAAAGTCGTTTGACATTTGTTTTTGAGGCAAAAGTGATTCTTGTCGTCGCGTTTTAATCCAGAAGTATAACTAAAAAAAAAAGGAATACTACGGAAATCATGGCCATCTCATCGTCGTTGTATACTATGCTTTTAATTACTTTTTTTGCGTTTGCGGTATCTAAGGAATCCTGGCAATTTTGTATCGCGAAACTGTTATTTGCTTTTTTTGCGAACTTAAAATGAATAAAAAATAAAAAAATGACAATTATGATGGAACGACAGTAATAATAATAATAATCGCGAAATACAGGTGTAAATTATGCACATAATTTTACAAACAACAAACCTACCCAACCACCTTGATTTACATAATAATAATAAGAATTTTTCTATTATTCGTTTCTTTCTTTTTAATTGTCATCGCTACAATTTTGTCCATGTATCCCCTTTGACAACCAATTATAACCCTCAGATTAAGTTGTCAATCATTTTGACAAGTATCGCAATTGTTTTCAATTTTAACTTTCGTGGATAGGCCAACTTTTCAACAAATATTGAACCCAAAAAACGTTCAAATGAAAACCCTTTTTGGTCGCAAATTTGCAAGAAAAACAAAGGCGCTTTTGAAGTATGGCTACTAAATTCTCGATCTCGATGATAAATTAGGAAAAATTTGTAAAAACGACAAATTAATTGGTAGCCGAGAAACAAACAAATAAATAACGGTCATTAGTAAAGCTAACAAATTGGCAACGTTACGCCAGGCCGAAATAAACAATAATAATTTAAATAAATTAGTCGATCAACTCTCGCTTAGAGACACAAGTGTGTATTTTTAACAATCGGTGGTAAATTGTTTAAATTATCATCGAATACATGGAATAGAAACAAGCAAAAAAAAGTTACGACGAACACGAGCGATTAACGCTCGAAACGAATCGTAAATCAATTTGGCCAAAGTCGATTAATTAATATATAGTTTTGCCTTCAAATTTTTGTTATTATTTCTGTTTGGGTTGTTGTTGTTGTTGAAGAATTCACCATAAAATTGCCTTTAAGCATAAATGGATGGAGGGGGAAATTGGGGCAGCAAGCTGAAGAGGAACCAACTCGAAGATCACGTTAAATGTCAAAATTAAATTAATTATCAATTAGGAGAGAAAACGAACGATCGCAACGATCATAATTAACTAAACTGTGACAGCGAGAAATTTGAAAAGTCCTTGTCCTTTTCCGTTAGCCTTCTCTATTATGAAGACGAATAAGAAAAAAAAAACACACGCAGAAACAGTTTCAAACGTTTAATTAACGTCAATTAGCCAGCAGTTGTTTTTCTTTGTTGCATTTTTGTTTTCCTTTTATCCAAAGATTTCCTGATTTTAAATGACTATCATCGGAGATTTTGAGAGGAGACGAACTTATTGCCAATATTTAAGTAATATTACTCTTAAATAGTAATTATTACACTTGCACGTACATTTGATGAATTAAAAATAAATCTCAATAATCTTTAATTAATGAACAGTATGTGCGTATTGTTTATCATTCGTAGTGGAACGCGTTTCTGAAACAATAATCATAAACAGCGAGTTGAAAGTTAGAGGAAAGAATTACGCAAAAAGCTCTGAGAGCTATTCTGACTTTTGATTTTTATTAATCGTCACATTGATCTATAGAATGATTGCTGTCGGTAATTGTTTTTTTTTTTGTTGTTGTAAAGTTTGAGGCGCTTTATCGCCGCCGTCTCTTTCATCGTGTTGTTCTTCCTTGTCATCTTCGTCGGACGAATCGACCGGTTACGGAAGTACCATTAAAACTCTAATTAAAACAAGTAATTATAAAACTCTATAAAAAGTAATTAATAGTCGAGAATAGAGCTGATTATAACAGGAAATTAATGAAAAACAATATCAATTCATATAAAAGGTTTTAATAATAATTGGCAACACAAATAATTCTCAAACAAATCTGTTTATTGGTTCAAACTTCAAAGCAAATGTCTATAATTATACGTAGCTTCGCAAAATAAATAAATGGTTAATAGCGCTAATGCTTATAGATGGCGGTAGCATTTCGAACATTCGTTTCCTTTGTTTCATCGATTGAAGTACAGATGGAGCTCGAGTTAGAAAGTGCGAAGAGAATAACATCATCGCCAAATATTACCTTCGTAATAGGCTGAAGAAGAGGATATAACCTCTTGAGCAGTCACCACTCATGTGAATTGTAACCTGTAAATTGTAACTTGTAAATAATATGTAAAAAGCATTTTTTCAATTCAAGTCAATTCCTTCGTATTAGTTCCTAATTCTCTAACCAGCGGACCACAATCGCTTCTTGTTATATGTAGCGCTTTAATATAGTGGAAATAAGCGCCTATAGAGGTCGCGATATTAGTTACTTATTTTCGAAGGGAGGGCGTCTTGAACGAAAATTCTTATGTGGAATAGGCACATCTCTAAGTATATTATCTTTGCTAGTTTTCTAAGCTTGAATCAAGTCATAAAAGCAGAACAAGTTTACGTATTGCGCATCTTGGCAAAATGAATTTCCGTCATAAAGTCGAAATGGACGAACTCAAGAAAATAGGCATACAAATAAGAAGACACCATTTGATAAACAACGTTGATGGACCATTATTGAGCAGTTTAGATGATCCAAAAGGTTTAGTAATACCCAGAAATCCAGGTAATACGGTTCTCTATCCTTCTTTTCATCGTAACGATCATTCATATCACTTTGTAAATACGAGATAATTTGTATTATGTGGAATTCGATAAGAAATAATTAAACGCATCATTGACACTTAAATGAAGGCGGAAGGGGCATAAAAAATGCCTTATCAACAAAATATGTGTTTATATACATGTAGAGGAGCATCTTATAAGCAGCAATAGCAAGAAGGAGAAGAACACATTCATACATCACCATGGGAAGAAGAAGATTGAGGTTTCAGCTGCAGTGCATTCACATATGATGAAGAAAAACAGTTTCCAAAGAAGAAATTCCAAAAACAATTGCTTTGCAATACTCAATTACCTACTCACATTATCACTATAGAAATTAATCATTAAAGTAGTAGTTTTTTTTCCGCAAGTTGCAATTCAAGTACCAGTCATTATGATTTCGTTTTTCCAACCGTCAATTTTTTTTTATTGAAACACGTTTCAGTAAAATTAATTATTTTCTTAAATATTTATTATATCATGCATGATGCTTTTTGCAAAAAAAAAATGGATTTCTTGATGAGTCTACTGTAGGAAAAGAAAAGCGTTTTGTCTAGTCATCTCGATGAAAACGAAGAAGAAAGTCAACAAGAAGATTGGAGCAATTAATTTAATGCAAACTTATACTAACATGTAAAAGGACTCGTTGATGCTGATGTTGATCACACATCACCGACGAACCTTTGACTTTCAATTATAGCCGAAGGAGCGAAACCGATTTTCGATAGGGTCGACGTTAAAGTGAATCGTATTAACGAGAATGTGGGCGTAACGAAAGAAGGGCAAACATTGGAATTGTTAATCGAAAGGGCAATCGGTGAACGAAAGAAATCCAAATCGCCGCCATGCGAATATCATCGATCAAGGAAGCATACGGACAATAATAATGACGAATCTAAGAAACGGTCTTCGTCGCCGAGACCAAGGTAAGAGAGTAAATAATGATATAGTTCAGGGAAAATTATTTATTTATTTATTTATGATCTACTACGACTCGTCGTAGTAGATCAAGATCGAGAGAGCGTCATAAGGGAAGATAGGATTCGATGCGACAGAGCCCGAAACCATATCGTCACAGATGGCGTCGGAGTCATAGCAACGAGGAAGATGATGGCGGTAGAAAGAAGTATGGCGGCGAGAGGCCTACTACGACTCGTCGTAGTAGATCAAGATCGAGAGAGCGTCATAAGGGAAGATCGGATTCGATGCGACAGAGCCCGAAACCATATCGTCACAGATGGCGTCGGAGTCATAGCAACGAGGAAGATGATGGCGGTAGAAAGAAGTATGGCGGCGAGAGGCCTACTACGACTCGTCGTAGTAGATCAAGATCGAGAGAGCGTCATAAGGGAAGATAGGATTCGATGCGACAGAGCCTGAAACCATATCGTCACAGATGGCGTCGGAGTTATAGCAACGAGGAAGATGATGGCGGTAGAAAGAAGTATGGCGGCGAGAGGCCTACTACGACTCGTCGTAGTAGATCAAGATCGAGAGAGCGTCATAACGGAAGATCGGATTCGATGCGACAGAGCCCGAAACCATATCGTCACAGATGGCGTCGGAGTCTTAGCAACGAGGAAGATGATGGCGGTAGAAAGAAGTATGGCGGCGAGAGGCCTACTACGACTCGTCGTAGTAGATCAAGATCGAGAGAGCGTCATAAGGGAAGATCGGATTCGATGCGACAGAGCCCGAAACCATATCGTCACAGATGGCGTCGGAGTCTTAGCAACGAGGAAGATGATGGCGGTAGAAAGAAGTATGGCGGCGAGAGGCCTACTACGACTCGTCGTAGTAGATCAAGATCGAGAGAGCGTCATAAGGGAAGATCGGATTCGATGCGACAGAGCTCGAAACCATATCGTCACAGATGGCGTCGGAGTCTTAGCAACGAGGAAGATGATGGCGGTAGAAAGAAGTATGGCGGCGAGAGGCCTACTACGACTCGTCGTAGTAGATCAAAATCGAGAGAGCGTCATAACGGAAGATCGGATTCGATGCGACAGAGCTCGAAACCATATCGTCACAGAT
Source organism: Hololepta plana (assembly GCA_963695495.1). Taxonomy (NCBI): domain Eukaryota; kingdom Metazoa; phylum Arthropoda; class Insecta; order Coleoptera; family Histeridae; genus Hololepta; species Hololepta plana. The sequence goes on along the minus strand of OY968838.1, from coordinate 1,071,012 downwards.
GGCGTCGGAGTCTTAGCAACGAGGAAGATGATGGCGGTAGAAAGAAGTATGGCGGCGAGAGGCCTACTACGACTCGTCGTAGTAGATCAAGATCGAGAGAGCGTCATAAGGGAAGATAGGATTCGATGCGACAGAGCCCGAAACCATATCGTCACAGATGGCGTCGGAGTCTTAGCAACGAGGAAGATGATGGCGGTAGAAAGAAGTATGGCGGCGAGAGGCCTACTACGACTCGTCGTAGTAGATGAAAATCGAGAGAGCGTCATAACGGAAGATCGGATTCGATGCGACAGAGCCCGAAACCATATCGTCACAGATGGCGTCGGAGTCTTAGCAACGAGGAAGATGATGGCGGTAGAAAGAAGTATGGCGGCGAGAGGCCTACTACGACTCGTCGTAGTAGATCAAGATCGAGAGAGCGTCATAAGGGAAGATAGGATTCGATGCGACAGAGCCCGAAACCATATCGTCACAGATGGCGTCGGAGTCTTAGCAACGAGGAAGATGATGGCGGTAGAAAGAAGTATGGCGGCGAGAGGCCTACTACGACTCGTCGTAGTAGATGAAAATCGAGAGAGCGTCATAACGGAAGATCGGATTCGATGCGACAGAGCCCGAAACCATATCGTCACAGATGGCGTCGGAGTCTTAGCAACGAGGAAGATGATGGCGGTAGAAAGAAGTATGGCGGCGAGAGGCCTACTACGACTCGTCGTAGTAGATCAAGATCGAGAGAGCGTCATAAGGGAAGATAGGATTCGATGCGACAGAGCCCGAAACCATATCGTCACAGATGGCGTCGGAGTCTTAGCAACGAGGAAGATGATGGCGGTAGAAAGAAGTATGGCGGCGAGAGGCCTACTACGACTCGTCGTAGTAGATGAAAATCGAGAGAGCGTCATAACGGAAGATCGGATTCGATGCGACAGAGCCCGAAACCATATCGTCACAGATGGCGTCGGAGTCTTAGCAACGAGGAAGATGATGGCGGTAGAAAGAAGTATGGCGGCGAGAGGCCTACTACGACTCGTCGTAGTAGATCAAGATCGAGAGAGCGTCATAAGGGAAGATAGGATTCGATGCGACAGAGCCCGAAACCATATCGTCACAGATGGCGTCGGAGTCTTAGCAACGAGGAAGATGATGGCGGTAGAAAGAAGTATGGCGGCGAGAGGCCTACTACGACTCGTCGTAGTAGATCAAGATCGAGAGAGCGTCATAAGGGAAGATAGGATTCGATGCGACAGAGCCTGAAACCATATCGTCACAGATGGCGTCGGAGTTATAGCAACGAGGAAGATGATGGCGGTAGAAAGAAGTATGGCGGCGAGAGGCCTACTACGACTCGTCGTAGTAGATCAAAATCGAGAGAGCGTCATAACGGAAGATCGGATTCGATGCGACAGAGCCCGAAACCATATCGTCACAGATGGCGTCGGAGTCATAGCAACGAGGAAGATGATGGCGGTAGAAAGAAGTATGGCGGCGAGAGGCCTACTACGACTCGTCGTAGTAGATCAAGATCGAGAGAGCGTCATAACGGAAGATCGGATTCGATGCGACAGAGCCCGAAACCATATCGTCACAGATGGCGTCGGAGTCATAGCAACGAGGAAGATGATGGCGGTAGAAAGAAGTATGGCGGCGAGAGGCCTACTACGACTCGTCGTAGTAGATCAAGATCGAGAGAGCGTCATAAGGGAAGATAGGATTCGATGCGACAGAGCCCGAAACCATATCGTCACAGATGGCGTCGGAGTCTTAGCAACGAGGAAGATGATGGCGGTAGAAAGAAGTATGGCGGCGAGAGGCCTACTACGACTCGTCGTAGTAGATCAAGATCGAGAGAGCGTCATAAGGGAAGATAGGATTCGATGCGACAGAGCCCGAAACCATATCGTCACAGATGGCGTCGGAGTCTTAGCAACGAGGAAGATGATGGCGGTAGAAAGAAGTATGGCGGCGAGAGGCCTACTACGACTCGTCGTAGTAGATCAAAATCGAGAGAGCGTCATAACGGAAGATCGGATTCGATGCGACAGAGCCCGAAACCATATCGTCACAGATGGCGTCGGAGTCTTAGCAACGAGGAAGATGATGGCGGTAGAAAGAAGTATGGCGGCGAGAGGCCTACTACGACTCGTCGTAGTAGATCAAAATCGAGAGAGCGTCATAACGGAAGATCGGATTCGATGCGACAGAGCCTGAAACCATATCGTCACAGATGGCGTCGGAGTTATAGCAACGAGGAAGATGATGGCGGTAGAAAGAAGTATGGCGGCGAGAGGCCTACTACGACTCGTCGTAGTAGATCAAGATCGAGAGAGCGTCATAAGGGAAGATCGGATTCGATGCGACAGAGCCCGAAACCATATCGTCACAGATGGCGTCGGAGTCATAGCAACGAGGAAGATGATGGCGGTAGAAAGAAGTATGGCGGCGAGAGGCCTACTACGACTCGTCGTAGTAGATCAAGATCGAGAGAGCGTCATAAGGGAAGATAGGATTCGATGCGACAGAGCCCGAAACCATATCGTCACAGATGGCGTCGGAGTCATAGCAACGAGGAAGATGATGGCGGTAGAAAGAAGTATGGCGGCGAGAGGCCTACTACGACTCGTCGTAGTAGATCAAGATCGAGAGAGCGTCATAAGGGAAGATCGGATTCGATGCGACAGAGCCCGAAACCATATCGTCACAGATGGCGTCGGAGTCATAGCAACGAGGAAGATGATGGCGGTAGAAAGAAGTATGGCGGCGAGAGGCCTACTACGACTCGTCGTAGTAGATCAAGATCGAGAGAGCGTCATAAGGGAAGATAGGATTCGATGCGACAGAGCCTGAAACCATATCGTCACAGATGGCGTCGGAGTTATAGCAACGAGGAAGATGATGGCGGTAGAAAGAAGTATGGCGGCGAGAGGCCTACTACGACTCGTCGTAGTAGATCAAGATCGAGAGAGCGTCATAACGGAAGATCGGATTCGATGCGACAGAGCCCGAAACCATATCGTCACAGATGGCGTCGGAGTCTTAGCAACGAGGAAGATGATGGCGGTAGAAAGAAGTATGGCGGCGAGAGGCCTACTACGACTCGTCGTAGTAGATCAAGATCGAGAGAGCGTCATAAGGGAAGATCGGATTCGATGCGACAGAGCCCGAAACCATATCGTCACAGATGGCGTCGGAGTCTTAGCAACGAGGAAGATGATGGCGGTAGAAAGAAGTATGGCGGCGAGAGGCCTACTACGACTCGTCGTAGTAGATCAAGATCGAGAGAGCGTCATAAGGGAAGATCGGATTCGATGCGACAGAGCTCGAAACCATATCGTCACAGATGGCGTCGGAGTCTTAGCAACGAGGAAGATGATGGCGGTAGAAAGAAGTATGGCGGCGAGAGGCCTACTACGACTCGTCGTAGTAGATCAAAATCGAGAGAGCGTCATAACGGAAGATCGGATTCGATGCGACAGAGCTCGAAACCATATCGTCACAGATGGCGTCGGAGTCTTAGCAACGAGGAAGATGATGGCGGTAGAAAGAAGTATGGCGGCGAGAGGCCTACTACGACTCGTCGTAGTAGATCAAGATCGAGAGAGCGTCATAAGGGAAGATAGGATTCGATGCGACAGAGCCCGAAACCATATCGTCACAGATGGCGTCGGAGTCTTAGCAACGAGGAAGATGATGGCGGTAGAAAGAAGTATGGCGGCGAGAGGCCTACTACGACTCGTCGTAGTAGATCAAAATCGAGAGAGCGTCATAACGGAAGATCGGATTCGATGCGACAGAGCCCGAAACCATATCGTCACAGATGGCGTCGGAGTCTTAGCAACGAGGAAGATGATGGCGGTAGAAAGAAGTATGGCGGCGAGAGGCCTACTACGACTCGTCGTAGTAGATCAAGATCGAGAGAGCGTCATAAGGGAAGATAGGATTCGATGCGACAGAGCCCGAAACCATATCGTCACAGATGGCGTCGGAGTCTTAGCAACGAGGAAGATGATGGCGGTAGAAAGAAGTATGGCGGCGAGAGGCCTACTACGACTCGTCGTAGTAGATCAAGATCGAGAGAGCGTCATAAGGGAAGATAGGATTCGATGCGACAGAGCCCGAAACCATATCGTCACAGATGGCGTCGGAGTCTTAGCAACGAGGAAGATGATGGCGGTAGAAAGAAGTATGGCGGCGAGAGGCCTACTACGACTCGTCGTAGTAGATCAAGATCGAGAGAGCGTCATAAGGGAAGATAGGATTCGATGCGACAGAGCCTGAAACCATATCGTCACAGATGGCGTCGGAGTTATAGCAACGAGGAAGATGATGGCGGTAGAAAGAAGTATGGCGGCGAGAGGCCTACTACGACTCGTCGTAGTAGATCAAAATCGAGAGAGCGTCATAACGGAAGATCGGATTCGATGCGACAGAGCCCGAAACCATATCGTCACAGATGGCGTCGGAGTCTTAGCAACGAGGAAGATGATGGCGGTAGAAAGAAGTATGGCGGCGAGAGGCCTACTACGACTCGTCGTAGTAGATCAAGATCGAGAGAGCGTCATAAGGGAAGATAGGATTCGATGCGACAGAGCTCGAAACCATATCGTCACAGATGGCGTCGGAGTCTTAGCAACGAGGAAGATGATGGCGGTAGAAAGAAGTATGGCGGCGAGAGGCCTACTACGACTCGTCGTAGTAGATCAAAATCGAGAGAGCGTCATAACGGAAGATCGGATTCGATGCGACAGAGCTCGAAACCATATCGTCACAGATGGCGTCGGAGTCTTAGCAACGAGGAAGATGATGGCGGTAGAAAGAAGTATGGCGGCGAGAGGCCTACTACGACTCGTCGTAGTAGATCAAGATCGAGAGAGCGTCATAAGGGAAGATCGGATTCGATGCGACAGAACCCGAAACCATATCGTCACAGATGGCGTCGGAGTCTTAGCAACGAGGAAGATGATGGCGGTAGAAAGAAGTATGGCGGCGAGAGGCCTACTACGACTCGTCGTAGTAGATCAAGATCGAGAGAGCGTCATAAGGGAAGATCGGATTCGATGCGACAGAACCCGAAACCATATCGTCACAGATGGCGTCGGAGTCTTAGCAACGAGGAAGATGATGGCGGTAGAAAGAAGTATGGCGGCGAGAGGCCTACTACGACTCGTCGTAGTAGATCAAGATCGAGAGAGCGTCATAAGGGAAGATCGGATTCGATGCGACAGAACCCGAAACCATATCGTCACAGATGGCGTCGGAGTCTTAGCAACGAGGAAGATGATGGCGGTAGAAAGAAGTATGGCGGCGAGAGGCCTACTACGACTCGTCGTAGTAGATCAAGATCGAGAGAGCGTCATAAGGGAAGATCGGATTCGATGCGACAGAGCCCGAAACCATATCGTCACAGATGGCGTCGGAGTCTTAGCAACGAGGAAGATGATGGCGGTAGAAAGAAGTATGGCGGCGAGAGGCCTACTACGACTCGTCGTAGTAGATCAAGATCGAGAGAGCGTCATAACGGAAGATCGGATTCGATGCGACAGAGCCCGAAACCATATCGTCACAGATGGCGTCGGAGTCTTAGCAACGAGGAAGATGATGGCGGTAGAAAGAAGTATGGCGGCGAGAGGCCTACTACGACTCGTCGTAGTAGATCAAGATCGAGAGAGCGTCATAAGGGAAGATCGGATTCGATGCGACAGAGCCCGAAACCATATCGTCACAGATGGCGTCGGAGTCTTAGCAACGAGGAAGATGATGGCGGTAGAAAGAAGTATGGCGGCGAGAGGCCTACTACGACTCGTCGTAGTAGATCAAGATCGAGAGAGCGTCATAAGGGAAGATAGGATTCGATGCGACAGAGCCCGAAACCATATCGTCACAGATGGCGTCGGAGTCTTAGCAACGAGGAAGATGATGGCGGTAGAAAGAAGTATGGCGGCGAGAGGCCTACTACGACTCGTCGTAGTAGATCAAGATCGAGAGAGCGTCATAAGGGAAGATAGGATTCGATGCGACAGAGCCCGAAACCATATCGTCACAGATGGCGTCGGAGTCTTAGCAACGAGGAAGATGATGGCGGTAGAAAGAAGTATGGCGGCGAGAGGCCTACTACGACTCGTCGTAGTAGATCAAGATCGAGAGAGCGTCATAACGGAAGATCGGATTCGATGCGACAGAGCCCGAAACCATATCGTCACAGATGGCGTCGGAGTCTTAGCAACGAGGAAGATGATGGCGGTAGAAAGAAGTATGGCGGCGAGAGGCCTACTACGACTCGTCGTAGTAGATCAAGATCGAGAGAGCGTCATAAGGGAAGATCGGATTCGATGCGACAGAGCCCGAAACCATATCGTCACAGATGGCGTCGGAGTCTTAGCAACGAGGAAGATGATGGCGGTAGAAAGAAGTATGGCGGCGAGAGGCCTACTACGACTCGTCGTAGTAGATCAAGATCGAGAGAGCGTCATAAGGGAAGATCGGATTCGATGCGACAGAGCCCGAAACCATATCGTCACAGATGGCGTCGGAGTCTTAGCAACGAGGAAGATGATGGCGGTAGAAAGAAGTATGGCGGCGAGAGGCCTACTACGACTCGTCGTAGTAGATCAAGATCGAGAGAGCGTCATAAGGGAAGATAGGATTCGATGCGACAGAGCTCGAAACCATATCGTCACAGATGGCGTCGGAGTCTTAGCAACGAGGAAGATGATGGCGGTAGAAAGAAGTATGGCGGCGAGAGGCCTACTACGACTCGTCGTAGTAGATCAAAATCGAGAGAGCGTCATAACGGAAGATCGGATTCGATGCGACAGAGCCCGAAACCATATCGTCACAGATGGCGTCGGAGTCTTAGCAACGAGGAAGATGATGGCGGTAGAAAGAAGTATGGCGGCGAGAGGCCTACTACGACTCGTCGTAGTAGATCAAGATCGAGAGAGCGTCATAAGGGAAGATCGGATTCGATGCGACAGAGCCCGAAACCATATCGTCACAGATGGCGTCGGAGTCTTAGCAACGAGGAAGATGATGGCGGTAGAAAGAAGTATGGCGGCGAGAGGCCTACTACGACTCGTCGTAGTAGATCAAGATCGAGAGAGCGTCATAAGGGAAGATAGGATTCGATGCGACAGAGCCCGAAACCATATCGTCACAGATGGCGTCGGAGTCTTAGCAACGAGGAAGATGATGGCGGTAGAAAGAAGTATGGCGGCGAGAGGCCTACTACGACTCGTCGTAGTAGATCAAGATCGAGAGAGCGTCATAAGGGAAGATCGGATTCGATGCGACAGAGCCCGAAACCATATCGTCACAGATGGCGTCGGAGTCTTAGCAACGAGGAAGATGATGGCGGTAGAAAGAAGTATGGCGGCGAGAGGCCTACTACGACTCGTCGTAGTAGATCAAGATCGAGAGAGCGTCATAAGGGAAGATAGGATTCGATGCGACAGAGCCCGAAACCATATCGTCACAGATGGCGTCGGAGTCTTAGCAACGAGGAAGATGATGGCGGTAGAAAGAAGTATGGCGGCGAGAGGCCTACTACGACTCGTCGTAGTAGATCAAAATCGAGAGAGCGTCATAACGGAAGATCGGATTCGATGCGACAGAGCCCGAAACCATATCGTCACAGATGGCGTCGGAGTCTTAGCAACGAGGAAGATGATGGCGGTAGAAAGAAGTATGGCGGCGAGAGGCCTACTACGACTCGTCGTAGTAGATCAAGATCGAGAGAGCGTCATAAGGGAAGATCGGATTCGATGCGACAGAGCCCGAAACCATATCGTCACAGATGGCGTCGGAGTCTTAGCAACGAGGAAGATGATGGCGGTAGAAAGAAGTATGGCGGCGAGAGGCCTACTACGACTCGTCGTAGTAGATCAAGATCGAGAGAGCGTCATAAGGGAAGATAGGATTCGATGCGACAGAGCCCGAAACCATATCGTCACAGATGGCGTCGGAGTCTTAGCAACGAGGAAGATGATGGCGGTAGAAAGAAGTATGGCGGCGAGAGGCCTACTACGACTCGTCGTAGTAGATCAAAATCGAGAGAGCGTCATAACGGAAGATCGGATTCGATGCGACAGAGCCCGAAACCATATCGTCACAGATGGCGTCGGAGTCTTAGCAACGAGGAAGATGATGGCGGTAGAAAGAAGTATGGCGGCGAGAGGCCTACTACGACTCGTCGTAGTAGATCAAGATCGAGAGAGCGTCATAAGGGAAGATCGGATTCGATGCGACAGAGCCCGAAACCATATCGTCACAGATGGCGTCGGAGTCTTAGCAACGAGGAAGATGATGGCGGTAGAAAGAAGTATGGCGGCGAGAGGCCTACTACGACTCGTCGTAGTAGATCAAGATCGAGAGAGCGTCATAAGGGAAGATCGGATTCGATGCGACAGAGCCCGAAACCATATCGTCACAGATGGCGTCGGAGTCTTAGCAACGAGGAAGATGATGGCGGTAGAAAGAAGTATGGCGGCGAGAGGCCTACTACGACTCGTCGTAGTAGATCAAGATCGAGAGAGCGTCATAAGGGAAGATAGGATTCGATGCGACAGAGCTCGAAACCATATCGTCACAGATGGCGTCGGAGTCTTAGCAACGAGGAAGATGATGGCGGTAGAAAGAAGTATGGCGGCGAGAGGCCTACTACGACTCGTCGTAGTAGATCAAAATCGAGAGAGCGTCATAACGGAAGATCGGATTCGATGCGACAGAGCCCGAAACCATATCGTCACAGATGGCGTCGGAGTCTTAGCAACGAGGAAGATGATGGCGGTAGAAAGAAGTATGGCGGCGAGAGGCCTACTACGACTCGTCGTAGTAGATCAAAATCGAGAGAGCGTCATAACGGAAGATCGGATTCGATGCGACAGAGCCCGAAACCATATCGTCACAGATGGCGTCGGAGTCTTAGCAACGAGGAAGATGATGGCGGTAGAAAGAAGTATGGCGGCGAGAGGCCTACTACGACTCGTCGTAGTAGATCAAGATCGAGAGAGCGTCATAAGGGAAGATCGGATTCGATGCGACAGAGCCCGAAACCATATCGTCACAGATGGCGTCGGAGTCTTAGCAACGAGGAAGATGATGGCGGTAGAAAGAAGTATGGCGGCGAGAGGCCTACTACGACTCGTCGTAGTAGATCAAGATCGAGAGAGCGTCATAAGGGAAGATCGGATTCGATGCGACAGAGCCCGAAACCATATCGTCACAGATGGCGTCGGAGTCTTAGCAACGAGGAAGATGATGGCGGTAGAAAGAAGTATGGCGGCGAGAGGCCTACTACGACTCGTCGTAGTAGATCAAGATCGAGAGAGCGTCATAAGGGAAGATAGGATTCGATGCGACAGAGCCCGAAACCATATCGTCACAGATGGCGTCGGAGTCTTAGCAACGAGGAAGATGATGGCGGTAGAAAGAAGTATGGCGGCGAGAGGCCTACTACGACTCGTCGTAGTAGATCAAGATCGAGAGAGCGTCATAAGGGAAGATCGGATTCGATGCGACAGAGCCCGAAACCATATCGTCACAGATGGCGTCGGAGTCTTAGCAACGAGGAAGATGATGGCGGTAGAAAGAAGTATGGCGGCGAGAGGCCTACTACGACTCGTCGTAGTAGATCAAGATCGAGAGAGCGTCATAAGGGAAGATAGGATTCGATGCGACAGAGCCCGAAACCATATCGTCACAGATGGCGTCGGAGTCTTAGCAACGAGGAAGATGATGGCGGTAGAAAGAAGTATGGCGGCGAGAGGCCTACTACGACTCGTCGTAGTAGATCAAAATCGAGAGAGCGTCATAACGGAAGATCGGATTCGATGCGACAGAGCCCGAAACCATATCGTCACAGATGGCGTCGGAGTCTTAGCAACGAGGAAGATGATGGCGGTAGAAAGAAGTATGGCGGCGAGAGGCCTACTACGACTCGTCGTAGTAGATCAAGATCGAGAGAGCGTCATAAGGGAAGATCGGATTCGATGCGACAGAGCCCGAAACCATATCGTCACAGATGGCGTCGGAGTCTTAGCAACGAGGAAGATGATGGCGGTAGAAAGAAGTATGGCGGCGAGAGGCCTACTACGACTCGTCGTAGTAGATCAAGATCGAGAGAGCGTCATAAGGGAAGATCGGATTCGATGCGACAGAGCCCGAAACCATATCGTCACAGATGGCGTCGGAGTCTTAGCAACGAGGAAGATGATGGCGGTAGAAAGAAGTATGGCGGCGAGAGGCCTACTACGACTCGTCGTAGTAGATCAAGATCGAGAGAGCGTCATAACGGAAGATCGGATTCGATGCGACAGAGCCCGAAACCATATCGTCACAGATGGCGTCGGAGTCTTAGCAACGATGAAGATGATGGCGGTAGAAAGAAGTATGGCGGCGAGAGGCCTACTACGACTCGTCGTAGTAGATCAAGATCGAGAGAGCGTCATAAGGGAAGATAGGATTCGATGCGACAGAGCTCGAAACCATATCGTCACAGATGGCGTCGGAGTCTTAGCAACGAGGAAGATGATGGCGGTAGAAAGAAGTATGGCGGCGAGAGGCCTACTACGACTCGTCGTAGTAGATCAAAATCGAGAGAGCGTCATAACGGAAGATCGGATTCGATGCGACAGAGCCCGAAACCATATCGTCACAGATGGCGTCGGAGTCTTAGCAACGAGGAAGATGATGGCGGTAGAAAGAAGTATGGCGGCGAGAGGCCTACTACGACTCGTCGTAGTAGATCAAAATCGAGAGAGCGTCATAACGGAAGATCGGATTCGATGCGACAGAGCCCGAAACCATATCGTCACAGATGGCGTCGGAGTCTTAGCAACGAGGAAGATGATGGCGGTAGAAAGAAGTATGGCGGCGAGAGGCCTACTACGACTCGTCGTAGTAGATCAAAATCGAGAGAGCGTCATAACGGAAGATCGGATTCGATGCGACAGAGCCCGAAACCATATCGTCACAGATGGCGTCGGAGTCTTAGCAACGAGGAAGATGATGGCGGTAGAAAGAAGTATGGCGGCGAGAGGCCTACTACGACTCGTCGTAGTAGATCAAGATCGAGAGAGCGTCATAAGGGAAGATCGGATTCGATGCGACAGAGCCCGAAACCATATCGTCACAGATGGCGTCGGAGTCTTAGCAACGAGGAAGATGATGGCGGTAGAAAGAAGTATGGCGGCGAGAGGCCTACTACGACTCGTCGTAGTAGATCAAAATCGAGAGAGCGTCATAACGGAAGATCGGATTCGATGCGACAGAGCCCGAAACCATATCGTCACAGATGGCGTCGGAGTCTTAGCAACGAGGAAGATGATGGCGGTAGAAAGAAGTATGGCGGCGAGAGGCCTACTACGACTCGTCGTAGTAGATCAAGATCGAGAGAGCGTCATAAGGGAAGATCGGATTCGATGCGACAGAGCCCGAAACCATATCGTCACAGATGGCGTCGGAGTCTTAGCAACGAGGAAGATGATGGCGGTAGAAAGAAGTATGGCGGCGAGAGGCCTACTACGACTCGTCGTAGTAGATCAAAATCGAGAGAGCGTCATAACGGAAGATCGGATTCGATGCGACAGAGCCCGAAACCATATCGTCACAGATGGCGTCGGAGTCTTAGCAACGAGGAAGATGATGGCGGTAGAAAGAAGTATGGCGGCGAGAGGCCTACTACGACTCGTCGTAGTAGATCAAAATCGAGAGAGCGTCATAACGGAAGATCGGATTCGATGCGACAGAGCCCGAAACCATATCGTCACAGATGGCGTCGGAGTCATAGCAACGAGGAAGATGATGGCGGTAGAAAGAAGTATGGCGGCGAGAGGCCTACTACGACTCGTCGTAGTAGATCAAGATCGAGAGAGCGTCATAAGGGAAGATCGGATTCGATGCGACAGAGCCCGAAACCATATCGTCACAGATGGCGTCGGAGTCATAGCAACGAGGAAGATGATGGCGGTAGAAAGAAGTATGGCGGCGAGAGGCCTACTACGACTCGTCGTAGTAGATCAAGATCGAGAGAGCGTCATAAGGGAAGATCGGATTCGATGCGACAGAGCCCGAAACCATATCGTCACAGATGGCGTCGGAGTCATAGCAACGAGGAAGATGATGGCGGTAGAAAGAAGTATGGCGGCGAGAGGCCTACTACGACTCGTCGTAGTAGATCAAGATCGAGAGAGCGTCATAAGGGAAGATAGGATTCGATGCGACAGAGCCTGAAACCATATCGTCACAGATGGCGTCGGAGTTATAGCAACGAGGAAGATGATGGCGGTAGAAAGAAGTATGGCGGCGAGAGGCCTACTACGACTCGTCGTAGTAGATCAAGATCGAGAGAGCGTCATAACGGAAGATCGGATTCGATGCGACAGAGCCCGAAACCATATCGTCACAGATGGCGTCGGAGTCTTAGCAACGAGGAAGATGATGGCGGTAGAAAGAAGTATGGCGGCGAGAGGCCTACTACGACTCGTCGTAGTAGATCAAGATCGAGAGAGCGTCATAAGGGAAGATCGGATTCGATGCGACAGAGCCCGAAACCATATCGTCACAGATGGCGTCGGAGTCTTAGCAACGAGGAAGATGATGGCGGTAGAAAGAAGTATGGCGGCGAGAGGCCTACTACGACTCGTCGTAGTAGATCAAGATCGAGAGAGCGTCATAAGGGAAGATCGGATTCGATGCGACAGAGCTCGAAACCATATCGTCACAGATGGCGTCGGAGTCTTAGCAACGAGGAAGATGATGGCGGTAGAAAGAAGTATGGCGGCGAGAGGCCTACTACGACTCGTCGTAGTAGATCAAAATCGAGAGAGCGTCATAACGGAAGATCGGATTCGATGCGACAGAGCTCGAAACCATATCGTCACAGATGGCGTCGGAGTCTTAGCAACGAGGAAGATGATGGCGGTAGAAAGAAGTATGGCGGCGAGAGGCCTACTACGACTCGTCGTAGTAGATCAAGATCGAGAGAGCGTCATAAGGGAAGATCGGATTCGATGCGACAGAGCCCGAAACCATATCGTCACAGATGGCGTCGGAGTCTTAGCAACGAGGAAGATGATGGCGGTAGAAAGAAGTATGGCGGCGAGAGGCCTACTACGACTCGTCGTAGTAGATCAAGATCGAGAGAGCGTCATAAGGGAAGATCGGATTCGATGCGACAGAGCCCGAAACCATATCGTCACAGATGGCGTCGGAGTCTTAGCAACGAGGAAGATGATGGCGGTAGAAAGAAGTATGGCGGCGAGAGGCCTACTACGACTCGTCGTAGAAGATCAAGATCGAGAGAGCGTCATAAGGGAAGATAGGATTCGATGCGACAGAGCCCGAAACCATATCGTCACAGATGGCGTCGGAGTCTTAGCAACGAGGAAGATGATGGCGGTAGAAAGAAGTATGGCGGCGAGAGGCCTACTACGACTCGTCGTAGTAGATCAAGATCGAGAGAGCGTCATAAGGGAAGATAGGATTCGATGCGACAGAGCCTGAAACCATATCGTCACAGATGGCGTCGGAGTTATAGCAACGAGGAAGATGATGGCGGTAGAAAGAAGTATGGCGGCGAGAGGCCTACTACGACTCGTCGTAGTAGATCAAGATCGAGAGAGCGTCATAACGGAAGATCGGATTCGATGCGACAGAGCCCGAAACCATATCGTCACAGATGGCGTCGGAGTCTTAGCAACGAGGAAGATGATGGCGGTAGAAAGAAGTATGGCGGCGAGAGGCCTACTACGACTCGTCGTAGTAGATCAAGATCGAGAGAGCGTCATAAGGGAAGATAGGATTCGATGCGACAGAGCTCGAAACCATATCGTCACAGATGGCGTCGGAGTCTTAGCAACGAGGAAGATGATGGCGGTAGAAAGAAGTATGGCGGCGAGAGGCCTACTACGACTCGTCGTAGTAGATCAAAATCGAGAGAGCGTCATAACGGAAGATCGGATTCGATGCGACAGAGCTCGAAACCATATCGTCACAGATGGCGTCGGAGTCTTAGCAACGAGGAAGATGATGGCGGTAGAAAGAAGTATGGCGGCGAGAGGCCTACTACGACTCGTCGTAGTAGATCAAGATCGAGAGAGCGTCATAAGGGAAGATCGGATTCGATGCGACAGAACCCGAAACCATATCGTCACAGATGGCGTCGGAGTCTTAGCAACGAGGAAGATGATGGCGGTAGAAAGAAGTATGGCGGCGAGAGGCCTACTACGACTCGTCGTAGTAGATCAAGATCGAGAGAGCGTCATAAGGGAAGATCGGATTCGATGCGACAGAGCCCGAAACCATATCGTCACAGATGGCGTCGGAGTCTTAGCAACGAGGAAGATGATGGCGGTAGAAAGAAGTATGGCGGCGAGAGGCCTACTACGACTCGTCGTAGTAGATCAAGATCGAGAGAGCGTCATAACGGAAGATCGGATTCGATGCGACAGAGCCCGAAACCATATCGTCACAGATGGCGTCGGAGTCTTAGCAACGAGGAAGATGATGGCGGTAGAAAGAAGTATGGCGGCGAGAGGCCTACTACGACTCGTCGTAGTAGATCAAGATCGAGAGAGCGTCATAAGGGAAGATAGGATTCGATGCGACAGAGCTCGAAACCATATCGTCACAGATGGCGTCGGAGTCTTAGCAACGAGGAAGATGATGGCGGTAGAAAGAAGTATGGCGGCGAGAGGCCTACTACGACTCGTCGTAGTAGATCAAGATCGAGAGAGCGTCATAAGGGAAGATCGGATTCGATGCGACAGAGCCCGAAACCATATCGTCACAGATGGCGTCGGAGTCTTAGCAACGAGGAAGATGATGGCGGTAGAAAGAAGTATGGCGGCGAGAGGCCTACTACGACTCGTCGTAGTAGATCAAGATCGAGAGAGCGTCATAAGGGAAGATAGGATTCGATGCGACAGAGCTCGAAACCATATCGTCACAGATGGCGTCGGAGTCTTAGCAACGAGGAAGATGATGGCGGTAGAAAGAAGTATGGCGGCGAGAGGCCTACTACGACTCGTCGTAGTAGATCAAGATCGAGAGAGCGTCATAAGGGAAGATCGGATTCGATGCGACAGAGCCCGAAACCATATCGTCACAGATGGCGTCGGAGTCTTAGCAACGAGGAAGATGATGGCGGTAGAAAGAAGTATGGCGGCGAGAGGCCTACTACGACTCGTCGTAGTAGATCAAGATCGAGAGAGCGTCATAAGGGAAGATAGGATTCGATGCGACAGAGCTCGAAACCATATCGTCACAGATGGCGTCGGAGTCTTAGCAACGAGGAAGATGATGGCGGTAGAAAGAAGTATGGCGGCGAGAGGCCTACTACGACTCGTCGTAGTAGATCAAGATCGAGAGAGCGTCATAAGGGAAGATCGGATTCGATGCGACAGAGCCCGAAACCATATCGTCACAGATGGCGTCGGAGTCTTAGCAACGAGGAAGATGATGGCGGTAGAAAGAAGTATGGCGGCGAGAGGCCTACTACGACTCGTCGTAGTAGATCAAGATCGAGAGAGCGTCATAAGGGAAGATAGGATTCGATGCGACAGAGCTCGAAACCATATCGTCACAGATGGCGTCGGAGTCTTAGCAACGAGGAAGATGATGGCGGTAGAAAGAAGTATGGCGGCGAGAGGCCTACTACGACTCGTCGTAGTAGATCAAAATCGAGAGAGCGTCATAACGGAAGATCGGATTCGATGCGACAGAGCCCGAAACCATATCGTCACAGATGGCGTCGGAGTCTTAGCAACGAGGAAGATGATGGCGGTAGAAAGAAGTATGGCGGCGAGAGGCCTACTACGACTCGTCGTAGTAGATCAAGATCGAGAGAGCGTCATAAGGGAAGATAGGATTCGATGCGACAGAGCCCGAAACCATATCGTCACAGATGGCGTCGGAGTCTTAGCAACGAGGAAGATGATGGCGGTAGAAAGAAGTATGGCGGCGAGAGGCCTACTACGACTCGTCGTAGTAGATCAAGATCGAGAGAGCGTCATAAGGGAAGATCGGATTCGATGCGACAGAGCCCGAAACCATATCGTCACAGATGGCGTCGGAGTCTTAGCAACGAGGAAGATGATGGCGGTAGAAAGAAGTATGGCGGCGAGAGGCCTACTACGACTCGTCGTAGTAGATCAAGATCGAGAGAGCGTCATAAGGGAAGATAGGATTCGATGCGACAGAGCTCGAAACCATATCGTCACAGATGGCGTCGGAGTCTTAGCAACGAGGAAGATGATGGCGGTAGAAAGAAGTATGGCGGCGAGAGGCCTACTACGACTCGTCGTAGTAGATCAAAATCGAGAGAGCGTCATAACGGAAGATCGGATTCGATGCGACAGAGCCCGAAACCATATCGTCACAGATGGCGTCGGAGTCTTAGCAACGAGGAAGATGATGGCGGTAGAAAGAAGTATGGCGGCGAGAGGCCTACTACGACTCGTCGTAGTAGATCAAGATCGAGAGAGCGTCATAAGGGAAGATCGGATTCGATGCGACAGAGCCCGAAACCATATCGTCACAGATGGCGTCGGAGTCTTAGCAACGAGGAAGATGATGGCGGTAGAAAGAAGTATGGCGGCGAGAGGCCTACTACGACTCGTCGTAGTAGATCAAAATCGAGAGAGCGTCATAACGGAAGATCGGATTCGATGCGACAGAGCCCGAAACCATATCGTCACAGATGGCGTCGGAGTCTTAGCAACGAGGAAGATGATGGCGGTAGAAAGAAGTATGGCGGCGAGAGGCCTACTACGACTCGTCGTAGTAGATCAAAATCGAGAGAGCGTCATAACGGAAGATCGGATTCGATGCGACAGAGCCCGAAACCATATCGTCACAGATGGCGTCGGAGTCATAGCAACGAGGAAGATGATGGCGGTAGAAAGAAGTATGGCGGCGAGAGGCCTACTACGACTCGTCGTAGTAGATCAAGATCGAGAGAGCGTCATAAGAGAAGATAGGATTCGATGCGACAGAGCCCGAAACCATATCGTCACAGATGGCGTCGGAGTCATAGCAACGAGGAAGATGATGGCGGTAGAAAGAAGTATGGCGGCGAGAGGCGTACTACGACTCGTCGTAGTAGATCAAGATCGAGAGAGCGTCATAAGGGAAGATAGGATTCGATGCGACAGAGCCTGAAACCATATCGTCACAGATGGCGTCGGAGTCATAGCAACGAGGAAGATGATGGCGGTAGAAAGAAGTATGGCGGCGAGAGGCGTACTACGACTCGTTGTAGTAGATCAAGATCGAGAGAGCGTCATAAGAGAAGATAGGATTCGATGCGACAGAGCCCGAAACCATATCGTCACAGATGGCGTCGGAGTCATAGCAACGAGGAAGATGATGGCGGTAGAAAGAAGTATGGCGGCGAGAGGCCTACTACGACTCGTCGTAGTAGATCAAGATCGAGAGAGCGTCATAAGGGAAGATAGGATTCGATGCGACAGAGCCTGAAACCATATCGTCACAGATGGCGTCGGAGTCATAGCAACGAGGAAGATGATGGCGGTAGAAAGAAGTATGGCGGCGAGAGGCGTACTACGACTCGTTGTAGTAGATCAAGATCGAGAGAGCGTCATAAGGGAAGATAGGATTCGATGCGACAGAGCCCGAAACCATATCGTCACAGATGGCGTCGGAGTCTTAGCAACGAGGAAGATGATGGCGGTAGAAAGAAGTATGGCGGCGAGAGGCCTACTACGACTCGTCGTAGTAGATCAAGATCGAGAGAGCGTCATAAGGGAAGATAGGATTCGATGCGACAGAGCCCGAAACCATATCGTCACAGATGGCGTCGGAGTCATAGCAACGAGGAAGATGATGGCGGTAGAAAGAAGTATGGCGGCGAGAGGCCTACTACGACTCGTCGTAGTAGATCAAGATCGAGAGAGCGTCATAAGGGAAGATAGGATTCGATGCGACAGAGCCTGAAACCATATCGTCACAGATGGCGTCGGAGTTATAGCAACGAGGAAGATGATGGCGGTAGAAAGAAGTATGGCGGCGAGAGGCGTACTACGACTCGTCGTAGTAGATCAAGATCGAGAGAGCGTCATAAGGGAAGATAGGATTCGATGCGACAGAGCCCGAAACCATATCGTCACAGATGGCGTCGGAGTCTTAGCAACGAGGAAGATGATGGCGGTAGAAAGAAGTATGGCGGCGAGAGGCCTACTACGACTCGTCGTAGTAGATCAAAATCGAGAGAGCGTCATAACGGAAGATCGGATTCGATGCGACAGAGCCCGAAACCATATCGTCACAGATGGCGTCGGAGTCTTAGCAACGAGGAAGATGATGGCGGTAGAAAGAAGTATGGCGGCGAGAGGCCTACTACGACTCGTCGTAGTAGATCAAGATCGAGAGAGCGTCATAAGGGAAGATCGGATTCGATGCGACAGAGCCCGAAACCATATCGTCACAGATGGCGTCGGAGTCTTAGCAACGAGGAAGATGATGGCGGTAGAAAGAAGTATGGCGGCGAGAGGCCTACTACGACTCGTCGTAGTAGATCAAAATCGAGAGAGCGTCATAACGGAAGATCGGATTCGATGCGACAGAGCCCGAAACCATATCGTCACAGATGGCGTCGGAGTCTTAGCAACGAGGAAGATGATGGCGGTAGAAAGAAGTATGGCGGCGAGAGGCCTACTACGACTCGTCGTAGTAGATCAAAATCGAGAGAGCGTCATAACGGAAGATCGGATTCGATGCGACAGAGCCCGAAACCATATCGTCACAGATGGCGTCGGAGTCATAGCAACGAGGAAGATGATGGCGGTAGAAAGAAGTATGGCGGCGAGAGGCCTACTACGACTCGTCGTAGTAGATCAAGATCGAGAGAGCGTCATAAGAGAAGATAGGATTCGATGCGACAGAGCCCGAAACCATATCGTCACAGATGGCGTCGGAGTCATAGCAACGAGGAAGATGATGGCGGTAGAAAGAAGTATGGCGGCGAGAGGCCTACTACGACTCGTCGTAGTAGATCAAGATCGAGAGAGCGTCATAAGGGAAGATAGGATTCGATGCGACAGAGCCCGAAACCATATCGTCACAGATGGCGTCGGAGTCATAGCAACGAGGAAGATGATGGCGGTAGAAAGAAGTATGGCGGCGAGAGGCGTACTACGACTCGTCGTAGTAGATCAAGATCGAGAGAGCGTCATAAGGGAAGATAGGATTCGATGCGACAGAGCCTGAAACCATATCGTCACAGATGGCGTCGGAGTCATAGCAACGAGGAAGATGATGGCGGTAGAAAGAAGTATGGCGGCGAGAGGCGTACTACGACTCGTCGTAGTAGATCAAGATCGAGAGAGCGTCATAAGGGAAGATAGGATTCGATGCGACAGAGCCCGAAACCATATCGTCACAGATGGCGTCGGAGTCATAGCAACGAGGAAGATGATGGCGGTAGAAAGAAGTATGGCGGCGAGAGGCCTACTACGACTCGTCGTAGTAGATCAAGATCGAGAGAGCGTCATAAGGGAAGATAGGATTCGATGCGACAGAGCCCGAAACCATATCGTCACAGATGGCGTCGGAGTCATAGCAACGAGGAAGATGATGGCGGTAGAAAGAAGTATGGCGGCGAGAGGCCTACTACGACTCGTCGTAGTAGATCAAGATCGAGAGAGCGTCATAAGGGAAGATAGGATTCGATGCGACAGAGCCCGAAACCATATCGTCACAGATGGCGTCGGAGTCATAGCAACGAGGAAGATGATGGCGGTAGAAAGAAGTATGGCGGCGAGAGGCCTACTACGACTCGTCGTAGTAGATCAAGATCGAGAGAGCGTCATAAGGGAAGATAGGATTCGATGCGACAGAGCCCGAAACCATATCGTCACAGATGGCGTCGGAGTCATAGCAACGAGGAAGATGATGGCGGTAGAAAGAAGTATGGCGGCGAGAGGCCTACTACGACTCGTCGTAGTAGATCAAGATCGAGAGAGCGTCATAAGGGAAGATAGGATTCGATGCGACAGAGCCCGAAACCATATCGTCACAGATGGCGTCGGAGTCATAGCAACGAGGAAGATGATGGCGGTAGAAAGAAGTATGGCGGCGAGAGGCGTACTACGACTCGTCGTAGTAGATCAAGATCGAGAGAGCGTCATAAGGGAAGATAGGATTCGATGCGACAGAGCCCGAAACCATATCGTCACAGATGGCGTCGGAGTCATAGCAACGAGGAAGATGATGGCGGTAGAAAGAAGTATGGCGGCGAGAGGCCTACTACGACTCGTCGTAGTAGATCAAGATCGAGAGAGCGTCATAAGGGAAGATAGGATTCGATGCGACAGAGCCCGAAACCATATCGTCACAGATGGCGTCGGAGTCATAGCAACGAGGAAGATGATGGCGGTAGAAAGAAGTATGGCGGCGAGAGGCCTACTACGACTCGTCGTAGTAGATCAAGATCGAGAGAGCGTCATAAGGGAAGATAGGATTCGATGCGACAGAGCCTGAAACCATATCGTCACAGATGGCGTCGGAGTCATAGCAACGAGGAAGATGATGGCGGTAGAAAGAAGTATGGCGGCGAGAGGCGTACTACGACTCGTTGTAGTAGATCAAGATCGAGAGAGCGTCATAAGGGAAGATAGGATTCGATGCGACAGAGCCCGAAACCATATCGTCACAGATGGCGTCGGAGTCTTAGCAACGAGGAAGATGATGGCGGTAGAAAGAAGTATGGCGGCGAGAGGCCTACTACGACTCGTCGTAGTAGATCAAGATCGAGAGAGCGTCATAAGGGAAGATAGGATTCGATGCGACAGAGCCCGAAACCATATCGTCACAGATGGCGTCGGAGTCATAGCAACGAGGAAGATGATGGCGGTAGAAAGAAGTATGGCGGCGAGAGGCCTACTACGACTCGTCGTAGTAGATCAAGATCGAGAGAGCGTCATAAGGGAAGATAGGATTCGATGCGACAGAGCCCGAAACCATATCGTCACAGATGGCGTCGGAGTCTTAGCAACGAGGAAGATGATGGCGGTAGAAAGAAGTATGGCGGCGAGAGGCCTACTACGACTCGTCGTAGTAGATCAAGATCGAGAGAGCGTCATAAGGGAAGATAGGATTCGATGCGACAGAGCCCGAAACCATATCGTCACAGATGGCGTCGGAGTCATAGCAACGAGGAAGATGATGGCGGTAGAAAGAAGTATGGCGGCGAGAGGCCTACTACGACTCGTCGTAGTAGATCAAGATCGAGAGAGCGTCATAAGGGAAGATAGGATTCGATGCGACAGAGCCCGAAACCATATCGTCACAGATGGCGTCGGAGTCATAGCAACGAGGAAGATGATGGCGGTAGAAAGAAGTATGGCGGCGAGAGGCCTACTACGACTCGTCGTAGTAGATCAAGATCGAGAGAGCGTCATAAGGGAAGATAGGATTCGATGCGACAGAGCCCGAAACCATATCGTCACAGATGGCGTCGGAGTCATAGCAACGAGGAAGATGATGGCGGTAGAAAGAAGTATGGCGGCGAGAGGCCTACTACGACTCGTCGTAGTAGATCAAGATCGAGAGAGCGTCATAACGGAAGATCGGATTCGATGCGACAGAGCCCGAAACCATATCGTCACAGATGGCGTCGGAGTCATAGCAACGAGGAAGATGATGGCGGTAGAAAGAAGTATGGCGGCGAGAGGCCTACTACGACTCGTCGTAGTAGATCAAGATCGAGAGAGCGTCATAAGGGAAGATAGGATTCGATGCGACAGAGCCCGAAACCATATCGTCACAGATGGCGTCGGAGTCATAGCAATGAGGAAGATGATGGCGGTAGAAAGAAGTATGGCGGCGAGAGGCCTACTACGACTCGTCGTAGTAGATCAAGATCGAGAGAGCGTCATAAGGGAAGATAGGATTCGATGCGACAGAGCCCGAAACCATATCGTCACAGATGGCGTCGGAGTCTTAGCAACGAGGAAGATGATGGCGGTAGAAAGAAGTATGGCGGCGAGAGGCCTACTACGACTCGTCGTAGTAGATCAAGATCGAGAGAGCGTCATAAGGGAAGATAGGATTCGATGCGACAGAGCCCGATACCATATCGTCACAGATGGCGTCGGAGTCTTAGCAACGAGGAAGATGATGGCGGTAGAAAGAAGTATGGCGGCGAGAGGCCTACTACGACTCGTCGTAGTAGATCAAGATCGAGAGAGCGTCATAAGGGAAGATAGGATTCGATGCGACAGAGCCCGAAACCATATCGTCACAGATGGCGTCGGAGTCTTAGCAACGAGGAAGATGATGGCGGTAGAAAGAAGTATGGCGGCGAGAGGCCTACTACGACTCGTCGTAGTAGATCAAGATCGAGAGAGCGTCATAAGGGAAGATAGGATTCGATGCGACAGAGCCCGAAACCATATCGTCACAGATGGCGTCGGAGTCTTAGCAACGAGGAAGATGATGGCGGTAGAAAGAAGTATGGCGGCGAGAGGCCTTCTACGACTCGTCGTAGTAGATCAAGATCGAGAGAGCGTCATAAGGGAAGATAGGATTCGATGCGACAGAGCCCGAAACCATATCGTCACAGATGGCGTCGGAGTCATAGCAATGAGGAAGATGATGGCGGTAGAAAGAAGTATGGCGGCGAGAGGCCTACTACGACTCGTCGTAGTAGATCAAGATCGAGAGAGCGTCATAAGGGAAGATAGGATTCGATGCGACAGAGCCCGAAACCATATCGTCACAGATGGCGTCGGAGTCTTAGCAACGAGGAAGATGATGGCGGTAGAAAGAAGTATGGCGGCGAGAGGCCTACTACGACTCGTCGTAGTAGATCAAGATCGAGAGAGCGTCATAAGGGAAGATAGGATTCGATGCGACAGAGCCCGATACCATATCGTCACAGATGGCGTCGGAGTCTTAGCAACGAGGAAGATGATGGCGGTAGAAAGAAGTATGGCGGCGAGAGGCCTACTACGACTCGTCGTAGTAGATCAAGATCGAGAGAGCGTCATAAGGGAAGATAGGATTCGATGCGACAGAGCCCGAAACCATATCGTCACAGATGGCGTCGGAGTCTTAGCAACGAGGAAGATGATGGCGGTAGAAAGAAGTATGGCGGCGAGAGGCCTACTACGACTCGTCGTAGTAGATCAAGATCGAGAGAGCGTCATAAGGGAAGATAGGATTCGATGCGACAGAGCCCGAAACCATATCGTCACAGATGGCGTCGGAGTCTTAGCAACGAGGAAGATGATGGCGGTAGAAAGAAGTATGGCGGCGAGAGGCCTACTACGACTCGTCGTAGTAGATCAAGATCGAGAGAGCGTCATAAGGGAAGATAGGATTCGATGCGACAGAGCCCGAAACCATATCGTCACAGATGGCGTCGGAGTCTTAGCAACGAGGAAGATGATGGCGGTAGAAAGAAGTATGGCGGCGAGAGGCCTACTACGACTCGTCGTAGTAGATCAAGATCGAGAGAGCGTCATAAGGGAAGATAGGATTCGATGCGACAGAGCCCGAAACCATATCGTCACAGATGGCGTCGGAGTCTTAGCAACGAGGAAGATGATGGCGGTAGAAAGAAGTATGGCGGCGAGAGGCCTACTACGACTCGTCGTAGTAGATCAAGATCGAGAGAGCGTCATAAGGGAAGATAGGATTCGATGCGACAGAGCCCGAAACCATATCGTCACAGATGGCGTCGGAGTCTTAGCAACGAGGAAGATGATGGCGGTAGAAAGAAGTATGGCGGCGAGAGGCCTTCTACGACTCGTCGTAGTAGATCAAGATCGAGAGAGCGTCATAAGGGAAGATCGGATTCGATGCGACAGAGCCCGAAACCATATCGTCACAGATGGCGTCGGAGTCTTAGCAACGAGGAAGATGATGGCGGTAGAAAGAAGTATGGCGGCGAGAGGCCTACTACGACTCGTCGTAGTAGATCAAGATCGAGAGAGCGTCATAAGGGAAGATAGGATTCGATGCGACAGAGCCCGAAACCATATCGTCACAGATGGCGTCGGAGTCTTAGCAACGAGGAAGATGATGGCGGTAGAAAGAAGTATGGCGGCGAGAGGCCTTCTACGACTCGTCGTAGTAGATCAAGATCGAGAGAGCGTCATAAGGGAAGATCGGATTCGATGCGACAGAGCCCGAAACCATATCGTCACAGATGGCGTCGGAGTCTTAGCAACGAGGAAGATGATGGCGGTAGAAAGAAGTATGGCGGCGAGAGGCCTACTACGACTCGTCGTAGTAGATCAAGATCGAGAGAGCGTCATAAGGGAAGATAGGATTCGATGCGACAGAGCCCGAAACCATATCGTCACAGATGGCGTCGGAGTCTTAGCAACGAGGAAGATGATGGCGGTAGAAAGAAGTATGGCGGCGAGAGGCCTACTACGACTCGTCGTAGTAGATCAAGATCGAGAGAGCGTCATAAGGGAAGATCGGATTCGATGCGACAGAGCCCGAAACCATATCGTCACAGATGGCGTCGGAGTCTTAGCAACGAGGAAGATGATGGCGGTAGAAAGAAGTATGGCGGCGAGAGGCCTACTACGACTCGTCGTAGTAGATCAAGATCGAGAGAGCGTCATAACGGAAGATCGGATTCGATGCGACAGAGCCCGATACCATATCGTCACAGATGGCGTCGGAGTCTTAGCAACGAGGAAGATGATGGCGTTAGAAAGAAGTATGGCGGCGAGAGCCCTACTACGACTCGTCGTAGTAGATCAAGATCGAGAGAGCGTCATAATGAGAGATGCTCCAGCACAGGACATAAATGTGTTGCTGCAAGTCCTCTGCCGTATTGTCACGTAAGCAATATCTGTCTTCATCAACAACAGCAACATGTTGACAAGCGATTGTTTAACATCGATTCTTTTTTTAGCACGAATGTTATTGGCCGCCAATAATACCGCCACGGCCTGATCATATTTTATTTATGGGACCACCGCTGCCACCTGGTGTGAGTTTACCAATGCCGTTGCAAAACTTTGGCGCAATGCGGCCACATAGTCTGGGCATAGGGCCGCCCCCAGGGCAACCTGTACCAATTTATAATAATCCACGGCTGTCATTCGTTAGGGGAAGGATCAAGCAAGGAACAAGCGATCCAGATTCAAAGAATTCCGCGGCACGTGACCAAAACGAAACTGAAAGTCGCTAATAAATGAAATGTGATGATGACTATAAAAATATTCATGAATACTATTCATGATAGTTTTGAAAACTTGTAAAGTTGAACAAAAGAGCAGACGGAAGGCAGAAAATTATTCAGAATATATTTTTATTTGCATGCAATAGAAAAGCACTAAAAGTGAGGCAATATACATTTTATGTGTTGATTCCGAAGACGTTCATTTTAGACTTGTTTCTCAACAATCTGCTGTTTTATTTAGTGGTAACAAATTTTATATACAACAAGAACAAATTACTTATTTTGCTTATATTATGTTCTATGTTATTAACACTCTTCTTTATATTACTTTAAACATTAGCAAACATTTTCGTTACATTTAAACATGAGTAAATTGTAATAATTTAAAAGTGTCGATCGTCTTGCAACCGTTCAATCCAACGGAAAGTTTCCTTTTCTGTCCGATTCCCTTACAGCATTGCATAGGTACTTGGCACCCATGCAATGGATTATGATGAAAGCCATCCATCTAAAACAAATAGCAAACTTAATTGAAACTTGAAATAAAATAAAAAAACTCGCTTACATTCATAAATTGATTGCTTGATAAAAATGTTCTTATAATTTTTTTTTCGGTTTTCTTCTTATTTTATATTTATCTTATATTTATGTAATGTTTTATATTTATCTAATTTATCATTTCTGCAACGGATCATTCATGAGACCAAGGGAAAGGGTTAAGACTCCTATACACCGAAAATGCAACCAGGAATACACTATAAATCTTCCATAAGAAACCATTGAAAGCTTTGGGGCAGAATTTTGGTTTCATTTCAGACTGGATGTACCAAAATGTTCATAAGTGAAATCTTACTGGGCTGTCACAGCCCTTTTTTCGAGTTTCGCTTTCATAATTGAGACATGTTAAGAAATGCGAAAAAAGATTTATTTCGCTAAAATGGAATTTATTCAAAAAAAAAGGCTCTGGGATTACCTTTCTGATGGTGGATACGTAAGACGACTGTTTGTTTACATCGGAGTTGATCAGCTGGTGTATGTAGGACTCTTCAATGAATTATTAATTTTCCTTCCATTTTCATCCATTTCATTCCTTTTATTCTTTGCTGGTGCTAAATCAAGGAACCTAAAAAAAACAAATTTAATATTAATTCCATGTGAATAAACTTTTGAGTTAATAATTAACATTCAAACATTGAACATTCATTCACCTTTAACATGATATTGATTCCTTCTGATTTGCCAAACTTCAGTTTGATCACGCCCCAGCTGGTTATTGTCGTGTTCATTTTTATATTATTGATATCTCTGGATTATTGGAACATCTGCTTTTATATTGATTATCCATCTAAAGCGAAGAATCTTACATTAACTTTAATATGAGGTTTAATAAAAAAAAGTTTATGTCGACTTATAAAGTTACTGGCCCAATAATTTTATATTCTTCTTAATTTCCCCATAAAAACAGCAACTTTCTTATCGCTCTGTATATATTACTCTTATTTTTTTTATTAATTTTGTTCCTCTACCATTTCCCTGCTGTACTACCAATTTTTCTCATAGACAATTCCGACTTTCCATTTCAACCAACCGTTTAAATTGCTCCAGAAATTCTCTGAGTTTTGAAGTGGAAGCACCTGAAAAACCACTCTGAAATGATCCGCATGGTATTTTTATGGCAGAAACCACTTCAACTGGTAGAGAAAGTTCTGCTTGATCTTCAACAATCGCTATGTCTTCGGTTTCGCAGCCGAAGGTGCCTGAAAAAGGAATAAATGCGCGACAATTAGTTTGCCTTGTCATCATCATTAAAACGCTACTCTAGACAACAAGAATAACACGAACAATCATCCTAATAAGGCGTTACGATTCGCATTGCGTGCCTACAACATTTGATCTGCTTTAAGGACGCAGAAAACGACGTGGAAAATTCGGGAAATTGAAATTTTCAAAAGTGTGTTTTTAGAAACTCCATTACAGCATTTCATTTGATGCTGCGAAGTTGCGTACTACATACATTAAGTACGTAAATATCTAAATCAGTGACCAAACTAATAAGCGAGATAAGCCTACTACATGATTGAAGGTGGGTAATTGTCGAAATGCATGGTCCTAAAGAACATTAAATTACTCGATAACGGTGCAAGATAGCGCTATCCAACAAGAGTACCTTTTCCATTCAGAAGACATGAGGAATTCTTACTATCCGTTCCCAATGGTCGAAATTCTAAAGATAAAAAAGTTCTGGCTTCTGGAAAGAAGTATGCTATCGAGAACACCATTTTCCAGAAGTTTTTCAAGGTTTGAAGTAGCGTCAAGTTGTTAATGAAATAACGTACAAGTTTACTACTAACCACATTATATATACACGGTCTGACCCAAAAGTTCCAGGACTGATTGCATAAAAACAAAACGGTTTGTCATATCAAATTTATTTCAGATTATTCAAAATAGGACCCTTCCTCATTTATACACCGTTGAAAACGTTTGTAATATGATTGGAAGCAGAGGGCACACTCGATTTTTGGCAGCCTGCCCAGGACGTCGGTCACAGTACTTTGAATGTCCTCTACGGACTAGAAATATTTTGCCTTCATCTCCATTTTTCGCTTGGAGAAGAGCCAGAAGTCTGCTCGATCCAGATCTGGCGAATAGGGGGAGGTACTTCAACACAACGATGCCTTTCTTGGCCAGAAACTCCTTGAAAATCCTGCATTTGTGGGACAAACCAGGCGCAAACTTTCTTTTTGTGCAAATCTTCTACCAAAATTTGGTTGACAGTAATCCTGGGTATCCCAATCATGTCTTCCAGCAATCGGATCGATAAACACTTGTCGGTTTTTGTAGCTTCGGCTACTTTTCTCACGTTATCATCACTACGCCCTTCTTTTGGGCGTCCTGGGCGGGAATCACCTTAAATCTCTTCACGACCTTCTTTGAAAATTGCAAACCACTGGAAAACAGTTCTCCGACTCATTGCTTCCTTTCCGTGTGCTTTTTGAATCATTTCAAAAGTTTCTGTGGCACTTTTTCCAGCTTTAAAACAAAACTCGATGTTGGCGCGAATTTCGAGTTTAGAATCCATGACGATGAATTAAAAGTTGGTTTCCGAAAAATGGAATTGCGAGAAAAGTATAAATGCTAGAAGTCTGAAACTCTCTAAAATGACAGAGTATTTGTTGACCTATTTAACGCATTTTTCATATTCACGGTGACACTTAGAAAAAAAAAGTTATAGCAACAGTCCGGGAACTTTTGGGTCAGACCGTGTATAACGTCGACGTAACAGGATTGTCCACTGTTCACAAGCCATCCAAAATAGTTGCTCAAAAAGGCAACCATCAAGTTGGCGCACTTACAACTGGCGAAATGGGTATTGAGAACTACAGGCATATTTTGTATGAATGCTGCAGGTGAATTCACACCTCCCACGGTAATTTGGGCGCTCGGGTGACGAAGACAATTAAAAGACGCCGTTGCGGCTTAAGGAATATTTATTTGTAACGCAAGATACTATACAATTTGTGTTGCGCGATATCGCGTGCTGTCGCGGTTAATTATCGTCCGAAACTGTGCTGGTGGAAACTGCCTTTTGCAACCAAAAATCCTGGCTGGGGAAACCGCGTAGAAATCGACGGACAGGTTAAACAAAGACGACAAACAAGACCTCAAACTGATGATCGAAAGCCTGCCGAAGACCGTCAAAAGCACAGGATATACAGCAGGCCGCGTAGACGAAGGCAGTCACGCTAGAAGTTCTGTTTTTACCACACAACAAAAAATTGGGATAAAAAGACCGGCTCTTGCTCTTCCTAATCGCCACCACGACATTATACGCTGCAAACGGTAGTAGGATAAACATCTACGGCCGAATGCCTTTATTTGGGGAGATAGTTATTTGTAAGCTAGGCGCACAAATTATAGAAGATTTCGAAACCGTAACAGCAAATGAAAAATAAGTTTTGACGGCCTTTAAATACAAAATGCAAGGTTCTGCAGGCCAACTAACCAAAATCGTTGATGCAAATGGAGTAGATTTTCACAGAAAGGCGTTCATTAGTAAAAATAATTTTCTGCTGATATTGCATTTAGCATCTCAGCGGATATTGTAAAACTCTTGCTGCAGGTGGGAGGTCGTTGAGCTTTTGGATTTTCTGCTAATGTAGCATTTAGTACCGGAGGGATATTGTCAAATTCTGATTGTGGGGGAAGGTCTGCGATGTATAAATTCAGACTAGAATGTTTATATTTTTATTCTACTTCAAAAATTCGACAAGTACGTACTTGCTAAGCAATAATTTTTAATATCAGTAAGAAATAAAGTAATATACAAAAAAGAAAATGGATAAAGCAAACCAAATGGCTATGCCTACTTTAAAACATATTTTAAAGTATCAAGACTTAAAAATTAGTGAATTGTATCCAGTAATAAGTCTGAAGAGAACGAGTAGAAACTACGGACGGAGTATTTTGATGGAACTAAAAGATGGTGTGCTATTTCTGCCCAAAAGGATGGATGATCTAACGGACGATATGATGTGCTCCAAAATTGGCTTCCTATATGAGGGATTGGGGACAGAAGGAGCCCCAAGACAACGTAATTTTGAATTTGTAAAGATGTAAAAATAATGTCTCCTTTACTGGTATAAATATTTGATTTTAATGTTACATATATCATTATTATTATAAAAACATAAATAGACGATTATTAAAATAAATATATTTTATTAGTATCAAACTTTCCTAACATTAATTCAATGTAATATCCTTCGTAGATATCCAGGAATTTTCGCTGCTGGGGAAACCGAGCCATTTGACAAAAATTTGGGCACCCCTTCGTTTTAAAATCTTTTCAATCAAGTACACGTCCGGATGTTGAACCTTTAGTAATTCTTCTTCATAAAATCCTCCTTTAATGTCTTGTCCTTTCAAATCGCGCAAAATATAAGTTACCGGATTTGTTAATTGAATTTTTGTTATCGCAAAAATTTCGCTAGAATAATTTGGCGTATATCCTTTATCACACGCTTCACGCTGGTTACTGATTCGTACTTTATCTCCTAGGTTAAACTTCCTAAATTTCGCTGGTGTTGCAATTTTAATTCGATTATATACATTCGTTAAGAGTATCTTTTTGATTTTTTTCATTTACATCTGATGGCTTCATACCAATTGTTCGATGTTTCGTATTATTATATTTATGTACAACATTTTGGAGAATTGACAACCACTTATAGCTACCCTGTAAACTAAATTGTTTCCACATAATACCCTTCAGTGTTCTGTTTACACGTTCAACTATACAAGCTTTTTTGTTGCTGTACACGCTATAATGATTTATATTATTCTTTTCCATAAGGCTTTTGAAATTGTTGTTATAAAATTCTTTGCCCATGTCCGATTGAATACTTTTAGGAACCTGCTTCATTTCCAATAAAATCTTTGCCATAGCTTTCGTAACTTCTACGCCACTCTTATTCTTAATTGGTGCAGCCCATACAAATTTCGAGAAGCAATCAATAACAACGAGAATATATTTAAAGCCCTTATTTTCTCGAGCAAATGGTATCATTTCAACAAGATCTATTTGTATAAGATCATGAACACCTTTTAATATCACCTTTCTTCTTTTAAAATTGATTCTTGCCGGTTTATGCAGCTCATTTACATCTTCTTTGATTTTAGAAAATGTAGATATAGACTCTTTCTTCTTCTTCTTCATGTTGTTGTCACGACTCGAATTATACTAAATTGTTTAATGCAAATTATTATAATCATAAATCATAATTTTGCGATTTCAAAAGGAAATCTGCATCAAATGAAATTGGAACTTTTAATATTAATTCAATAAATAACTTATTTGGATACGAAGCCATACTTTTCTCATCGGAAAATGATATTTTATCATTTTTCACTAATGTTTTACCCTTTATATCTTTTATGGAGAACTTTTCATCATTTATAATCATTATTACATTTTCTGGATGATTATGTAAATTAATGATAATACCAGAATCAAATAAAAATATATAAGTGGTTTCTATTTCATTATTTAACATGTATTTTTTAGAACCTGAAGCAGTTGTATTAGATTGGAACGACAAAGTTATCATTGAATATAATTTTGCTTGTTCCCACTTAGCAGTATCTCTTTGATGATAATAATTGCTTAAATGTTGTCCAAATTTATCTAGAACCATTATTATGATTATTCAATTACATTTGCTTCTCGCAATTCTTCAATTATCGAATTTATTTCGTTTGTGTGTCCAGTATGTCCTGCCGATCGCGATGCAACTAATAACCGTAATCGGTCTACTAGCTCATTTATGTTGTCCCAATAGATATAGTTTATGGGATCATTTGATACTTCCATCATCATATGCTTTCCCAGTTTTCTTTATCTTTGATCTCAAACCTTGAGACCAAGTTTGTGAACGTGGACGTCTAGGGGTCAAAGGTTCTGTTCGTATTTTGGAAATTATATTCTTATATTTCCAAGAAGAATTTCCATCAATTTGTCCTTCCGGCAAATTATGCCTCCGATGAGCATGTGTTCTTTTTACAATATCCAAGTATGTCCGCTCATCTAGTCTATTGTATCCAATTGGATGCTTTTTAAACATTAACTCATAAAGACCCACTGTGCCCGTATGTCGTAAATCGTTAATCATGAAGTCACTACCATCGATTGATATTTCGGAATCGCCTATCATGAATTGATTTGTATCAGGAACAAATCGAACACCGTATTCGAAATCAAATTCATTTGTTGCATCATGCAACAAATCTTCAATATATTGCCTTGGCAGCGGATTAAATCGTTGTAAACATGGCTCTGAGTCTGACGAAAATGAAAGTCTATTGATGTATTCTTTTGCGCTTTCCTCTTGTTCTTGATTTCCTGTAGAAGTATTGTGAGCAGCGGATGCAGCACCTTCATTATCATCTGTAATAACATCTTTCATACCGCCTTTGCTTTCGTAGAAAGTTTCAAAAGGAGGAGTTTTAAACTCTACCGATCTTTTGTCGTCATACAATGTACTAGATGCGAACAATTTTGGAAACTTTCCAGGATCCGTTTGAGGCGCTTTTCCATCGCCATCAATATTGTCTTCACGTTTAGTTTCTTGTTTAAACGAATCCGTGGCCTTCACGACACCTAACTTTCCAACAATTGTTTGAAGCCGTTTAGTTATCGGAGAAAAGCTTTCTTCTTTTATAGTTTCTCCACGTTTCAACGTTCGCAATTTTTCTTTGATAATTTTCGTTTTCTTGATGAGTTGTTTTGTTAAGCTAATATCTTCCTTTTCCATCGTCTTTTCTGCTAGTATAAATTCAATATGATATAAAAACCGCGTGCACAGATTTATTAGAGCTCCAATACAGGTGTATGCTGGATCAAATTCAGATGTTTACAGGTAGAAATACAGGTCGAATACAGGTGTGCACAGAACGAATTACAGGTAAATACAGATAAAATACAGGTATGTACTGTTGTTTAATGAGTGCAGTGTAAGTTATTGAAATTAACTTTATTCTGATAACCAAAATGTATGCTTCTTTAAGAGAATGTTTTACAGAGAGAAATATTCTAATACAACTATTTACTATTTTTCTTGTAACTATTTATATTACACATTCATTGTCTAGAGTTACGGATTGCTGAGATTAAATTAATATTCAACACCCTCCCATAATCTCAGCTGATTAACAATTATAAAAGAACTTATAATTATTAAACATTATGTCAGCAGACGCTTCCTTATCACATGATATGCAACTTTGTTAAGTGGCTTAGTTAATATGTCAGCTAACTGATCAGCTGACTTTATATATGCAATGTCAAATAACCCTGATTTAACTTTTTCTTTTACGAAGTGATATTTTATTTCAATGTGTTTGATTCTTTTTAGCTGCTCATTGCTTTTACACAATTTATTTGTGCTCTGGTTGTCTTCAAATATTGTTATTTTTGTGATTTTCTGAAACAGTTTTAATTCTTCTATTAATTGCTTCAACCAACATGCTTCAGATATCGATTGACTTAGAGCCACATATTCTGCTTCAGTTGTTGAGATTGCTACCGTTGATTGCTTTTTGGAAGACCAACACACTAATCCGTCAAGTACAAAAAATAAAAAACCACTCGTGGATTTACGATCAAGTGTGTCGCCTTGTGTCTACAAGTATTTTCAAGTTGGATTGATTCTGATTTTGAATACTTTAGACTTTCGGTTATAAAGTTGCTTTCCATTGGAGTGCTCACCTCCGAGCAATTGTTCATGCCGAATTTTATAAGAATATCCTTCAGGTATTGCTTTTGGTTTACACGAATCACTCCATTTTCAGTGTCCTGTATAATGTGCATTCCCAAATAATAACTTAATAGACCTAAATCCTTGATTTTAAATGCTTTTGACATTTCGGATTTCACAAGATTTATTTCATTTTCGTCGGATCCGGTGATTAGAATGTCATCTACATAGACACATACATAAATCTTAACTTTATCATTTACCTTAATGTATAAACAACAATCTGATAAAGATTTTTCAAAACCATTTGCTTTCATAAATGTATCAAGTTTAGTATACCAATATAACGGTGCCTTTTTTAAACCATAAAGTGCTTTAATCAATCTACAGACTTTGCCTTTCTCTTCCTTACATCCCTTTGGCAAATTCATGTATATAATTTCATTAAGTTCTCCATGTAAAAAAGCATTACAAACATCTAGTTGATATAATTTCCAACCCTTATTTACAGCTACGCAAAAAAATACGCGTATGGTAGTTAGTTTTACCACAGGTGAATATATATCATCGAATACATTTGTCTGTTGAAAACCTTTGGCGACCAACCGACACTTATACTGCGCTATTTTACCGTGTTGATCACGCTTAATTTTGAAGACAAATTTGCTGTCAATTACGTCACAGTCGCGAGGTTTTTCGACGATTTCCCATGTACCATTTTCGTTTAGCGCGTCTATTTCACGGTCAATCGCGCATTTCCACTGACTGCCATGCTGTCCCGTCATCGCTTCTTCGTATGACGTTGGCTCGTCGATGTCCATTGCAAAGAAACTGGTGTCGTAATCTTGAAGGTAAGAAGGTGCCCTGAGATTTCTCCTCGATCGCGAAAGATGGGTGTCTTCTTCCGCATTTACTTCTTTTTCATCGACTTTTTCAATTTCTTCTTGGTTGACCTCATCGATTTCTTCTTCGTCGACCTTTTCAATTTCTTCCTCATCAACTTCAACATTTTTGTTGACCATTTTAACTTTTTCTTCATCATCAACATTCTTCATTTCAGATTTAGGCACAAATATTACGTCTCTGGCTATTTCAATTACATTCTTTGAAGGAATGAATACTCTTAGACCTTTCACTTCTTCACTATAGCCAACGAATATTCCCCTTTTTGATTTTGGGTCTAGTTTTTTTCTCTTTTCTTTTGGCACATGAATGTAAACTTCAGCGCCAAACGTCTTTAACGTGTTGATATCGAATGGTTTCTTATGACATAATTCAAAAGGTGTCTTACCCTTGACTGAACTGTTTCCCGACCTGTTAATTACATACACAGCCGTATATACCGCTTCCGCCCAGAAGCATTTTTCCATATTTTCTCGCATAACATTGTTCTTGCTGCTTCAACTATTGTGCGCATTTCTCTCTCTGCTCGCCCATTTTGTTGTGGCGTATAGGGTATTGTTTTTTGATGTCTGAAACCTTTTGATTGTGCTAATTGGTATATTTCTTTGTTAACAAACTCACCTCCGTTGTCCGACCGCAAAGTTTTTACTCTGTTTCCAGTAATTACCTCTGCTTTCTGCAAAAAATCAGTTAATTTCGCTGGGACTTCCGACTTAGTCTTGAGGAAGTAGATGGTTCTGTATTGGCTATAATCATCTTTTAACATCAAGAAGTATTTTGAACCTCCCAATGACTCCTCTTCTATTGGACCACACAAATCCATGTGGAAAAATTCCCCTGGTGTTGAGCATCTATTTTCACTTTTCGTGAAAGGAGCCTTTTGGAATTTTCCAAGTTGACATGCTTCACAAAACTCACTGTCTTCTTTGTATTCTATGTTTTCTCGTTTCAGAAATTGTTTAACATGAGTAAAATTCGGATGAGCTAGTCTTTCATGCCATGTACTCAGATTCACAACTTTCTTCCTAGCTATCAGTCCCATTGCTGTTTCTTCCTTGAAATTCATTTCATACAAATTCCCTTTTCTTTTTGCTTCTGCACATACAACGCCATCAACGTTAAAAAATTGACTCACATGTTTGTTTGATGACATAGTGTAGCCTTTATCTAATGCAGCTCCTTGAGAAAATAAGTTGCACGTTAATTGAGGCACATATAAAACGTTTGACAAAACAGTGTCAATTTCTTCTGAGCCTACTATTGCTTTAAGTTTGACTTGACCGCTTCCTTCGGATTTCAGGAACGAGCCGTCACCAATTTTAACTAACTTCTCCGTTTTAAATGCATTGTACGAGTAGAACTTATCTATTTCTGAGCACATGTGTTCGCTTGCGCCACTGTCTAAATACCAATTACCTTTATTTCCACCTTCGTTTAGCATTGCACAACTCACGAACGCATTTCCTCTTACTGAACTGGCTATATTAGCACGATTTTCATTACGTTCATTACTTGTTTTCTTTAGTAACCAACAGTCTTTCATTAGATGTCCTTTATGACTTTTCCTTTGTTCGGACATCTGTTCCTTAAATGACCAAAACGTCCGCAACCATAACACTGGAACTGCCGTTCTTTTTGTACATTGAACGCCGACACAGGAGTCGAAGTTTCTCGCATCTTCATTCGGTCTTCTTCTACTTGTAATCTTGAAGTTAATTCGTTCAAGTTTTGGTTGCACATTGGTGTAGATTCCCAAGCCGAAACGAAATATGCCCATTCTTGTGGCAATGACATGAGGATTTTTGAAATAATCATTTTATCAGATATTCCCTCCTTCATGTTCTTCATTTGACATGTTAAGTCCTGCACTTTTGAAATAAACGTGGCTATACCTTCGCCTTCATATTTAATGTTGTAAAATTTCTGTTGCAATAAATATATGCTGGTTTGTGATTTCATTTCATACACGCTCAGCAGTTTCGCCCACATCTCTGCTGCAGATGTGCAGTTTAGAATATGTGTTGTTGGGCTATCAATTGCGTGTTATTCAACAATGTTGTTGGGAATATCATTTCATCTCAAGTTTTATTGAGAAGAAAACGTGGAGGAGGAAGATTTTTGAACGGAGCAATTAATAAGCTGCCTTTCGAACTGCATATTCCAGGATATAATTACTGCGGACCTGGTACAAAACTCAGCAAACGTTTAGCTCGAGGCGATAGTGGTGTTAATGATGGATTAGATGAGGCTTGCAAGCAACACGATATTACATATAATCAATATAACGATTTAGAACATAGGCATATTGCCTATAAGTTATTAAGTGAAGAAGCATTAAAACGACTGTCTTCGAAAGACGCATCGTTGGGTGAAAAGGCAGCAGCTTTAGGTGTGGTGACAGCAATGAAAGCAAAAGTTAAACTTGGCATGGGATTGAATACAAATCAAAACAGGAAGAGGAGAGTAAATAGCAGGAGCAAAGTTACGAAAACTAAAAAACGGTGTATATTAAGTTTCAAAGCCGTTGCAAAACAAGCTAAAGATGCGTTGAATAAAAGAAAGTTTGAGACTGTAAATGATGCCATTCAAGCGGCCGTGAAGTCAATTAAGAGTATAAAAAAAGGAAAGAAAATTCGGCCTATAAGAATTGTACCAATTCCAAGAAAGGGTGGCTTTCTGCCATTAATACCACTTTTCGCTGGATTGTCCGCATTGGGAGCATTAGGCGGCGGAGCTGCAGGTATTGCAAAAGCTGTTAGTCATGCAAGAGCTGCAGGAGAACAATTAATCCTAGAGGCTCTTGGATATAGAGTAATTGCTAAGAAATATTAATCGGAATTGGTACAAACGATTCAAACTACAGTGCAAAATTAAATTTTCGCAGTGTTTATTATTTTGTCAATTTGAGAGTCAGTGTTTTCGTATAAGACGCAAATAATGAATTATAATATATTAAACGTGAATGAAAAGGCTTTATTCGATAACTCGATTATTAACGCGGAAAAGCATACGCATCAACCGTATGCGGCCTCCTCATTAAATAACAACGATGAAATTCGGATTCCAATTCAACAACTAGATGTTTACACATTGCCCTGGGGCAGTTCTTTAAATATTGAAGGAAAACTTTCGAGAACAGATGATCAGCCGGCAACAAGATCTACGTTAGTGAATAATGCTATCGCATTTTTGTTTGACGAAATTCGATATGAATTTGGGGGCGTTGTAATTGACAGAGTCAGAAATCCTGGAATAACGTCAACTATCAAAGGTTATGTTTCAATGAATCAAAATGAAAGTATGCGAATGGCGAATGCTGGTTGGACAGGTTTCGAGAAATCTGAAATAACTGACGCATCAGGAAATTTTAACGTTTGCATTCCTTTGCGTATGCTAATGGGATTTTGTGAAGATTTTAGGAAAATTGTTCTAAATTTGAGACAAGAATTGATTTTAATACGAAGCAATAATCGAAGAAGTCGAAATTGAAAAAGTGAAAATAGAATTAAGTAAAGTTTTGTGGAAAATGCCGCATATTTCTGCAGACGATGTTGAACGATTACGCCTAATGAATTACGTAGCCGAAAACAAAGAACTCTATGTGGCATTCAGAAGTTGGGAAATTCATGAATATCCATTGTTGCAAGAAACGCAACGTCATTCTTGGAGCGTAAAGACGGCTACGCAGCTGGAGAGGCCTCGTTTCGTAATTGTAGGATTTCAAACAAATCGCAAAAATAATGCTGACGCCAATGCAAGCCACTTTGATCATTGTAACTTAACAAACATTCGACTATATTTAAATTCTGAAGTATATCCTTATGATAATTTAAATCTAAATTTTACTAATAATCAATGGGCTACATTATACGAAATGTATGCGCAGTTTCAAGAATCTTATGATGAACGCGAAAATGAGCCCCTCTTTACACCAAAAACCTTCAAATCTCTAGCACCTTTGGCAGTTATTGATTGTTCGCATCAGAACGAGGTGCTAAAAGTTGGAGCTGTGGATATTCGTTTGGAATTCGAGACAAATATAAATATTCCTGCAAAAACCACCGCCTACTGTTTAATAATACACGATCGTTTAATAAAATATAATCCATTGACAAGCGCAGTTAGAATTGCTTAATACATTAAAAATATGTTTATTATCGAAGTTCAAGGCTTTAAATATAAGTCTTCAAATTTTTTATGCAGAGAAATTGCAATTGTCAATATCTCAACTGGCAATTTTGTGCATACACTTTTTCAACTTCCACTAGATTCGAAATGGTTGTGCGATGGATATAAGAAGCAGATTTCTTGGTTAACGAAATATCTGCATGGGCTGACATGGAATAGTAACGACAATGAAAATGTCCTACCGTATTCGGCATTAGAAAATTTTATTAAAAATGTAATTACCGATTCAAATGAAAGCATATTTGTTAAGGGACTGGAAAAGCGCAATTGGCTGCAAGAAATTTTACCAAATAACATTATAATTGATTTATTTGATTATAATTGCCCAAAAGTTTTAAAGTTAAGAAAAATGTATCAGGATAGATGTTTCCCATATTGTAATAATCATATTTCTTCCAATGTACAATGTTGTTTAGAAAACGTGTTTTGCTTGTGTGAGTGGTATAAAGGAAACAACGAAATACGTTATAATTGATTTATATTAATGTAAATGTTCAATAGCTTTTAAATCGAAAAAATTAATAAATAAATGTATAATAGTTACATGTTTTATTTTTCCCAATGCGCAATGCCGCTTACAAAGCCTGCTTTGGTTGCACGAGTGGTGGAAAAGTTAAAACCTGTTGGTTTGTAACAATATGAAATGAGGACTCTCGGTTTGTGAATTTCATTCGACTTCACGCAGTGTAACAGAAAAATGTGCTTCGATTACTGCCATCAACAGAACATGAACACCGTGTTAGAATCGCTGGAAGTGTCGTTAAAAACACTGGCAAATATACAGGAGATATATTTGCAACAACACGAAGCGCTTCTTAATTTGATGTGGAGACAACAAACAGAGCAACAACAACAAGAACAAGAACCGCTCGACCTGTCGAAGACAAATCTCGCTACTACAGCATCCAGCATAATTAGTCAGTCACCAACGTCATCATCATCATCACTATCATCATCATTTGCGCTAGAATCGTGAAATGAGATGGTAACTGGTAACGAATGGGCAAACATCGACATAGAACATCTACCGACAGCTGATGAGGTCATAGATCCGGCTATGGATGATGACGACAAAAACATGGAATTTTCAATTTAAAAAAATAAAAAAATAACAAAACATTAACTTTATTACATTTTAATTATTATTATCATTCTCAAAAATTGTGATACACTCCAACTTTATCAGTAATAAAAAGATATAATTTGAAAACAAAACTTATTTTATTATTTTTGTCCATGCTATTCATAATTATTAATAAATATAATAATATAATTGTTATTTAACACACATTTGCTTTAACAAATCTAAGCATATTAAGTAATCGGAAACCGTTGTAGATTGCCAAGGACCAGAATCGGGTCCATCTCGCCAACCTATTCTCCCTAACAATATGTTTTCTTCGAGAATAAGTTTTAATGAATTTAACGCAGAAGCGTTAATAATGCTTTTTCAGCATTTCTATTAACACTTATACAAATTTATGATTGCCATAAAAGATGGCATTACGCAACGCCTCATGTATAGCGATATCAATATTATTATGATTTTGCATAATATTGATAAAATAATATTTTTTATCTCTATTTATGAATAAATCATTTGACTCGCCTGTCAAGAGATTAAATAAGTAAATTATATAATGCTGAGATATATTCAAATTTAAACTTAATAAAATATTGTCCAAATCATTTAGAGATATTAGATCAACGTTTTCGCGAAAACAATAACAATTAATATCGATCACTATTTTGCCCATTAGAATTTTTTTCTTAATAAGTAATCCTATAGTTGCGGAATCCGAGAAATTATACAGAGCCGTCCAGTGGAGTAGGCCTTCAGGTGGTACAATACCAACATCTTCAAGCGTATAATTGATTAACTCACACGCACTATCGCTCGGTTGCTGTTTTAGGACATCCCTTAACGCAGTTTCGCAAGCTTGTGATGTAGCGAGTAAAATTCGAAGTTTTAATTGGTCCATATCCAGACTGCGATGCAACTAATTACTCAATCAGTACTAATACTGAAATAAGAATATTTAATTTTACATAAATCACTACTAGTAGCGGAAAAATAAAATTATCATTTTTCCTTGAAGTCCCATGGTTTTGTATCGGTATATACATAATTGACTATTCGTTTGTCATCGTGAGGACTTAGTGCTATTTTTTACTGCTTTGTCGTATGCACTTTATGCTTTTTCGATCTTATTAGCATTTGTTTTTTAATTAATATTTGATTATTAAAAAGACAATGTTTATAATCTTCAAATGTTATTTTTCTTACAACGGCTGACGTAATACCTTTAGATTTCTTTACCGAAATATTTTTAATCGTTTGGTAAGCGTACATTTTTGATCTAAGTCCAACGAATTCTGTCATAATTACACCAGAATTCTCATCTTTCATTAAACCTACAACTTTTTTATTAACTAGCAGTATGTTATACGGATTAACCGCAGAATAATCAGATGTGTCAAATCTGTTAATGTTAGATTTCATATAATTGTAAATGTTATCAGTAAAGAATTGATATATTAGACTGTCCGTATCCGTATACAATAATTTTGAATTATGTCCAAAATCCCGTTTAATAAAGTTATAATCAAAATCGTAGAGATATGTTTTAGAAATATCTAAAATTGCGAAGCCTACATAGATTGGTTTATTGAAATATAGTTCAATTTGATTCATTTCAATTATTACTATATCTTCCTCAAATATTGCACAACTATGAAAATTTGGTTTCGCCGGTTCGCCCCACCTGCCGTCCCATTTTGTCACTAATTTAATGTTTTTGCTTTTCCTAACATTTTCCATGCATTTGCCAAATACTGCATTATTCATCAATTTATAGAAATTTTTTTCAAACTCCTTTGATTCTTTGCGTAAATCTGAATTTAATTCAATATATTTTTTTAACCAACATGATTGATTAAACTTTAATGCTCTGTGAATACATTTTACTTTTAATCCGAGTTCTAAATATTGTTTCAAATTCCGATAATGGATGATATATTTGGTCTTATCATATAATGTTGTTAAAAGTTTTGGTAATTTTGAATTTGATGCAGGTGGTGTCATATATTCTGGCGCGAGCGGAAGATCTGCATGATTTTCATGTAAATTTATAGGAGATTCTAGATCAATCTCAAATATATAACCTACATCAGAATTATCGGGAATATTTCTGAAATCAATTTGTTCCGCGTAAAATCAATCCATTGAAAATTATCATATGGTAGGGATTGAGTCATTGCTGCCCCGTATAAATTATTTACATCATAATACATGAGATATGATGTTGGTTCATCAGTGTTAAATTCTTCCATGTACTTATTATTTGCTTTCGCATATCTATTAGAACACTGCGAAACGCCTCCTCTTATACCGCGTTCGATGAACATCAACATATCGATATCAGTTAGAAGTTGTAATTCAGCTTCTGTATATTTTAACATTGAATCAAACGCTAGGCCTGGGGCCGTAAAATAATGTAGAGGATCGAGAGAGTACGTAGAAAGGCAGGTTTTGCGAAAATTTTCAAATATATCTGCTAGTAATAGCACATCAGTCTTTAAATACAAATCTGAATATTCGCCCAAAGTTTTTACGTTAAACGTTTCCCAAACTAATTTAGCATGATTGTAATCTTCTTCAGTTACCTCGGCGTCATGCAATTGACTATAAAAGTCGCTTTTGTGCGGTAAATTTTCAAGTTTTAGTTTATCCCACGAATCCAAATAATCATAAGGAAATATCCCTTTCCTCGTAATTAATTTGAACTCAATTGTATTTGAGTAAAACGATCTGGAAATAACTTTTTGTTCCTCAGTCAGATATGATGTTAATTTCTCTATGCTACTAGCCATAAACCGAAAAGAGTCTAAAAAGCGAAAACTTACATTTGTGTTTTCCACATATTTCGTAAAAGAAATATACTTTTCTTTATTTATCGGGAAGAGAGTAGTCCTACCAGGAAAAGAATTCGCTAGTTCCTTAATAAAGAAATGCGCATCATATCCACTCAAGTTTTGAAAAACAACAGGAACATAATGTTGACCTTTATAATTTAGATTACAAGCTTGATGAGCTAATCCACGAAATGCGCCTGTAAAATGACAATGATCTCTAACATGAATATCATTAAAATTAAATTGTTTTTTGCATATATCAGAGTTTGAAAATTTTTGCCGACGCAAAAAAAATTCTTGCAGCAAGGTCAATGACCCCGTCACAACTCGCTGAATTGCACACTTAGCTGAGACACAAACCCCCCACCACAATTGCAGCGCCCTCTACCGTTAGCGGAGACACGAACCCAACGAAGTGGTCTAGAACCGGCACTACTATACTACTGATGGCACTTCGATTGAATGGCAATTCATACGGCCAAGATCTCCCCATTTTGGAGGAATCTGGGAAATTGCCGTTAAACAAGTAAAGAAATCATTGACACAATTTTAACCTTCAGCGAAATGTACACGGTTCTAACGCAGATTGAAGCGTTGATAAATTCCCGGCCAATTTCCTCAATTAGTGATCATCCCGATGACCTTCTTCCTCTGAGTCCGGCTCACTTTTTGATAGGACGGACGTACAACACCATCCCGGAGGAAAATCTAAATGGGGCAAAGGAAAATCGTCTCAACATATACCAGCACCTGCAAAAGATGACACAGGATTTTTGGCGACGCTGGAAAAATGAATATTTGCAACAGTTGCAAGTCAGACACAAATGGAAAAGGGCAAGTGTCGATCCACCATCGGTTGGCGATTTGGTGGTGTTGAAGAACGATAACGAGCCACCAAGTGTTTGGACCATGGGTCGAATAGTGGACATACACCCAGGAGCCGATGAAAAAGTGCGTGTAGTGTCAGTGCGCCCTTCCAAAGGTGTTACAACAAGACCAATTACAAAAATTTGTTTGTTGCCATTGTACAGCAGAAACAATCATAATTAGTTAAATTGAAAGACTAGATCCTTTCAAGTAGGGCGGCATGCTCGCTTTTCGATAAGAGCGAAGCGAAGAACAAGGCTTTCTCCTTTGAACAATCGCTCTATTGTACTTGGGCTGTAGTTTGCTTTACAGAGAGACATATTAACAATAAACTCATTATCATTTTCATATTGATAACGCACGTAGCAACGATCGCCGTGACGAAAACAACAATTTGGAACATTCAAAAATATACGACCATTCATTGATCAACATCAAAAGAGTGGGTCAACCCTCCAAGATTAAATTAAGAAAAATTGTAAAATAGACTTCACTTTGTAACCAGCTTTCGATCTTACAACACCAAACCTCACTAAATATTAAATTGTATTTAAAAATCATTTCGTCTTTTCTTGTAAATTATCGACCGGTGAATAATTTAAGTTGCAATCGTAGACTATTCTCAATCGCGAGAATAACGCGTCGAACACCCGTTTACTAGAGCATGCAAAGGAACGATTTATGTTGCATATAGGCTTTGTACATTATTATAAAGGAAATAAACAGCAATCGATAGACTCTCTTGTTGCGATGAACCGTTTGTTCATACATTGAAAGAAACAAACGCTAAATTGAAGGTTCATTGCAACAAGAGAGTGACTGTCGTGTTATATGATTGAGACAAAGCTGCCAACCAATAAAATCTGGTTTTGGGTAGTTTTGTCTCACAAAGGGCACACTCTCCCCGAATTGGAAGGGGAGAGATAAGTGCCCGTATAAATTTGGTAACATTTGCATTTTATACAGAATTCTGTCTTGAACGTTAAATAGTTCGCTTCGATTATAGAATTTGGTCTTGAACGTTCAGTCATTCGCTTCGATTATAGAAGTTTTTGTATCGTTTCGTTTTTCGTTGTTTGTTCTGTTAAACATTAGTTAACATTAACTGAATTTGTACATATTGTATAAATATAAGTGTAAATAAAAACCGAACTATTCGTCTGTTCGATAATTACATCTAGTGCTGGTCCTTCGAAGTTTACGTCAATTCGGACGTAACAGATTAGTAGAAAAGCGATAGATCGATTGATATTATTCACCGCGATATTATAGTTGGACGTCGCGAATTATAGCAACATTTTTTAAACGTTATACAGTTTGATATTAATATACTATTAATTAAAAACGGTTGTTTTACTTGAACCAGCGACAACCAGAACGGCCCTTCGAAACGCAACACTTGTTATTAAATCCTTAAATATTCTTATGAAAACAAAGCAAGAATAAGATTGTTATGTTGAATCTCATGTGTCTTTGTAAAGATAAGTTGGATTTAACACTTATTATTAAATCCTTAAATATTCTTATGAAAACAAGGCAAGAATAAGATTGTTATGTAGAATCTCATGTGCCTTTGTAAAGATAAGTTGGATTTAACACTTGTTATTAAATCCTTAAATATTCTT
Organism: Hololepta plana; assembly: GCA_963695495.1. Taxonomy (NCBI): domain Eukaryota; kingdom Metazoa; phylum Arthropoda; class Insecta; order Coleoptera; family Histeridae; genus Hololepta; species Hololepta plana. Next base: position 1,026,100 of record OY968838.1, on the reverse strand, counting down.
ATGAAAACAAGGCAAGAATAAGATTGTTATGTAGAATCTCATGTGCCTTTGTAAAGATAAGTTGGATTTAACACTTATTATTAAATCCTTAAATATTCTTATGAAAACAAGGCAAGAATAAGATTGTTATGTAGAATCTCATGTGCCTTTGTAAAGATAAGTTGGATTTAACACTTGCTATTAAATCCTTAAATATTCTTATGAAAACAAGGCAAGAATAAGATTGTTATGTAGAATCTCATGTGCCTTTGTAAAGATAAGTTGGATTTAACACTTGCTATTAAATCCTTAAATATTCTTATGAAAACAAGGCAAGAATAAGATTGTTATGTAGAATCTCATGTGCCTTTGTAAAGATAAGTTAGATTTAACACTTGCTATTAAATCCTTAAATATTCTTATGAAAACAAGGCAAGAATAAGATTGTTATGTAGAATCTCATGTGCCTTTGTAAAGATAAGTTGGATTTAACACTTGCTATTAAATCCTTAAATATTCTTATGAAAACAAGGCAAGAATATGATTGTTATGTAGAATCTCATGTGCCTTTGTAAAGATAAGTTGGATTTAACACTTGCTATTAAATCCTTAAATATTCTTATGAAAACAAGGCAAGAATAAGATTGTTATGTAGAATCTCATGTGCCTTTGTATAGATAAGTTGGATTTAACACTTGCTATTAAATCCTTAAATATTCTTATGAAAACAAGGCAAGAATAAGATTGTTATGTAGAATCTCATGTGCCTTTGTAAAGATAAGTTGGATTTAACACTTGCTATTAAATCCTTAAATATTCTTATGAAAACAAGGCAAGAATAAGATTGTTATGTAGAATCTCATGTGCCTTTGTAAAGATAAGTTGGATTTAACACTTGCTATTAAATCCTTAAATATTCTTATGAAAACAAGGCAAGAATATGATTGTTATGTAGAATCTCATTTGCCTTTGTAAAGATAAGTTGGATTTAACACTTGCTATTAAATCCTTAAATATTCTTATGAAAACAAAGCAAGAATATGATTGTTATGTAGAATCTCATGTGCCTTTGTAAAGATAAGTTGGATTTAACACTTGCTATTAAATCCTTAAATATTCTTATGAAAACAAGGCAAGAATAAGATTGTTATGTAGAATCTCATGTGCCTTTGTATAGATAAGTTGGATTTAACACTTGCTATTAAATCCTTAAATATTCTTATGAAAACAAGGCAAGAATAAGATTGTTATGTAGAATCTCATGTGCCTTTGTAAAGATAAGTTGGATTTAACACTTGCTATTAAATCCTTAAATATTCTTATGAAAACAAGGCAAGAATATGATTGTTATGTAGAATCTCATGTGCCTTTGTAAAGATAAGTTGGATTTGACACTTGCTATTAAATCCTTAAATATTCTTATGAAAACAAGGCAAGAATAAGAATGTTATGTAGAATCTCATGTGTCTTTGTAAAGATAAGTTGGATTTAACACTTGCTATTAAATCCTTAAATATTCTTATGAAAACAAGGCAAGAATAAGATTGTTATGTTGAATCTCATGTGTCTTTGTAAAGATAAGTTGGATTTAACACTTGCTATTAAATCCTTAAATATTCTTATGAAAACAAGGCAAGAATCAAATTGTTATGTTGAATCTCATGTGTCTTTGTAAAGATAAGTTGGAATTAACACTTGCTATTAAATCCTTAAATATTCTTATGAAAACAAAGCAAGAATATGATTGTTATGTAGAATCTCATGTGCCTTTGTAAAGATAAGTTGGATTTAACACTTGCTATTAAATCCTTAAATATTCTTATGAAAACAAGGCAAGAATAAGATTGTTATGTAGAATCTCATGTGCCTTTGTATAGATAAGTTGGATTTAACACTTGCTATTAAATCCTTAAATATTCTTATGAAAACAAGGCAAGAATAAGAATGTTATGTAGAATCTCATGTGCCTTTGTAAAGATAAGTTGGATTTAACACTTGCTATCAAATCCTTAAATATTCTTATGAAAACAAGGCAAGAATAAGATTGTTATGTTGAATCTCATGTGCCTTTGTAAAGATAAGTTGGATTTAACACTTGCTATTAAATCCTTAAATATTCTTATGAAAACAAGGCAAGAATAAGATTGTTATGTAGAATCTCATGTGCCTTTGTAAAGATAAGTTGGATTTAACACTTGCTATTAAATCCTTAAATATTCTTATGAAAACAAGGCAAGAATCAGATTGTTATGTAGAATCTCATGTGTCTTTTTAAAGATAAGTTGGATTTAACACTTGCTATTAAATCCTTAAATATTCTTATGAAAACAAGGCAAGAATAAAATTGTTATGTTGAATCTCATGTGTCTTTGTAAAGATAAGTTGGATTTAACACTTGCTATTAAATCCTTAAATATTCTTATGAAAACAAGGCAAGAATAAGATTGTTATGTTGAATCTCATGTGTCTTTGTAAAGATAAGTTGGATTTAACACTTGCTATTAAATCCTTAAATATTCTTATGAAAACAAGGCAAGAATAAGATTGTTATGTAGAATCTCATGTGCCTTTGTAAAGATAAGTTGGATTTAACACTTGCTATTAAATCCTTAAATATTCTTATGAAAACAAGGCAAGAATAAGATTGTTATGTAGAATCTCATGTGCCTTTGTAAAGATAAGTTGGATTTAACACTTGCTATTAAATCCTTAAATATTCTTATGAAAACAAGGCAAGAATATGATTGTTATGTAGAATCTCATTTGCCTTTGTAAAGATAAGTTGGATTTGACACTTGCTATTAAATCCTTAAATATTCTTATGAAAACAAAGCAAGAATATGATTGTTATGTAGAATCTCATGTGCCTTTGTAAAGATAAGTTGGATTTAACACTTGCTATTAAATCCTTAAATATTCTTATGAAAACAAGGCAAGAATAAGATTGTTATGTAGAATCTCATGTGCCTTTGTATAGATAAGTTGGATTTAACACTTGCTATTAAATCCTTAAATATTCTTATGAAAACAAGGCAAGAATAAGAATGTTATGTAGAATCTCATGTGCCTTTGTAAAGATAAGTTGGATTTAACACTTGCTATCAAATCCTTAAATATTCTTATGAAAACAAGGCAAGAATATGATTGTTATGTAGAATCTCATGTGCCTTTGTAAAGATAAGTTGGATTTAACACTTGCTATTAAATCCTTAAATATTCTTATGAAAACAAGGCAAGAATAAGATTGTTATGTAGAAACTCATGTGCCTTTGTAAAGATAAGTTGGATTTAACACTTGCTATTAAATCCTTAAATATTCTTATGAAAACAAGGCAAGAATCAGATTGTTATGTAGAATCTCATGTGCCTTTGTAAAGATAAGTTGGATGTAACACTTGCTGTTAAATCCTTAAATATTCTTATGAAAACAAGGCAAGAATAAGATTGTTATGTAGAATCTCATGTGTCTTTGTAAAGATAACTTGGATTTAACACTTACTATTAAATCCTTAAATATTCTTATGAAAACAAGGCAAGAATCAGATTGTTATGTAGAATCTCATGTGTCTTTGTAAAGATAAGTTGGATTTAACACTTGCTATTAAATCCTTAAATATTCTTATGAAAACAAGGCAAGAATAAGATTGTTATGTAGAATCTCATGTGCCTTTGTAAAGATAAGTTGGATTTAACACTTGCTATTAAATCCTTAAATATTCTTATGAAAACAAGGCAAGAATAAGATTGTTATGTAGAATCTCATGTGCCTTTGTAAAGATATGTTGGATTTAACACTTGCTATTAAATCCTTAAATATTCTTATGAAAACAAGGCAAGAATCAGATTGTTATGTAGAATCTCATGTGTCTTTGTAAAGATAAGTTGGATTTAACACTTGCTATTAAATCCTTAAATATTCTTATGAAAACAAGGCAAGAATAAGATTGTTATGTAGAATCTCATGTGTCTTTGTAAAGATGAGTTGGATTTAACACTTGCTATTAAATCCTTAAATATTCTTATGAAAACAAGGCAAGAATAAGATTCTTATGTAGAATCTCATGTGCCTTTGTAAAGATAAGTTGGATTTAACACTTGCTATTAAATCCTTAAATATTCTTATGAAAACAAGGCAAGAATCAGATTGTTATGTAGAATCTCATGTGTCTTTGTAAAGATAAGTTGGATTTAACACTTGCTATTAAATCCTTAAATATTCTTATGAAAACAAGGCAAGAATAAGATTGTTATGTAGAATCTCATGTGCCTTTGTAAAGATAAGTTGGATTTAACACTTGCTATTAAATCCTTAAATATTCTTATGAAAACAAGGCAAGAATAAGATTGTTATGTAGAATCTCATGTGCCTTTGTAAAGATAAGTTGGATTTAACACTTGCTATTAAATCCTTAAATATTCTTATGAAAACAAGGGAAGAATAAGATTGTTATGTAGAATCTCATGTGTCTTTGTAAAGATAAGTTGGATTTAACACTTGCTATTAAATCCTTAAATATTCTTATGAAAGCAAGGCAAGAATCAGATTGTTATGTAGAATCTCATGTGTCTTTGTAAAGATAAGTTGGATTTAACACTTGCTATTAAATCCTTAAATATTCTTATGAAAACAAGGCAAGAATCAGATAGTTATGTAGAATCTCATGTGTCTTTGTAAAGATAAGTTGGATTTAACACTTGCTATTAAATCCTTAAATATTCTTATGAAAACAAGACAAGAATAAGATTGTTATGTAGAATCTCATGTGTCTTTGTAAAGGTAAGTTGGATTTAACACTTGCTATTAAATCCTTAAATATTCTTATGAAGACAGGGCAAGAATAAGATTGTTATGTTGAATCTCATGTGTCTTTGTAAAGATAAGTTGGATTTAACACTTGCTATTAAATCCTTAAATATTCTTATGAAAACAAGGCAAGAATAAGATTGTTATGTAGAATCTCATGTGCCTTTGTAAAGATAAGTTGGATTTAACACTTGCTATTAAATCCTTAAATATTCTTATGAAAACAAGGCAAGAATCAGATTGTTATGTAGAATCTCATGTGTCTTTGTAAAGATAAGTTGGATTTAACACTTGCTATTAAATCCTTAAATATTCTTATGAAAACAAGGCAAGAATCAGATTGTTATGTAGAATCTCATGTGTCTTTGTAAAGATAAGTTGGATTTAACACTTGCTATTAAATCCTTAAATATTCTTATGAAAACACGGCAAGAATAAGATTGTTATGTAGAATCTCATGTGCCTTTGTAAAGATAAGTTGGATTTAACACTTGCTATTAAATCCTTAAATATTCTTATGAAAACACGGCAAGAATAAGATTGTTATGTAGAATCTCATGTGTCTTTGTAAAGATAAGTTGGATTTAACACTTGCTATTAAATCCTTAAATATTCTTAAGAAAACAAGGCAAGAATAAGATTGTTATGTAGAATCTCATGTGCCTTTGTAAAGATAAGTTGGATTTAACACTTGCTATTAAATGCTTAAATATTCTTATGAAAACAAGGCAAGAATAAGATTGTTATGTAGAATCTCATGTGTCTTTGTAAAGATAAGTTGGATTTAACACTTGCTATTAAATCCTTAAATATTCTTATGAAAACAAGGCAAGAATAAGATTGTTATGTTGAATCTCATGTGTCTTTGTAAAGATAAGTTGGATTTAACACTTGCTATTAAATCCTTAAATATTCTTTTGAAAACAAGGCAAGAATAAGATTGTTATGTTGAATCTCATGTGTCTTTGTAAAGATAAGTTGGATTTAACACTTGCTATTAAATCCTTAAATATTCTTATGAAAACAAAGCAAGAATATGATTGTTATGTAGAATCTCATGTGCCTTTGTAAAGATAAGTTGGATTTAACACTTGCTATTAAATCCTTAAATATTCTTATGAAAACAAGGCAAGAATAAGATTGTTATGTAGAATCTCATGTGCCTTTGTATAGATAAGTTGGATTTAACACTTGCTATTAAATCCTTAAATATTCTTATGAAAACAAGGCAAGAATAAGAATGTTATGTAGAATCTCATGTGCCTTTGTAAAGATAAGTTGGATTTAACACTTGCTATTAAATCCTTAAATATTCTTATGAAAACAAGGCAAGAATATGATTGTTATGTAGAATCTCATGTGCCTTTGTAAAGATAAGTTGGATTTGACACTTGCTATTAAATCCTTAAATATTCTTATGAAAACAAGGCAAGAATAAAATTGTTATGTTGAATCTCATGTGTCTTTGTAAAGATAAGTTGGATTTAACACTTGCTATTAAATCCTTAAATATTCTTATGAAAACAAGGCAAGAATAAGATTGTTATGTTGAATCTCATGTGTCTTTGTAAAGATAAGTTGGATTTAACACTTGCTATTAAATCCTTAAATATTCTTATGAAAACAAGGCAAGAATCAAATTGTTATGTTGAATCTCATGTGTCTTTGTAAAGATAAGTTGGAATTAACACTTGCTATTAAATCCTTAAATATTCTTATGAAAACAAAGCAAGAATCAGATTGTTATGTAGAATCTCATGTGTCTTTTTAAAGATAAGTTGGATTTAACACTTGCTATTAAATCCTTAAATATTCTTATGAAAACAAGGCAAGAATAAAATTGTTATGTTGAATCTCATGTGTCTTTGTAAAGATAAGTTGGATTTAACACTTGCTATTAAATCCTTAAATATTCTTATGAAAACAAGGCAAGAATAAGATTGTTATGTTGAATCTCATGTGTCTTTGTAAAGATAAGTTGGATTTAACACTTGCTATTAAATCCTTAAATATTCTTATGAAAACAAGGCAAGAATAAGATTGTTATGTAGAATCTCATGTGCCTTTGTAAAGATAAGTTGGATTTAACACTTGCTATTAAATCCTTAAATATTCTTATGAAAACAAGGCAAGAATAAGATTGTTATGTAGAATCTCATGTGCCTTTGTAAAGATAAGTTGGATTTAACACTTGCTATTAAATCCTTAAATATTCTTATGAAAACAAGGCAAGAATATGATTGTTATGTAGAATCTCATTTGCCTTTGTAAAGATAAGTTGGATTTAACACTTGCTATTAAATCCTTAAATATTCTTATGAAAACAAAGCAAGAATATGATTGTTATGTAGAATCTCATGTGCCTTTGTAAAGATAAGTTGGATTTAACACTTGCTATTAAATCCTTAAATATTCTTATGAAAACAAGGCAAGAATAAGATTGTTATGTAGAATCTCATGTGCCTTTGTATAGATAAGTTGGATTTAACACTTGCTATTAAATCCTTAAATATTCTTATGAAAACAAGGCAAGAATAAGAATGTTATGTAGAATCTCATGTGCCTTTGTAAAGATAAGTTGGATTTAACACTTGCTATCAAATCCTTAAATATTCTTATGAAAACAAGGCAAGAATAAGATTGTTATGTTGAATCTCATGTGTCTTTGTAAAGATAAGTTGGATTTAACACTTGCTATTAAATCCTTAAATATTCTTATGAAAACAAGGCAAGAATCAGATTGTTATGTTGAATCTCATGTGTCTTTGTAAAGATAAGTTGGATTTAACACTTGCTATTAAATCCTTAAATATTCTTATGAAAACAAGGCAAGAATCAGATTGTTATGTAGAATCTCATGTGTCTTTTTAAAGATAAGTTGGATTTAACACTTGCTATTAAATCCTTAAATATTCTTATGAAAACAAGGCAAGAATAAAATTGTTATGTTGAATCTCATGTGTCTTTGTAAAGATAAGTTGGATTTAACACTTGCTATTAAATCCTTAAATATTCTTATGAAAACAAGGCAAGAATAAGATTGTTATGTTGAATCTCATGTGTCTTTGTAAAGATAAGTTGGATTTAACACTTGCTATTAAATCCTTAAATATTCTTATGAAAACAAGGCAAGAATCAAATTGTTATGTTGAATCTCATGTGTCTTTGTAAAGATAAGTTGGAATTAACACTTGCTATTAAATCCTTAAATATTCTTATGAAAACAAGGCAAGAATCAGATTGTTATGTAGAATCTCATGTGTCTTTTTAAAGATAAGTTGGATTTAACACTTGCTATTAAATCCTTAAATATTCTTATGAAAACAAGGCAAGAATAAAATTGTTATGTTGAATCTCATGTGTCTTTGTAAAGATAAGTTGGATTTAACACTTGCTATTAAATCCTTAAATATTCTTATGAAAACAAGGCAAGAATAAGATTGTTATGTTGAATCTCATGTGTCTTTGTAAAGATAAGTTGGATTTAACACTTGCTATTAAATCCTTAAATATTCTTATGAAAACAAGGCAAGAATCAGATTGTTATGTTGAATCTCATGTGTCTTTGTAAAGATAAGTTGGATTTAACACTTGCTATTAAATCCTTAAATATTCTTATGAAAACAAGGCAAGAATCAGATAGTTATGTAGAATCTCATGTGTCTTTGTAAAGATAAGTTGGATTTAACACTTGCTATTAAATCCTTAAATATTCTTATGAAAACAAGACAAGAATAAGATTGTTATGTAGAATCTCATGTGTCTTTGTAAAGGTAAGTTGGATTTAACACTTGCTATTAAATCCTTAAATATTCTTATGAAAACAAGGCAAGAATAAGATTGTTATGTAGAATCTCATGTGCCTTTGTAAAGATAAGTTGGATTTAACACTTGCTATTAAATCCTTAAATATTCTTATGAAAACAAGGCAAGAATAAGATTCTTATGTAGAATCTCATGTGCCTTTGTAAAGATAAGTTGGATTTAACACTTGCTATTAAATCCTTAAATATTCTTATGAAAACAAGGCAAGAATCAGATTGTTATGTAGAATCTCATGTGTCTTTGTAAAGATAAGTTGGATTTAACACTTGCTATTAAATCCTTAAATATTCTTATGAAAACAAGGCAAGAATAAGATTGTTATGTAGAATCTCATGTGCCTTTGTAAAGATAAGTTGGATTTAACACTTGCTATTAAATCCTTAAATATTCTTATGAAAACAAGGCAAGAATAAGATTGTTATGTAGAATCTCATGTGCCTTTGTAAAGATAAGTTGGATTTAACACTTGCTATTAAATCCTTAAATATTCTTATGAAAACAAGGGAAGAATAAGATTGTTATGTAGAATCTCATGTGTCTTTGTAAAGATAAGTTGGATTTAACACTTGCTATTAAATCCTTAAATATTCTTATGAAAACAAGGCAAGAATCAGATTGTTATGTAGAATCTCATGTGTCTTTGTAAAGATAAGTTGGATTTAACACTTGCTATTAAATCCTTAAATATTCTTATGAAAACAAGGCAAGAATAAGATTGTTATGTAGAATCTCATGTGCCTTTGTAAAGATAAGTTGGATTTAACACTTGCTATTAAATCCTTAAATATTCTTATGAAAACAAGGCAAGAATCAGATTGTTATGTAGAATCTCATGTGTCTTTGTAAAGATAAGTTGGATTTAACACTTGCTATTAAATCCTTAAATATTCTTATGAAAACAAGGCAAGAATAAGATTGTTATGTAGAATCTCATGTGTCTTTGTAAAGATAAGTTGGATTTAACACTTGCTATTAAATCCTTAAATATTCTTATGAAAACAAGGCAAGAATCAGATTGTTATGTAGAATCTCATGTGTCTTTGTAAAGATAAGTTGGATTTAACACTTGCTATTAAATCCTTAAATATTCTTATGAAAACAAGGCAAGAATCAGATTGTTATGTAGAATCTCATGTGCCTTTGTAAAGATAAGTTGGATTTAACACTTGCTATTAAATCCTTAAATATTCTTATGAAAACAAGGCAAGAATAAGATTGTTATGTAGAATCTCATGTGCCTTTGTAAAGATAAGTTGGATTTAACACTTGCTATTAAATCCTTAAATATTCTTATGAAAACAAGGCAAGAATAAGATTGTTATGTTGAATCTCATGTGTCTTTGTAAAGATAAGTTGGATTTAACACTTGCTATTAAATCCTTAAATATTCTTATGAAAACAAGGCAAGAATAAGATTGTTATGTAGAATCTCATGTGCCTTTGTAAAGATAAGTTGGATTTAATACTTGCTATTAAATCCTTAAATATTCTTATGAAAACAAGGCAAGAATCAGATTGTTATGTAGAATCTCATGTGTCTTTGTAAAGATAAGTTGGATTTAACACTTGCTATTAAATCCTTAAATATTCTTATGAAAACAAGGCAAGAATCAGATTGTTATGTAGAATCTCATGTGTCTTTGTAAAGATAAGTTGGATTTAACACTTGCTATTAAATCCTTAAATATTCTTATGAAAACAAGGCAAGAATCAGATTGTTATGTAGAATCTCATGTGTCTTTGTAAAGATAAGTTGGATTTAACACTTGCTATTAAATCCTTAAATATTCTTATGAAAACAAGGCAAGAATCAGATTGTTATGTAGAATCTCATGTGTCTTTGTAAAGATAAGTTGGATTTAACACTTGCTATTAAATCCTTAAATATTCTTATGAAAACAAGGCAAGAATAAGATTGTTATGTAGAATCTCATGTGCCTTTGTAAAGATAAGTTGGATTTAACACTTGCTATTAAATCCTTAAATATTCTTATGAAAACAAGGCAAGAATAAGATTGTTATGTAGAATCTCATGTGCCTTTGTAAAGATAAGTTGGATTTAACACTTGCTATTAAATCCTTAAATATTCTTATGAAAACAAGGCAAGAATCAGATTGTTATGTAGAATCTCATGTGTCTTTGTAAAGATAAGTTGGATTTAACACTTGCTATTAAATCCTTAAATATTCTTATGAAAACAAGGCAAGAATAAGATTGTTATGTAGAATCTCATGTGTCTTTGTAAAGATAAGTTGGATTTAACACTTGCTATTAAATCCTTAAATATTCTTATGAAAACAAGGCAAGAATAAGATTCTTATGTAGAATCTCATGTGCCTTTGTAAAGATAAGTTGGATTTAACACTTGCTATTAAATCCTTAAATATTCTTATGAAAACAAGGCAAGAATCAGATTGTTATGTAGAATCTCATGTGTCTTTGTAAAGATAAGTTGGATTTAACACTTGCTATTAAATCCTTAAATATTCTTATGAAAACAAGGGAAGAATAAGATTGTTATGTAGAATCTCATGTGTCTTTGTAAAGATAAGTTGGATTTAACACTTGCTATTAAATCCTTAAATATTCTTATGAAAACAAGGCAAGAATCAGATTGTTATGTAGAATCTCATGTGTCTTTGTAAAGATAAGTTGGATTTAACACTTGCTATTAAATCCTTAAATATTCTTATGAAAACAAGGCAAGAATAAGATTGTTATGTAGAATCTCATGTGCCTTTGTAAAGATAAGTTGGATTTAACACTTGCTATTAAATCCTTAAATATTCTTATGAAAACAAGGCAAGAATCAGATTGTTATGTAGAATCTCATGTGTCTTTGTAAAGATAAGTTGGATTTAACACTTGCTATTAAATCCTTAAATATTCTTATGAAAACAAGGCAAGAATAAGATTGTTATGTAGAATCTCATGTGCCTTTGTAAAGATAAGTTGGATTTAACACTTGCTATTAAATCCTTAAATATTCTTATGAAAACAAGGCAAGAATAAGATTGTTATGTAGAATCTCATGTGCCTTTGTAAAGATAAGTTGGATTTAACACTTGCTATTAAATCCTTAAATATTCTTATGAAAACAAGGGAAGAATAAGATTGTTATGTAGAATCTCATGTGTCTTTGTAAAGATAAGTTGGATTTAACACTTGCTATTAAATCCTTAAATATTCTTATGAAAACAAGGCAAGAATCAGATTGTTATGTAGAATCTCATGTGTCTTTGTAAAGATAAGTTGGATTTAACACTTGCTATTAAATCCTTAAATATTCTTATGAAAACAAGGCAAGAATAAGATTGTTATGTAGAATCTCATGTGCCTTTGTAAAGATAAGTTGGATTTAACACTTGCTATTAAATCCTTAAATATTCTTATGAAAACAAGGCAAGAATCAGATTGTTATGTAGAATCTCATGTGTCTTTGTAAAGATAAGTTGGATTTAACACTTGCTATTAAATCCTTAAATATTCTTATGAAAACAAGGCAAGAATAAGATTGTTATGTAGAATCTCATGTGTCTTTGTAAAGATAAGTTGGATTTAACACTTGCTATTAAATCCTTAAATATTCTTATGAAAACAAGGCAAGAATCAGATTGTTATGTAGAATCTCATGTGTCTTTGTAAAGATAAGTTGGATTTAACACTTGCTATTAAATCCTTAAATATTCTTATGAAAACAAGGCAAGAATCAGATTGTTATGTAGAATCTCATGTGCCTTTGTAAAGATAAGTTGGATTTAACACTTGCTATTAAATCCTTAAATATTCTTATGAAAACAAGGCAAGAATAAGATTGTTATGTAGAATCTCATGTGCCTTTGTAAAGATAAGTTGGATTTAACACTTGCTATTAAATCCTTAAATATTCTTATGAAAACAAGGCAAGAATAAGATTGTTATGTTGAATCTCATGTGTCTTTGTAAAGATAAGTTGGATTTAACACTTGCTATTAAATCCTTAAATATTCTTATGAAAACAAGGCAAGAATAAGATTGTTATGTAGAATCTCATGTGCCTTTGTAAAGATAAGTTGGATTTAATACTTGCTATTAAATCCTTAAATATTCTTATGAAAACAAGGCAAGAATCAGATTGTTATGTAGAATCTCATGTGTCTTTGTAAAGATAAGTTGGATTTAACACTTGCTATTAAATCCTTAAATATTCTTATGAAAACAAGGCAAGAATCAGATTGTTATGTAGAATCTCATGTGTCTTTGTAAAGATAAGTTGGATTTAACACTTGCTATTAAATCCTTAAATATTCTTATGAAAACAAGGCAAGAATCAGATTGTTATGTAGAATCTCATGTGTCTTTGTAAAGATAAGTTGGATTTAACACTTGCTATTAAATCCTTAAATATTCTTATGAAAACAAGGCAAGAATCAGATTGTTATGTAGAATCTCATGTGTCTTTGTAAAGATAAGTTGGATTTAAAACTTGCTATTAAATCCTTAAATATTCTTATGAAAACAAGGCAAGAATAAGATTGTTATGTAGAATCTCATGTGCCTTTGTAAAGATAAGTTGGATTTAACACTTGCTATTAAATCCTTAAATATTCTTATGAAAACAAGGCAAGAATAAGATTGTTATCTAGAATCTCATGTGCCTTTGTAAAGATAAGTTGGATTTAACACTTGCTATTAAATCCTTAAATATTCTTATGAAAACAAGGCAAGAATCAGATTGTTATGTAGAATCTCATGTGTCTTTGTAAAGATAAGTTGGATTTAACACTTGCTATTAAATCCTTAAATATTCTTATGAAAACAAGGCAAGAATAAGATTGTTATGTAGAATCTCATGTGTCTTTGTAAAGATAAGTTGGATTTAACACTTGCTATTAAATCCTTAAATATTCTTATGAAAACAAAGCAAGAATAAGATTCTTATGTAGAATCTCATGTGCCTTTGTAAAGATAAGTTGGATTTAACACTTGCTATTAAATCCTTAAATATTCTTATGAAAACAAGGCAAGAATCAGATTGTTATGTAGAATCTCATGTGTCTTTGTAAAGATAAGTTGGATTTAACACTTGCTATTAAATCCTTAAATATTCTTATGAAAACAAGGGAAGAATAAGATTGTTATGTAGAATCTCATGTGTCTTTGTAAAGATAAGTTGGATTTAACACTTGCTATTAAATCCTTAAATATTCTTATGAAAACAAGGCAAGAATCAGATTGTTATGTAGAATCTCATGTGTCTTTGTAAAGATAAGTTGGATTTAACACTTGCTATTAAATCCTTAAATATTCTTATGAAAACAAGGCAAGAATAAGATTGTTATGTAGAATCTCATGTGCCTTTGTAAAGATAAGTTGGATTTAACACTTGCTATTAAATGCTTAAATATTCTTATGAAAACAAGGCAAGAATAAGATTGTTATGTAGAATCTCATGTGTCTTTGTAAAGATAAGTTGGATTTAACACTTGCTATTAAATCCTTAAATATTCTTATGAAAACAAGGCAAGAATAAGCTTGTTATGTTGAATCTCATGTGTCTTTGTAAAGATAAGTTGGATTTAACACTTGCTATTAAATCCTTAAATATTCTTATGAAAACAAGGCAAGAATCAGATAGTTATGTAGAATCTCATGTGTCTTTGTAAAGATAAGTTGGATTTAACACTTGCTATTAAATCCTTAAATATTCTTATGAAAACAAGACAAGAATAAGATTGTTATGTAGAATCTCATGTGTCTTTGTAAAGGTAAGTTGGATTTAACACTTGCTATTAAATCCTTAAATATTCTTATGAAAACAAGGCAAGAATAAGATTGTTATGTAGAATCTCATGTGCCTTTGTAAAGATAAGTTGGATTTAACACTTGCTATTAAATCCTTAAATATTCTTATGAAAACAGGGCAAGAATAAGATTGTTATGTTGAATCTCATGTGTCTTTGTAAAGATAAGTTGGATTTAACACTTGCTATTAAATCCTTAAATATTCTTATGAAAACAAGGCAAGAATAAGATTGTTATGTAGAATCTCATGTGCCTTTGTAAAGATAAGTTGGATTTAACACTTGCTATTAAATCCTTAAATATTCTTATGAAAACAAGGCAAGAATCAGATTGTTATGTAGAATCTCATGTGTCTTTGTAAAGATAAGTTGGATTTAACACTTGCTATTAAATCCTTAAATATTCTTATGAAAACAAGGCAAGAATCAGATTGTTATGTAGAATCTCATGTGTCTTTGTAAAGATAAGTTGGATTTAACACTTGCTATTAAATCCTTAAATATTCTTATGAAAACAAGGCAAGAATAAGATTGTTATGTAGAATCTCATGTGCCTTTGTAAAGATAAGTTGGATTTAACACTTGCTATTAAATCCTTAAATATTCTTATGAAAACAAGGCAAGAATAAGATTGTTATGTAGAATCTCATGTGCCTTTGTAAAGATAAGTTGGATTTAATACTTGCTATTAAATCCTTAAATATTCTTATGAAAACAAGGCAAGAATAAGATTGTTATGTTGAATCTCATGTGTCTTTGTAAAGATAAGTTGGATTTAACACTTGCTATTAAATCCTTAAATATTCTTAAGAAAACAAGGCAAGAATAAGATTGTTATGTAGAATCTCATGTGCCTTTGTAAAGATAAGTTGGATTTAACACTTGCTATTAAATCCTTAAATATTCTTATGAAAACAAGGCAAGAATAAGATTGTTATGTAGAATCTCATGTGCCTTTGTAAAGATAAGTTGGATTTAACACTTGCTATTAAATCGTTAAATATTCTTATGAAAACAAGGCAAGAATCAGATTGTTATGTAGAATCTCATGTGTCTTTGTAAAGATAAGTTGGATTTAACACTTGCTATTAAATCCTTAAATATTCTTATGAAAACAAGGCAAGAATAAGATTGTTATGTAGAATCTCATGTGCCTTTGTAAAGATAAGTTGGATTTAACACTTGCTATTAAATCCTTAAATATTCTTATGAAAACAAGGCAAGAATAAGATTGTTATGTAGAATCTCATGTGCCTTTGTAAAGATAAGTTGGATTTAACACTTGCTATTAAATCCTTAAATATTCTTATGAAAACAAGGCAAGAATCAGATTGTTATGTAGAATCTCATGTGTCTTTGTAAAGATAAATTGGATTTAACACTTGCTATTAAATCCTTAAATATTCTTATGAAAACAAGGCAAGAATAAGATTGTTATGTAGAATCTCATGTGCCTTTGTAAAGATAAGTTGGATTTAACACTTGCTATTAAATCCTTAAATATTCTTATGAAAACAAGGCAAGAATAAGATTGTTATGTAGAATCTCATGTGCCTTTGTAAAGATAAGTTGGATTTAACACTTGCTATTAAATCCTTAAATATTCTTATGAAAACAAGGCAAGAATCAGATTGTTATGTAGAATCTCATGTGTCTTTGTAAAGATAAGTTGGATTTAACACTTGCTATTAAATCCTTAAATATTCTTATGAAAACAAGGCAAGAATCAGATTGTTATGTAGAATCTCATGTGTCTTTGTAAAGATAAGTTGGATTTAACACTTGCTATTAAATCCTTAAATATTCTTATGAAAACAAGGTAAGAATAAGATTGTTATGTTGAATCTCATGTGTCTTTGTAAAGATAAGTTGGATTTAACACTTGCTATTAAATCCTTAAATATTCTTATGAAAACAAGGCAAGAATAAGATTATTATGTAGAATCTCATGTGTCTTTGTAAAGATAAGTTGGATTTAACACTTGCTATTAAATCCTTAAATATTCTTATGAAAACAAGGCAAGAATAAGATTGTTATGTAGAATCTCATGTGTCTTTGTAAAGATAAGTTGGATTTAACACTTGCTATTAAATCCTTAAATATTCTTATGAAAACAAGGCAAGAATAAGATTGTTATGTAGAATCTCATGTGTCTTTGTAAAGATAAGTTGGATTTAACACTTGCTATTAAATCCTTAAATATTCTTATGAAAACAAGGCAAGAATCAGATTGTTATGTAGAATCTCATGTGCCTTTGTAAAGATAAGTTGGATTTAACACTTGCTATTAAATCCTTAAATATTCTTATGAAAACAAGGCAAGAATCAGATTGTTATGTAGAATCTCATGTGTCTTTGTAAAGATAAGTTGGATTTAACACTTGCTATTAAATCCTTAAATATTCTTATGAAAACAAGGCAAGAATCAGATTGTTATGTTGAATCTCATGTGTCTTTGTAAAGATAAATTGGATTTAACACTTGCTATTAAATCCTTAAATATTCTTATGAAAACAAGGCAAGAATAAGATTGTTATGTAGAATCTCATGTGTCTTTGTAAAGATAAGTTGGATTTAACACTTGCTATTAAATCCTTAAATATTCTTATGAAAACAAGGCAAGAATAAGATTGTTATGTTGAATCTCATGTGTCTTTGTAAAGATAAGTTGGATTTAACACTTGCTATTAAATCCTTAAATATTCTTATGAAAACAAGGCAAGAATCAGATTGTTATGTTGAATCTCATGTGTCTTTGTAAAGATAAGTTGGATTTAACACTTGCTATTAAATCCTTAAATATTCTTATGAAAACAAGGCAAGAATCAGATTGTTATGTTGAATCTCATGTGTCTTTGTAAAGATAAGTTGGATTTAACACTTGCTATTAAATCCTTAAATATTCTTATGAAAACAAGGCAAGAATCAGATTGTTATGTAGAATCTCATGTGTCTTTTTAAAGATAAGTTGGATTTAACACTTGCTATTAAATCCTTAAATATTCTTATGAAAACAAGGCAAGAATAAAATTGTTATGTTGAATCTCATGTGTCTTTGTAAAGATAAGTTGGATTTAACACTTGCTATTAAATCCTTAAATATTCTTATGAAAACAAGGCAAGAATAAGATTGTTATGTTGAATCTCATGTGTCTTTGTAAAGATAAGTTGGAATTAACACTTGCTATTAAATCCTTAAATATTCTTATGAAAACAAGGCAAGAATCAGATTGTTATGTAGAATCTCATGTGTCTTTTTAAAGATAAGTTGGATTTAACACTTGCTATTAAATCCTTAAATATTCTTATGAAAACAAGGCAAGAATAAAATTGTTATGTTGAATCTCATGTGTCTTTGTAAAGATAAGTTGGATTTAACACTTGCTATTAAATCCTTAAATATTCTTATGAAAACAAGGCAAGAATCAGATTGTTATGTTGAATCTCATGTGTCTTTGTAAAGATAAGTTGGATTTAACACTTGCTATTAAATCCTTAAATATTCTTATGAAAACAAGGCAAGAATCAGATAGTTATGTAGAATCTCATGTGTCTTTGTAAAGATAAGTTGGATTTAACACTTGCTATTAAATCCTTAAATATTCTTATGAAAACAAGACAAGAATAAGATTGTTATGTAGAATCTCATGTGTCTTTGTAAAGGTAAGTTGGATTTAACACTTGCTATTAAATCCTTAAATATTCTTATGAAAACAAGGCAAGAATAAGATTGTTATGTAGAATCTCATGTGCCTTTGTAAAGATAAGTTGGATTTAACACTTGCTATTAAATCCTTAAATATTCTTATGAAAACAAGGCAAGAATAAGATTCTTATGTAGAATCTCATGTGCCTTTGTAAAGATAAGTTGGATTTAACACTTGCTATTAAATCCTTAAATATTCTTATGAAAACAAGGCAAGAATCAGATTGTTATGTAGAATCTCATGTGTCTTTGTAAAGATAAGTTGGATTTAACACTTGCTATTAAATCCTTAAATATTCTTATGAAAACAAGGCAAGAATAAGATTGTTATGTAGAATCTCATGTGCCTTTGTAAAGATAAGTTGGATTTAACACTTGCTATTAAATCCTTAAATATTCTTATGAAAACAAGGCAAGAATAAGATTGTTATGTAGAATCTCATGTGCCTTTGTAAAGATAAGTTGGATTTAACACTTGCTATTAAATCCTTAAATATTCTTATGACAACAAGGGAAGAATAAGATTGTTATGTAGAATCTCATGTGTCTTTGTAAAGATAAGTTGGATTTAACACTTGCTATTAAATCCTTAAATATTCTTATGAAAACAAGGCAAGAATCAGATTGTTATGTAGAATCTCATGTGTCTTTGTAAAGATAAGTTGGATTTAACACTTGCTATTAAATCCTTAAATATTCTTATGAAAACAAGGCAAGAATAAGATTGTTATGTAGAATCTCATGTGTCTTTGTAAAGATAAGTTGGATTTAACACTTGCTATTAAATCCTTAAATATTCTTATGAAAACAAGGCAAGAATAAGATTGTTATGTTGAATCTCATGTGTCTTTGTAAAGATAAGTTGGATTTAACACTTGCTATTAAATCCTTAAATATTCTTATGAAAACAAGGCAAGAATCAGATTGTTATGTTGAATCTCATGTGTCTTTGTAAAGATAAGTTGGATTTAACACTTGCTATTAAATCCTTAAATATTCTTATGAAAACAAGGCAAGAATCAGATTGTTATGTAGAATCTCATGTGTCTTTTTAAAGATAAGTTGGATTTAACACTTGCTATTAAATCCTTAAATATTCTTATGAAAACAAGGCAAGAATAAAATTGTTATGTTGAATCTCATGTGTCTTTGTAAAGATAAGTTGGATTTAACACTTGCTATTAAATCCTTAAATATTCTTATGAAAACAAGGCAAGAATAAGATTGTTATGTTGAATCTCATGTGTCTTTGTAAAGATAAGTTGGATTTAACACTTGCTATTAAATCCTTAAATATTCTTATGAAAACAAGGCAAGAATCAAATTGTTATGTTGAATCTCATGTGTCTTTGTAAAGATAAGTTGGAATTAACACTTGCTATTAAATCCTTAAATATTCTTATGAAAACAAGGCAAGAATCAGATTGTTATGTAGAATCTCATGTGTCTTTTTAAAGATAAGTTGGATTTAACACTTGCTATTAAATCCTTAAATATTCTTATGAAAACAAGGCAAGAATAAAATTGTTATGTTGAATCTCATGTGTCTTTGTAAAGATAAGTTGGATTTAACACTTGCTATTAAATCCTTAAATATTCTTATGAAAACAAGGCAAGAATAAGATTGTTATGTTGAATCTCATGTGTCTTTGTAAAGATAAGTTGGATTTAACACTTGCTATTAAATCCTTAAATATTCTTATGAAAACAAGGCAAGAATCAGATTGTTATGTTGAATCTCATGTGTCTTTGTAAAGATAAGTTGGATTTAACACTTGCTATTAAATCCTTAAATATTCTTATGAAAACAAGGCAAGAATCAGATAGTTATGTAGAATCTCATGTGTCTTTGTAAAGATAAGTTGGATTTAACACTTGCTATTAAATCCTTAAATATTCTTATGAAAACAAGACAAGAATAAGATTGTTATGTAGAATCTCATGTGTCTTTGTAAAGGTAAGTTGGATTTAACACTTGCTATTAAATCCTTAAATATTCTTATGAAAACAAGGCAAGAATAAGATTGTTATGTAGAATCTCATGTGCCTTTGTAAAGATAAGTTGGATTTAACACTTGCTATTAAATCCTTAAATATTCTTATGAAAACAAGGCAAGAATAAGATTCTTATGTAGAATCTCATGTGCCTTTGTAAAGATAAGTTGGATTTAACACTTGCTATTAAATCCTTAAATATTCTTATGAAAACAAGGCAAGAATCAGATTGTTATGTAGAATCTCATGTGTCTTTGTAAAGATAAGTTGGATTTAACACTTGCTATTAAATCCTTAAATATTCTTATGAAAACAAGGCAAGAATAAGATTGTTATGTAGAATCTCATGTGCCTTTGTAAAGATAAGTTGGATTTAACACTTGCTATTAAATCCTTAAATATTCTTATGAAAACAAGGCAAGAATAAGATTGTTATGTAGAATCTCATGTGCCTTTGTAAAGATAAGTTGGATTTAACACTTGCTATTAAATCCTTAAATATTCTTATGACAACAAGGGAAGAATAAGATTGTTATGTAGAATCTCATGTGTCTTTGTAAAGATAAGTTGGATTTAACACTTGCTATTAAATCCTTAAATATTCTTATGAAAACAAGGCAAGAATCAGATTGTTATGTAGAATCTCATGTGTCTTTGTAAAGATAAGTTGGATTTAACACTTGCTATTAAATCCTTAAATATTCTTATGAAAACAAGGCAAGAATAAGATTGTTATGTAGAATCTCATGTGCCTTTGTAAAGATAAGTTGGATTTAACACTTGCTATTAAATCCTTAAATATTCTTATGAAAACAAGGCAAGAATCAGATTGTTATGTAGAATCTCATGTGTCTTTGTAAAGATAAGTTGGATTTAACACTTGCTATTAAATCCTTAAATATTCTTATGAAAACAAGGCAAGAATAAGATTGTTATGTAGAATCTCATGTGTCTTTGTAAAGATAAGTTGGATTTAACACTTGCTATTAAATCCTTAAATATTCTTATGAAAACAAGGCAAGAATAAGATTCTTATGTAGAATCTCATGTGCCTTTGTAAAGATAAGTTGGATTTAACACTTGCTATTAAATCCTTAAATATTCTTATGAAAACAAGGCAAGAATCAGATTGTTATGTAGAATCTCATGTGTCTTTGTAAAGATAAGTTAGATTTAACACTTGCTATTAAATCCTTAAATATTTTTATGAAAACAAGGCAAGAATAAGATTGTTATGTAGAATCTCATGTGCCTTTGTAAAGATAAGTTGGATTTAACACTTGCTATTAAATCCTTAAATATTCTTATGAAAACAAGGCAAGAATCAGATTGTTATGTAGAATCTCATGTGTCTTTGTAAAGATAAGTTGGATTTAACACTTGCTATTAAATCCTTAAATATTCTTATGAAAACAAGGCAAGAATAAGATTGTTATGTAGAATCTCATGTGCCTTTGTAAAGATAAGTTGGATTTAACACTTGCTATTAAATCCTTAAATATTCTTATGAAAACAAGGCAAGAATAAGATTGTTATGTAGAATCTCATGTGCCTTTGTAAAGATAAGTTGGATTTAACACTTGCTATTAAATGCTTAAATATTCTTATGAAAACAAGGCAAGAATAAGATTGTTATGTAGAATCTCATGTGTCTTTGTAAAGATAAGTTGGATTTAACACTTGTTATTAAATCCTTAAATATTCTTATGAAAACAAGGCAAGAATAAGCTTGTTATGTTGAATCTCATGTGTCTTTGTAAAGATAAGTTGGATTTAACACTTGCTATTAAATCCTTAAATATTCTTATGAAAACAAGGCAAGAATCAGATAGTTATGTAGAATCTCATGTGTCTTTGTAAAGATAAGTTGGATTTAACACTTGCTATTAAATCCTTAAATATTCTTATGAAAACAAGACAAGAATAAGATTGTTATGTAGAATCTCATGTGTCTTTGTAAAGGTAAGTTAGATTTAACACTTGCTATTAAATCCTTAAATATTCTTATGAAAACAAGGCAAGAATAAGATTGTTATGTAGAATCTCATGTGCCTTTGTAAAGATAAGTTGGATTTAACACTTGCTATTAAATCCTTAAATATTCTTATGAAAACAGGGCAAGAATAAGATTGTAATGTTGAATCTCATGTGTCTTTGTAAAGATAAGTTGGATTTAACACTTGCTATTAAATCCTTAAATATTCTTATGAAAACAAGGCAAGAATAAGATTGTTATGCAGAATCTCATGTGCCTTTGTAAAGATAAGTTGGATTTAACACTTGCTATTAAATCCTTAAATATTCTTATGAAAACAAGGCAAGAATCAGATTGTTATGTAGAATCTCATGTGTCTTTGTAAAGATAAGTTGGATTTAACACTTGCTATTAAATCCTTAAATATTCTTATGAAGACAAGGCAAGAATCAGATTGTTATGTAGAATCTCATGTGTCTTTGTAAAGATAAGTTGGATTTAACACTTGCTATTAAATCCTTAAATATTCTTATGAAAACAAGGCAAGAATAAGATTGTTATGTAGAATCTCATGTGCCTTTGTAAAGATAAGTTGGATTTAACACTTGCTATTAAATCCTTAAATATTCTTATGAAAACAAGGCAAGAATAAGATTGTTATGTAGAATCTCATGTGCCTTTGTAAAGATAAGTTGGATTTAACACTTGCTATTAAATCCTTAAATATTCTTATGAAAACAAGGCAAGAATAAGATTGTTATGTTGAATCTCATGTGTCTTTGTAAAGATAAGTTGGATTTAACACTTGCTATTAAATCCTTAAATATTCTTAAGAAAACAAGGCAAGAATAAGATTGTTATGTAGAATCTCATGTGCCTTTGTAAAGATAAGTTGGATTTAACACTTGCTATTAAATCCTTAAATATTCTTATGAAAACAAGGCAAGAATAAGACTGTTATGTAGAATCTCATGTGCCTTTGTAAAGATAAGTTGGATTTAACACTTGCTATTAAATCGTTAAATATTCTTATGAAAACAAGGCAAGAATCAGATTGTTATGTAGAATCTCATGTGTCTTTGTAAAGATAAGTTGGATTTAACACTTGCTATTAAATCCTTAAATATTCTTATGAAAACAAGGCAAGAATAAGATTGTTATGTAGAATCTCATGTGCCTTTGTAAAGATAAGTTGGATTTAACACTTGCTATTAAATCCTTAAATATTCTTATGAAAACAAGGCAAGAATAAGATTGTTATGTAGAATCTCATGTGCCTTTGTAAAGATAAGTTGGATTTAACACTTGCTATTAAATGCTTAAATATTCTTATGAAAACAAGGCAAGAATAAGATTGTTATGTAGAATCTCATGTGTCTTTGTAAAGATAAGTTGGATTTAACACTTGCTATTAAATCCTTAAATATTCTTATGAAAACAAGGCAAGAATAAGATTGTTATGTAGAATCTCATGTGCCTTTGTAAAGATAAGTTGGATTTAACACTTGCTATTAAATCCTTAAATATTCTTATGAAAACAAGGCAAGAATAAGATTGTTATGTTGAATCTCATGTGTCTTTGTAAAGATAATTTGGATTTAACACTTGCTATTAAATTCTTAAATATTCTTATGAAAACAAGGCAAGAATAAGATTGTTATGTAGAATCTCATGTGCCTTTGTAAAGATAAGTTGGATTTAACACTTGCTATTAAATCCTTAAATATTCTTATGAAAACAAGGCAAGAATCAGATTGTTATGTAGAATCTCATGTGTCTTTGTAAAGATAAATTGGATTTAACACTTGCTATTAAATCCTTAAATATTCTTATGAAAACAAGGCAAGAATAAGATTGTTATGTAGAATCTCATGTGCCTTTGTAAAGATAAGTTGGATTTAACACTTGCTATTAAATCCTTAAATATTCTTATGAAAACAAGGCAAGAATAAGATTGTTATGTAGAATCTCATGTGCCTTTGTAAAGATAAGTTGGATTTAACACTTGCTATTAAATCCTTAAATATTCTTATGAAAACAAGGCAAGAATCAGATTGTTATGTAGAATCTCATGTGTCTTTGTAAAGATAAGTTGGATTTAACACTTGCTATTAAATCCTTAAATATTCTTATGAAAACAAGGCAAGAATCAGATTGTTATGTAGAATCTCATGTGTCTTTGTAAAGATAAGTTGGATTTAACACTTGCTATTAAATCCTTAAATATTCTTATGAAAACAAGGTAAGAATAAGATTGTTATGTTGAATCTCATGTGTCTTTGTAAAGATAAGTTGGATTTAACACTTGCTATTAAATCCTTAAATATTCTTATGAAAACAAGGCAAGAATAAGATTATTATGTAGAATCTCATGTGTCTTTGTAAAGATAAGTTGGATTTAACACTTGCTATTAAATCCTTAAATATTCTTATGAAAACAAGGCAAGAATAAGATTGTTATGTAGAATCTCATGTGTCTTTGTAAAGATAAGTTGGATTTAACACTTGCTATTAAATCCTTAAATATTCTTATGAAAACAAGGCAAGAATAAGATTGTTATGTAGAATCTCATGTGTCTTTGTAAAGATAAGTTGGATTTAACACTTGCTATTAAATCCTTAAATATTCTTATGAAAACAAGGCAAGAATCAGATTGTTATGTAGAATCTCATGTGCCTTTGTAAAGATAAGTTGGATTTAACACTTGCTATTAAATCCTTAAATATTCTTATGAAAACAAGGC
The DNA here is from genome assembly GCA_963695495.1 of Hololepta plana. NCBI lineage: Eukaryota > Metazoa > Arthropoda > Insecta > Coleoptera > Histeridae > Hololepta > Hololepta plana. The sequence goes on along the minus strand of OY968838.1, from coordinate 1,001,287 downwards.
AAGAATCAGATTGTTATGTAGAATCTCATGTGTCTTTGTAAAGATAAGTTGGATTTAACACTTGCTATTAAATCCTTAAATATTCTTATGAAAACAAGGCAAGAATCAGATTGTTATGTTGAATCTCATGTGTCTTTGTAAAGATAAATTGGATTTAACACTTGCTATTAAATCCTTAAATATTCTTATGAAAACAAGGCAAGAATAAGATTGTTATGTAGAATCTCATGTGTCTTTGTAAAGATAAGTTGGATTTAACACTTGCTATTAAATCCTTAAATATTCTTATGAAAACAAGGCAAGAATAAGATTGTTATGTAGAATCTCATGTGTCTTTGTAAAGATAAGTTGGATTTAACACTTGCTATTAAATCCTTAAATATTCTTATGAAAACAAGGCAAGAATAAGATTGTTATGTTGAATCTCATGTGTCTTTGTAAAGATAAGTTGGATTTATCACTTGCTATTAAATCCTTAAATATTCTTATGAAAACAAGGCAAGAATCAGATTGTTATGTTGAATCTCATGTGTCTTTGTAAAGATAAGTTGGATTTAACACTTGCTATTAAATCCTTAAATATTCTTATGAAAACAAGGCAAGAATCAGATTGTTATGTAGAATCTCATGTGTCTTTTTAAAGATAAGTTGGATTTAACACTTGCTATTAAATCCTTAAATATTCTTATGAAAACAAGGCAAGAATAAAATTGTTATGTTGAATCTCATGTGTCTTTGTAAAGATAAGTTGGATTTAACACTTGCTATTAAATCCTTAAATATTCTTATGAAAACAAGGCAAGAATAAGATTGTTATGTTGAATCTCATGTGTCTTTGTAAAGATAAGTTGGATTTAACACTTGCTATTAAATCCTTAAATATTCTTATGAAAACAAGGCAAGAATCAATTTGTTATGTTGAATCTCATGTGTCTTTGTAAAGATAAGTTGGAATTAACACTTGCTATTAAATCCTTAAATATTCTTATGAAAACAAGGCAAGAATCAGATTGTTATGTAGAATCTCATGTGTCTTTTTAAAGATAAGTTGGATTTAACACTTGCTATTAAATCCTTAAATATTCTTATGAAAACAAGGCAAGAATAAAATTGTTATGTTGAATCTCATGTGTCTTTGTAAAGATAAGTTGGATTTAACACTTGCTATTAAATCCTTAAATATTCTTATGAAAACAAGGCAAGAATAAGATTGTTATGTTGAATCTCATGTGTCTTTGTAAAGATAAGTTGGATTTAACACTTGCTATTAAATCCTTAAATATTCTTATGAAAACAAGGCAAGAATCAGATTGTTATGTTGAATCTCATGTGTCTTTGTAAAGATAAGTTGGATTTAACACTTGCTATTAAATCCTTAAATATTCTTATGAAAACAAGGCAAGAATAAGATTGTTATGTAGAATCTCATGTGTCTTTGTAAAGATAAGTTGGATTTAACACTTGCTATTAAATCCTTAAATATTCTTATGAAAACAAGGCAAGAATCAGATTGTTATGTAGAATCTCATGTGTCTTTGTAAAGATAAGTTGGATTTAACACTTGCTATTAAATCCTTAAATATTCTTATGAAAACAAGGCAAGAATAAGATTGTTATGTAGAATCTCATGTGCCTTTGTAAAGATAAGTTGGATTTAACACTTGCTATTAAATCCTTAAATATTCTTATGAAAACAAGGCAAGAATAAGATTGTTATGTTGAATCTCATGTGTCTTTGTAAAGATAAGTTGGGTTTAACACTTGCTATTAAATCCTTAAATATTCTTATGAAAACAAGGCAAGAATAAGATTGTTATGTAGAATCTCATGTGCCTTTGTAAAGATAAGTTGGATTTAACACTTGCTATTAAATGCTTAAATATTCTTATGAAAACAAGGCAAGAATAAGATTGTTATGTAGAATCTCATGTGTCTTTGTAAAGATAAGTTGGATTTAACACTTGTTATTAAATCCTTAAATATTCTTATGAAAACAAGGCAAGAATAAGCTTGTTATGTTGAATCTCATGTGTCTTTGTAAAGATAAGTTGGATTTAACACTTGCTATTAAATCCTTAAATATTCTTATGAAAACAAGGCAAGAATCAGATAGTTATGTAGAATCTCATGTGTCTTTGTAAAGATAAGTTGGATTTAACACTTGCTATTAAATCCTTAAATATTCTTATGAAAACAAGACAAGAATAAGATTGTTATGTAGAATCTCATGTGTCTTTGTAAAGGTAAGTTAGATTTAACACTTGCTATTAAATCCTTAAATATTCTTATGAAAACAAGGCAAGAATAAGATTGTTATGTAGAATCTCATGTGCCTTTGTAAAGATAAGTTGGATTTAACACTTGCTATTAAATCCTTAAATATTCTTATGAAAACAGGGCAAGAATAAGATTGTAATGTTGAATCTCATGTGTCTTTGTAAAGATAGGTTGGATTTAACACTTGCTATTAAATCCTTAAATATTCTTATGAAAACAAGGCAAGAATAAGATTGTTATGTAGAATCTCATGTGCCTTTGTAAAGATAAGTTGGATTTAACACTTGCTATTAAATCCTTAAATATTCTTATGAAAACAAGGCAAGAATCAGATTGTTATGTAGAATCTCATGTGTCTTTGTAAAGATAAGTTGGATTTAACACTTGCTATTAAATCCTTAAATATTCTTATGAAGACAAGGCAAGAATCAGATTGTTATGTAGAATCTCATGTGTCTTTGTAAAGATAAGTTGGATTTAACACTTGCTATTAAATCCTTAAATATTCTTATGAAAACAAGGCAAGAATAAGATTGTTATGTAGAATCTCATGTGCCTTTGTAAAGATAAGTTGGATTTAACACTTGCTATTAAATCCTTAAATATTCTTATGAAAACAAGGCAAGAATAAGATTGTTATGTAGAATCTCATGTGCCTTTGTAAAGATAAGTTGGATTTAACACTTGCTATTAAATCCTTAAATATTCTTATGAAAACAAGGCAAGAATAAGATTGTTATGTTGAATCTCATGTGTCTTTGTAAAGATAAGTTGGATTTAACACTTGCTATTAAATCCTTAAATATTCTTAAGAAAACAAGGCAAGAATAAGATTGTTATGTAGAATCTCATGTGCCTTTGTAAAGATAAGTTGGATTTAACACTTGCTATTAAATCCTTAAATATTCTTATGAAAACAAGGCAAGAATAAGACTGTTATGTAGAATCTCATGTGCCTTTGTAAAGATAAGTTGGATTTAACACTTGCTATTAAATCGTTAAATATTCTTATGAAAACAAGGCAAGAATCAGATTGTTATGTAGAATCTCATGTGTCTTTGTAAAGATAAGTTGGATTTAACACTTGCTATTAAATCCTTAAATATTCTTATGAAAACAAGGCAAGAATAAGATTGTTATGTAGAATCTCATGTGCCTTTGTAAAGATAAGTTGGATTTAACACTTGCTATTAAATCCTTAAATATTCTTATGAAAACAAGGCAAGAATAAGATTGTTATGTAGAATCTCATGTGCCTTTGTAAAGATAAGTTGGATTTAACACTTGCTATTAAATGCTTAAATATTCTTATGAAAACAAGGCAAGAATAAGATTGTTATGTAGAATCTCATGTGTCTTTGTAAAGATAAGTTGGATTTAACACTTGCTATTAAATCCTTAAATATTCTTATGAAAACAAGGCAAGAATAAGATTGTTATGTAGAATCTCATGTGCCTTTGTAAAGATAAGTTGGATTTAACACTTGCTATTAAATCCTTAAATATTCTTATGAAAACAAGGCAAGAATAAGATTGTTATGTTGAATCTCATGTGTCTTTGTAAAGATAATTTGGATTTAACACTTGCTATTAAATTCTTAAATATTCTTATGAAAACAAGGCAAGAATAAGATTGTTATGTAGAATCTCATGTGCCTTTGTAAAGATAAGTTGGATTTAACACTTGCTATTAAATCCTTAAATATTCTTATGAAAACAAGGCAAGAATCAGATTGTTATGTAGAATCTCATGTGTCTTTGTAAAGATAAATTGGATTTAACACTTGCTATTAAATCCTTAAATATTCTTATGAAAACAAGGCAAGAATAAGATTGTTATGTAGAATCTCATGTGCCTTTGTAAAGATAAGTTGGATTTAACACTTGCTATTAAATCCTTAAATATTCTTATGAAAACAAGGCAAGAATAAGATTGTTATGTAGAATCTCATGTGCCTTTGTAAAGATAAGTTGGATTTAACACTTGCTATTAAATCCTTAAATATTCTTATGAAAACAAGGCAAGAATCAGATTGTTATGTAGAATCTCATGTGTCTTTGTAAAGATAAGTTGGATTTAACACTTGCTATTAAATCCTTAAATATTCTTATGAAAACAAGGCAAGAATCAGATTGTTATGTAGAATCTCATGTGTCTTTGTAAAGATAAGTTGGATTTAACACTTGCTATTAAATCCTTAAATATTCTTATGAAAACAAGGTAAGAATAAGATTGTTATGTTGAATCTCATGTGTCTTTGTAAAGATAAGTTGGATTTAACACTTGCTATTAAATCCTTAAATATTCTTATGAAAACAAGGCAAGAATAAGATTATTATGTAGAATCTCACGTGTCTTTGTAAAGATAAGTTGGATTTAACACTTGCTATTAAATCCTTAAATATTCTTATGAAAACAAGGCAAGAATAAGATTGTTATGTAGAATCTCATGTGTCTTTGTAAAGATAAGTTGGATTTAACACTTGCTATTAAATCCTTAAATATTCTTATGAAAACAAGGCAAGAATAAGATTGTTATGTAGAATCTCATGTGTCTTTGTAAAGATAAGTTGGATTTAACACTTGCTATTAAATCCTTAAATATTCTTATGAAAACAAGGCAAGAATCAGATTGTTATGTAGAATCTCATGTGCCTTTGTAAAGATAAGTTGGATTTAACACTTGCTATTAAATCCTTAAATATTCTTATGAAAACAAGGCAAGAATCAGATTGTTATGTAGAATCTCATGTGTCTTTGTAAAGATAAGTTGGATTTAACACTTGCTATTAAATCCTTAAATATTCTTATGAAAACAAGGCAAGAATCAGATTGTTATGTTGAATCTCATGTGTCTTTGTAAAGATAAATTGGATTTAACACTTGCTATTAAATCCTTAAATATTCTTATGAAAACAAGGCAAGAATAAGATTGTTATGTAGAATCTCATGTGTCTTTGTAAAGATAAGTTGGATTTAACACTTGCTATTAAATCCTTAAATATTCTTATGAAAACAAGGCAAGAATAAGATTGTTATGTAGAATCTCATGTGTCTTTGTAAAGATAAGTTGGATTTAACACTTGCTATTAAATCCTTAAATATTCTTATGAAAACAAGGCAAGAATAAGATTGTTATGTTGAATCTCATGTGTCTTTGTAAAGATAAGTTGGATTTATCACTTGCTATTAAATCCTTAAATATTCTTATGAAAACAAGGCAAGAATCAGATTGTTATGTTGAATCTCATGTGTCTTTGTAAAGATAAGTTGGATTTAACACTTGCTATTAAATCCTTAAATATTCTTATGAAAACAAGGCAAGAATCAGATTGTTATGTAGAATCTCATGTGTCTTTTTAAAGATAAGTTGGATTTAACACTTGCTATTAAATCCTTAAATATTCTTATGAAAACAAGGCAAGAATAAAATTGTTATGTTGAATCTCATGTGTCTTTGTAAAGATAAGTTGGATTTAACACTTGCTATTAAATCCTTAAATATTCTTATGAAAACAAGGCAAGAATAAGATTGTTATGTTGAATCTCATGTGTCTTTGTAAAGATAAGTTGGATTTAACACTTGCTATTAAATCCTTAAATATTCTTATGAAAACAAGGCAAGAATCAATTTGTTATGTTGAATCTCATGTGTCTTTGTAAAGATAAGTTGGAATTAACACTTGCTATTAAATCCTTAAATATTCTTATGAAAACAAGGCAAGAATCAGATTGTTATGTAGAATCTCATGTGTCTTTTTAAAGATAAGTTGGATTTAACACTTGCTATTAAATCCTTAAATATTCTTATGAAAACAAGGCAAGAATAAGATTGTTATGTAGAATCTCATGTGTCTTTGTAAAGATAAGTTGGATTTAACACTTGCTATTAAATCCTTAAATATTCTTATGAAAACAAGGCAAGAATAAGATTGTTATGTAGAATCTCATGTGCCTTTGTAAAGATAAGTTGGATTTAACACTTGCTATTAAATCCTTAAATATTCTTATGAAAACAAGGCAAGAATAAGATTGTTATGTAGAATCTCATGTGCCTTTGTAAAGATAAGTTGGATTTAACACTTGCTATTAAATCCTTAAATATTCTTATGAAAACAAGGCAAGAATCAGATTGTTATGTAGAATCTCATGTGTCTTTGTAAAGATAAGTTGGATTTAACACTTGCTATTAAATCCTTAAATATTCTTATGAAAACAAGGCAAGAATCAGATTGTTATGTAGAATCTCATGTGTCTTTGTAAAGATAAGTTGGATTTAACACTTGCTATTAAATCCTTAAATATTCTTATGAAAACAAGGTAAGAATAAGATTGTTATGTTGAATCTCATGTGTCTTTGTAAAGATAAGTTGGATTTAACACTTGCTATTAAATCCTTAAATATTCTTATGAAAACAAGGCAAGAATAAGATTATTATGTAGAATCTCATGTGTCTTTGTAAAGATAAGTTGGATTTAACACTTGCTATTAAATCCTTAAATATTCTTATGAAAACAAGGCAAGAATAAGATTGTTATGTAGAATCTCATGTGTCTTTGTAAAGATAAGTTGGATTTAACACTTGCTATTAAATCCTTAAATATTCTTATGAAAACAAGGCAAGAATAAGATTGTTATGTAGAATCTCATGTGTCTTTGTAAAGATAAGTTGGATTTAACACTTGCTATTAAATCCTTAAATATTCTTATGAAAACAAGGCAAGAATCAGATTGTTATGTAGAATCTCATGTGCCTTTGTAAAGATAAGTTGGATTTAACACTTGCTATTAAATCCTTAAATATTCTTATGAAAACAAGGCAAGAATCAGATTGTTATGTAGAATCTCATGTGTCTTTGTAAAGATAAGTTGGATTTAACACTTGCTATTAAATCCTTAAATATTCTTATGAAAACAAGGCAAGAATCAGATTGTTATGTTGAATCTCATGTGTCTTTGTAAAGATAAATTGGATTTAACACTTGCTATTAAATCCTTAAATATTCTTATGAAAACAAGGCAAGAATAAGATTGTTATGTAGAATCTCATGTGTCTTTGTAAAGATAAGTTGGATTTAACACTTGCTATTAAATCCTTAAATATTCTTATGAAAACAAGGCAAGAATAAGATTGTTATGTAGAATCTCATGTGTCTTTGTAAAGATAAGTTGGATTTAACACTTGCTATTAAATCCTTAAATATTCTTATGAAAACAAGGCAAGAATAAGATTGTTATGTTGAATCTCATGTGTCTTTGTAAAGATAAGTTGGATTTATCACTTGCTATTAAATCCTTAAATATTCTTATGAAAACAAGGCAAGAATCAGATTGTTATGTTGAATCTCATGTGTCTTTGTAAAGATAAGTTGGATTTAACACTTGCTATTAAATCCTTAAATATTCTTATGAAAACAAGGCAAGAATCAGATTGTTATGTAGAATCTCATGTGTCTTTTTAAAGATAAGTTGGATTTAACACTTGCTATTAAATCCTTAAATATTCTTATGAAAACAAGGCAAGAATAAAATTGTTATGTTGAATCTCATGTGTCTTTGTAAAGATAAGTTGGATTTAACACTTGCTATTAAATCCTTAAATATTCTTATGAAAACAAGGCAAGAATAAGATTGTTATGTTGAATCTCATGTGTCTTTGTAAAGATAAGTTGGATTTAACACTTGCTATTAAATCCTTAAATATTCTTATGAAAACAAGGCAAGAATCAATTTGTTATGTTGAATCTCATGTGTCTTTGTAAAGATAAGTTGGAATTAACACTTGCTATTAAATCCTTAAATATTCTTATGAAAACAAGGCAAGAATCAGATTGTTATGTAGAATCTCATGTGTCTTTTTAAAGATAAGTTGGATTTAACACTTGCTATTAAATCCTTAAATATTCTTATGAAAACAAGGCAAGAATAAAATTGTTATGTTGAATCTCATGTGTCTTTGTAAAGATAAGTTGGATTTAACACTTGCTATTAAATCCTTAAATATTCTTATGAAAACAAGGCAAGAATAAGATTGTTATGTTGAATCTCATGTGTCTTTGTAAAGATAAGTTGGATTTAACACTTGCTATTAAATCCTTAAATATTCTTATGAAAACAAGGCAAGAATCAGATTGTTATGTTGAATCTCATGTGTCTTTGTAAAGATAAGTTGGATTTAACACTTGCTATTAAATCCTTAAATATTCTTATGAAAACAAGGCAAGAATAAGATTGTTATGTAGAATCTCATGTGTCTTTGTAAAGATAAGTTGGATTTAACACTTGCTATTAAATCCTTAAATATTCTTATGAAAACAAGGCAAGAATCAGATTGTTATGTAGAATCTCATGTGTCTTTGTAAAGATAAGTTGGATTTAACACTTGCTATTAAATCCTTAAATATTCTTATGAAAACAAGGCAAGAATAAGATTGTTATGTAGAATCTCATGTGCCTTTGTAAAGATAAGTTGGATTTAACACTTGCCATTAAATCCTTAAATATTCTTATGAAAACAAGGCAAGAATAAGATTGTTATGTTGAATCTCATGTGTCTTTGTAAAGATAAGTTGGGTTTAACACTTGCTATTAAATCCTTAAATATTCTTATGAAAACAAGGCAAGAATAAGATTGTTATGTTGAATCTCATGTGTCTTTGTAAAGATAAGTTGGATTTAACACTTGCTATTAAATCCTTAAATATTCTTATGAAAACAAGGCAAGAATAAGATTGTTATGTTGAATCTCATGTGTCTTTGTAAAGATAAGTTGGATTTAACACTTGCTATTAAATCCTTAAATATTCTTATGAAAACAAGGCAAGAATCAGATTGTTATGTAGAATCTCATGTGTCTTTGTAAAGATAAGTTGGATTTAACACTTGCTATTAAATCCTTAAATATTCTTATGAAAACAAGGCAAGAATCAGATTGTTATGTTGAATCTCATGTGTCTTTGTAAAGATAAGTTGGATTTAACACTTGCTATTAAATCCTTAAATATTCTTATGAAAACAAGGCAAGAATAAGATTGTTATGTTGAATCTCATGTGTCTTTGTAAAGATAAGTTGGATTTAACACTTGCTATTAAATCCTTAAATATTCTTATGAAAACAAGGCAAGAATAAGATTGTTATGTTGAATCTCATGTGTCTTTGTAAGGATAAGTTGGATTTAACACTTGCTATTAAATCCTTAAATATTCTTATGAAAACAAGGCAAGAATAAGATTGTTATGTTGAATCTCATGTGTCTTTGTAAAGATAAGTTGGATTTAACACCTGCTATTAAATCCTTAAATATTCTTATGAAAACAAGACAAGAATAAGATTGTTATGTTGAATCTCATGTGTCTTTGTAAAGATAAGTTGGATTTAACACTTGCTATTAAATCCTTAAATATTCTTATGAAAACAAGGCAAGAATAAGATTGTTATGTTGAATCTCATGTGTCTTTGTAAAGATAAGTTGGATTTAACACTTGCTATTAAATCCTTAAATATTCTTATGAAAACAAGGCAAGAATAAGATTGTTATGTAGAATCTCATGTGTCTTTGTAAAGATAAGTTGGATTTAACACTTGCTATTAAATCCTTAAATATTCTTATGAAAACAAGGCAAGAATCAGATTGTTATGTAGAATCTCATGTGCCTTTGTAAAGATAAGTTGGATTTAACACTTGCTATTAAATCCTTAAATATTCTTATGAAAACAAGGCAAGAATAAGATTGTTATGTAGAATCTCATGTGTCTTTGTAAAGATAAGTTGGATTTAACACTTGCTATTAAATCCTTAAATATTCTTATGAAAACAAGGCAAGAATAAGATTGTTATGTAGAATCTCATGTGTCTTTGTAAAGATAAGTTGGATTTAACACTTGCTATTAAATCCTTAAATATTCTTATGAAAACAAGGCAAGAATAAGATTGTTATGTAGAATCTCATGTGTCTTTGTAAAGATAAGTTGGATTTAACACTTGCTATTAAATCCTTAAATATTCTTATGAAAACAAGGCAGAATCAGATTGTTATGTAGAATCTCATGTGTCTTTGTAAAGATAAGTTGGATTTAACACTTGCTATTAAATCCTTAAATATTCTTATGAAAACAAGGCAAGAATCAGATTGTTATGTTGAATCTCATGTGTCTTTGTAAAGATAAATTGGATTTAACACTTGCTATTAAATCCTTAAATATTCTTATGAAAACAAGGCAAGAATAAGATTGTTATGTAGAATCTCATGTGTCTTTGTAAAGATAAATTGGATTTAACACTTGCTATTAAATCCTTAAATATTCTTATGAAAACAAGGCAAGAATAAGATTGTTATGTAGAATCTCATGTGTCTTTGTAAAGATAAGTTGGATTTAACACTTGCTATTAAATCCTTAAATATTCTTATGAAAACAAGGTAAGAATAAGATTGTTATGTTGAATCTCATGTGTCTTTGTAAAGATAAGTTGGATTTAACACTTGCTATTAAATCCTTAAATATTCTTATGAAAACAAGGCAAGAATAAGATTATTATGTAGAATCTCATGTGTCTTTGTAAAGATAAGTTGGATTTAACACTTGCTATTAAATCCTTAAATATTCTTATGAAAACAAGGCAAGAATAAGATTGTTATGTTGAATCTCATGTGTCTTTGTAAAGATAAGTTGGATTTAACACTTGCTATTAAATCCTTAAATATTCTTATGAAAACAAGGCAAGAATCAGATTGTTATGTTGAATCTCATGTGTCTTTGTAAAGATAAGTTGGATTTAACACCTGCTATTAAATCCTTAAATATTCTTATGAAAACAAGGCAAGAATAAGATTGTTATGTTGAATCTCATGTGTCTTTGTAAAGATAAGTTGGATTTAACACTTGCTATTAAATCCTTAAATATTCTTATGAAAACAAGGCAAGAATAAGATTGTTATGTTGAATCTCATGTGTCTTTGTAAAGATAAGTTGGATTTAACACTTGCTATTAAATCCTTAAATATTCTTATGAAAACAAGGCAAGAATAAGATTGTTATGTAGAATCTCATGTGTCTTTGTAAAGATAAGTTGGATTTAACACTTGCTATTAAATCCTTAAATATTCTTATGAAAACAAGGCAAGAATCAGATTGTTATGTAGAATCTCATGTGCCTTTGTAAAGATAAGTTGGATTTAACACTTGCTATTAAATCCTTAAATATTCTTATGAAAACAAGGCAAGAATAAGATTGTTATGTAGAATCTCATGTGTCTTTGTAAAGATAAGTTGGATTTAACACTTGCTATTAAATCCTTAAATATTCTTATGAAAACAAGGCAAGAATAAGATTGTTATGTAGAATCTCATGTGTCTTTGTAAAGATAAGTTGGATTTAACACTTGCTATTAAATCCTTAAATATTCTTATGAAAACAAGGCAAGAATAAGATTGTTATGTAGAATCTCATGTGTCTTTGTAAAGATAAGTTGGATTTAACACTTGCTATTAAATCCTTAAATATTCTTATGAAAACAAGGCAGAATCAGATTGTTATGTAGAATCTCATGTGTCTTTGTAAAGATAAGTTGGATTTAACACTTGCTATTAAATCCTTAAATATTCTTATGAAAACAAGGCAAGAATCAGATTGTTATGTTGAATCTCATGTGTCTTTGTAAAGATAAATTGGATTTAACACTTGCTATTAAATCCTTAAATATTCTTATGAAAACAAGGCAAGAATAAGATTGTTATGTAGAATCTCATGTGTCTTTGTAAAGATAAATTGGATTTAACACTTGCTATTAAATCCTTAAATATTCTTATGAAAACAAGGCAAGAATAAGATTGTTATGTAGAATCTCATGTGTCTTTGTAAAGATAAGTTGGATTTAACACTTGCTATTAAATCCTTAAATATTCTTATGAAAACAAGGTAAGAATAAGATTGTTATGTTGAATCTCATGTGTCTTTGTAAAGATAAGTTGGATTTAACACTTGCTATTAAATCCTTAAATATTCTTATGAAAACAAGGCAAGAATAAGATTATTATGTAGAATCTCATGTGTCTTTGTAAAGATAAGTTGGATTTAACACTTGCTATTAAATCCTTAAATATTCTTATGAAAACAAGGCAAGAATAAGATTGTTATGTAGAATCTCATGTGTCTTTGTAAAGATAAGTTGGATTTAACACTTGCTATTAAATCCTTAAATATTCTTATGAAAACAAGGCAAGAATAAGATTGTTATGTAGAATCTCATGTGTCTTTGTAAAGATAAGTTGGATTTAACACTTGCTATTAAATCCTTAAATATTCTTATGAAAACAAGGCAAGAATCAGATTGTTATGTAGAATCTCATGTGCCTTTGTAAAGATAAGTTGGATTTAACACTTGCTATTAAATCCTTAAATATTCTTATGAAAACAAGGCAAGAATCAGATTGTTATGTAGAATCTCATGTGTCTTTGTAAAGATAAGTTGGATTTAACACTTGCTATTAAATCCTTAAATATTCTTATGAAAACAAGGCAAGAATCAGATTGTTATGTTGAATCTCATGTGTCTTTGTAAAGATAAATTGGATTTAACACTTGCTATTAAATCCTTAAATATTCTTATGAAAACAAGGCAAGAATAAGATTGTTATGTAGAATCTCATGTGTCTTTGTAAAGATAAGTTGGATTTAACACTTGCTATTAAATCCTTAAATATTCTTATGAAAACAAGGCAAGAATAAGATTGTTATGTAAAATCTCATGTGCCTTTGTAAAGATAAGTTGGATTTAACACTTGCTATTAAATCCTTAAATATTCTTATGAAAACAAGGCAAGAATAAGATTGTTATGTTGAATCTCATGTGTCTTTGTAAAGATAAGTTGGATTTAACACTTGCTATTAAATCCTTAAATATTCTTATGAAAACAAGGCAAGAATAAGATTGTTATGTTGAATCTCATGTGTCTTTGTAAGGATAAGTTGGATTTAACACTTGCTATTAAATCCTTAAATATTCTTATGAAAACAAGGCAAGAATAAGATTGTTATGTTGAATCTCATGTGTCTTTGTAAAGATAAGTTGGATTTAACACCTGCTATTAAATCCTTAAATATTCTTATGAAAACAAGACAAGAATAAGATTGTTATGTTGAATCTCATGTGTCTTTGTAAAGATAAGTTGGATTTAACACTTGCTATTAAATCCTTAAATATTCTTATGAAAACAAGGCAAGAATAAGATTGTTATGTTGAATCTCATGTGTCTTTGTAAAGATAAGTTGGATTTAACACTTGCTATTAAATCCTTAAATATTCTTATGAAAACAAGGCAAGAATAAGATTGTTATGTAGAATCTCATGTGTCTTTGTAAAGATAAGTTGGATTTAACACTTGCTATTAAATCCTTAAATATTCTTATGAAAACAAGGCAAGAATCAGATTGTTATGTAGAATCTCATGTGCCTTTGTAAAGATAAGTTGGATTTAACACTTGCTATTAAATCCTTAAATATTCTTATGAAAACAAGGCAAGAATAAGATTGTTATGTAGAATCTCATGTGTCTTTGTAAAGATAAGTTGGATTTAACACTTGCTATTAAATCCTTAAATATTCTTATGAAAACAAGGCAAGAATAAGATTGTTATGTAGAATCTCATGTGTCTTTGTAAAGATAAGTTGGATTTAACACTTGCTATTAAATCCTTAAATATTCTTATGAAAACAAGGCAAGAATAAGATTGTTATGTAGAATCTCATGTGTCTTTGTAAAGATAAGTTGGATTTAACACTTGCTATTAAATCCTTAAATATTCTTATGAAAACAAGGCAGAATCAGATTGTTATGTAGAATCTCATGTGTCTTTGTAAAGATAAGTTGGATTTAACACTTGCTATTAAATCCTTAAATATTCTTATGAAAACAAGGCAAGAATCAGATTGTTATGTTGAATCTCATGTGTCTTTGTAAAGATAAATTGGATTTAACACTTGCTATTAAATCCTTAAATATTCTTATGAAAACAAGGCAAGAATAAGATTGTTATGTAGAATCTCATGTGTCTTTGTAAAGATAAATTGGATTTAACACTTGCTATTAAATCCTTAAATATTCTTATGAAAACAAGGCAAGAATAAGATTGTTATGTAGAATCTCATGTGTCTTTGTAAAGATAAGTTGGATTTAACACTTGCTATTAAATCCTTAAATATTCTTATGAAAACAAGGTAAGAATAAGATTGTTATGTTGAATCTCATGTGTCTTTGTAAAGATAAGTTGGATTTAACACTTGCTATTAAATCCTTAAATATTCTTATGAAAACAAGGCAAGAATAAGATTATTATGTAGAATCTCATGTGTCTTTGTAAAGATAAGTTGGATTTAACACTTGCTATTAAATCCTTAAATATTCTTATGAAAACAAGGCAAGAATAAGATTGTTATGTAGAATCTCATGTGTCTTTGTAAAGATAAGTTGGATTTAACACTTGCTATTAAATCCTTAAATATTCTTATGAAAACAAGGCAAGAATAAGATTGTTATGTAGAATCTCATGTGTCTTTGTAAAGATAAGTTGGATTTAACACTTGCTATTAAATCCTTAAATATTCTTATGAAAACAAGGCAAGAATCAGATTGTTATGTAGAATCTCATGTGCCTTTGTAAAGATAAGTTGGATTTAACACTTGCTATTAAATCCTTAAATATTCTTATGAAAACAAGGCAAGAATCAGATTGTTATGTAGAATCTCATGTGTCTTTGTAAAGATAAGTTGGATTTAACACTTGCTATTAAATCCTTAAATATTCTTATGAAAACAAGGCAAGAATCAGATTGTTATGTTGAATCTCATGTGTCTTTGTAAAGATAAATTGGATTTAACACTTGCTATTAAATCCTTAAATATTCTTATGAAAACAAGGCAAGAATCAGATTGTTATGTTGAATCTCATGTGTCTTTGTAAAGATAAATTGGATTTAACACTTGCTATTAAATCCTTAAATATTCTTATGAAAACAAGGCAAGAATAAGATTGTTATGTAGAATCTCATGTGTCTTTGTAAAGATAAATTGGATTTAACACTTGCTATTAAATCCTTAAATATTCTTATGAAAACAAGGCAAGAATAAGATTGTTATGTAGAATCTCATGTGTCTTTGTAAAGATAAGTTGGATTTAACACTTGCTATTAAATCCTTAAATATTCTTATGAAAACAAGGTAAGAATAAGATTGTTATGTTGAATCTCATGTGTCTTTGTAAAGATAAGTTGGATTTAACACTTGCTATTAAATCCTTAAATATTCTTATGAAAACAAGGCAAGAATAAGATTATTATGTAGAATCTCATGTGTCTTTGTAAAGATAAGTTGGATTTAACACTTGCTATTAAATCCTTAAATATTCTTATGAAAACAAGGCAAGAATAAGATTGTTATGTAGAATCTCATGTGTCTTTGTAAAGATAAGTTGGATTTAACACTTGCTATTAAATCCTTAAATATTCTTATGAAAACAAGGCAAGAATAAGATTGTTATGTAGAATCTCATGTGTCTTTGTAAAGATAAGTTGGATTTAACACTTGCTATTAAATCCTTAAATATTCTTATGAAAACAAGGCAAGAATCAGATTGTTATGTAGAATCTCATGTGCCTTTGTAAAGATAAGTTGGATTTAACACTTGCTATTAAATCCTTAAATATTCTTATGAAAACAAGGCAAGAATCAGATTGTTATGTAGAATCTCATGTGTCTTTGTAAAGATAAGTTGGATTTAACACTTGCTATTAAATCCTTAAATATTCTTATGAAAACAAGGCAAGAATCAGATTGTTATGTTGAATCTCATGTGTCTTTGTAAAGATAAATTGGATTTAACACTTGCTATTAAATCCTTAAATATTCTTATGAAAACAAGGCAAGAATAAGATTGTTATGTAGAATCTCATGTGTCTTTGTAAAGATAAGTTGGATTTAACACTTGCTATTAAATCCTTAAATATTCTTATGAAAACAAGGCAAGAATAAGATTGTTATGTAGAATCTCATGTGTCTTTGTAAAGATAAGTTGGATTTAACACTTGCTATTAAATCCTTAAATATTCTTATGAAAACAAGGCAAGAATAAGATTGTTATGTTGAATCTCATGTGTCTTTGTAAAGATAAGTTGGATTTAACACTTGCTATTAAATCCTTAAATATTCTTATGAAAACAAGGCAAGAATCAGATTGTTATGTTGAATCTCATGTGTCTTTGTAAAGATAAGTTGGATTTAACACTTGCTATTAAATCCTTAAATATTCTTATGAAAACAAGGCAAGAATCAGATTGTTATGTAGAATCTCATGTGTCTTTTTAAAGATAAGTTGGATTTAACACTTGCTATTAAATCCTTAAATATTCTTATGAAAACAAGGCAAGAATAAAATTGTTATGTTGAATCTCATGTGTCTTTGTAAAGATAAGTTGGATTTAACACTTGCTATTAAATCCTTAAATATTCTTATGAAAACAAGGCAAGAATAAGATTGTTATGTTGAATCTCATGTGTCTTTGTAAAGATAAGTTGGATTTAACACTTGCTATTAAATCCTTAAATATTCTTATGAAAACAAGGCAAGAATCAAATTGTTATGTTGAATCTCATGTGTCTTTGTAAAGATAAGTTGGAATTAACACTTGCTATTAAATCCTTAAATATTCTTATGAAAACAAGGCAAGAATCAGATTGTTATGTAGAATCTCATGTGTCTTTTTAAAGATAAGTTGGATTTAACACTTGCTATTAAATCCTTAAATATTCTTATGAAAACAAGGCAAGAATAAAATTGTTATGTTGAATCTCATGTGTCTTTGTAAAGATAAGTTGGATTTAACACTTGCTATTAAATCCTTAAATATTCTTATGAAAACAAGGCAAGAATAAGATTGTTATGTTGAATCTCATGTGTCTTTGTAAAGATAAGTTGGATTTAACACTTGCTATTAAATCCTTAAATATGCTTATGAAAACAAGGCAAGAATCAGATTGTTATGTTGAATCTCATGTGTCTTTGTAAAGATAAGTTGGATTTAACACTTGCTATTAAATCCTTAAATATTCTTATGAAAACAAGGCAAGAATAAGATTGTTATGTAGAATCTCATGTGTCTTTGTAAAGATAAGTTGGATTTAACACTTGCTATTAAATCCTTAAATATTCTTATGAAAACAAGGCAAGAATCAGATTGTTATGTAGAATCTCATGTGTCTTTGTAAAGATAAGTTGGATTTAACACTTGCTATTAAATCCTTAAATATTCTTATGAAAACAAGGCAAGAATAAGATTGTTATGTAGAATCTCATGTGGCTTTGTAAAGATAAGTTGGATTTAACACTTGCTATTAAATCCTTAAATATTCTTATGAAAACAAGGCAAGAATAAGATTGTTATGTTGAATCTCATGTGTCTTTGTAAAGATAAGTTGGGTTTAACACTTGCTATTAAATCCTTAAATATTCTTATGAAAACAAGGCAAGAATAAGATTGTTATGTTGAATCTCATGTGTCTTTGTAAAGATAAGTTGGATTTAACACTTGCTATTAAATCCTTAAATATTCTTATGAAAACAAGGCAAGAATAAGATTGTTATGTTGAATCTCATGTGTCTTTGTAAAGATAAGTTGGATTTAACACTTGCTATTAAATCCTTAAATATTCTTATGAAAACAAGGCAAGAATCAGATTGTTATGTAGAATCTCATGTGTCTTTGTAAAGATAAGTTGGATTTAACACTTGCTATTAAATCCTTAAATATTCTTATGAAAACAAGGCAAGAACCAGATTGTTATGTTGAATCTCATGTGTCTTTGTAAAGATAAGTTGGATTTAACACTTGCTATTAAATCCTTAAATATTCTTATGAAAACAAGGCAAGAATAAGATTGTTATGTTGAATCTCATGTGTCTTTGTAAAGATAAGTTGGATTTAACACTTGCTATTAAATCCTTAAATATTCTTATGAAAACAAGGCAAGAATAAGATTGTTATGTTGAATCTCATGTGTCTTTGTAAGGATAAGTTGGATTTAACACTTGCTATTAAATCCTTAAATATTCTTATGAAAACAAGGCAAGAATAAGTTTGTTATGTTGAATCTCATGTGTCTTTGTAAAGATAAGTTGGATTTAACACTTGCTATTAAATCCTTAAATATTCTTATGAAAACAAGGGAAGAATAAGATTGTTATGTAGAATCTCATGTGTCTTTGTAAAGATAAGTTGGATTTAACACTTGCTATTAAATCCTTAAATATTCTTATGAAAACAAGGCAAGAATAAGATTGTTATGTTGAATCTCATGTGTCTTTGTAAAGATAAGTTGGATTTAACACTTGCTATTAAATCCTTAAATATTCTTATGAAAACAAGGCAAGAATAAGATTGTTATGTAGAATCTCATGTGTCTTTGTAAAGATAAGTTGGATTTAACACTTGCTATTAAATCCTTAAATATTCTTATGAAAACAAGGCAAGAATCAGATTGTTATGTAGAATCTCATGTGCCTTTGTAAAGATAAGTTGGATTTAACACTTGCTATTAAATCCCTAAATATTCTTATGAAAACAAGGCAAGAATAAGATTGTTATGTAGAATCTCATGTGTCTTTGTAAAGATAAGTTGGATTTAACACTTGCTATTAAATCCTTAAATATTCTTATGAAAACAAGGCAAGAATAAGATTGTTATGTAGAATCTCATGTGTCTTTGTAAAGATGAGTTGGATTTAACACTTGCTATTAAATCCTTAAATATTCTTATGAAAACAAGGCAAGAATAAGATTGTTATGTAGAATCTCATGTGTCTTTGTAAAGATAAGTTGGATTTAACACTTGCTATTAAATCCTTAAATATTCTTATGAAAACAAGGCAGAATCAGATTGTTATGTAGAATCTCATGTGTCTTTGTAAAGATAAGTTGGATTTAACACTTGCTATTAAATCCTTAAATATTCTTATGAAAACAAGGCAAGAATCAGATTGTTATGTTGAATCTCATGTGTCTTTGTAAAGATAAATTGGATTTAACACTTGCTATTAAATCCTTAAATATTCTTATGAAAACAAGGCAAGAATAAGATTGTTATGTAGAATCTCATGTGTCTTTGTAAAGATAAATTGGATTTAACACTTGCTATTAAATCCTTAAATATTCTTATGAAAACAAGGCAAGAATAAGATTGTTATGTAGAATCTCATGTGTCTTTGTAAAGATAAGTTGGATTTAACACTTGCTATTAAATCCTTAAATATTCTTATGAAAACAAGGCAAGAATAAGATTGTTATGTAGAATCTCATGTGCCTTTGTAAAGATAAGTTGGATTTAACACTTGCTATTAAATCCTTAAATATTCTTATGAAAACAAGGCAAGAATAAGATTGTTATGTAGAATCTCATGTGTCTTTGTAAAGATAAGTTGGATTTAACACTTGCTATTAAATCCTTAAATATTCTTATGAAAACAAGGCAAGAATCAGATTGTTATGTAGAATCTCATGTGTCTTTTTGAAGATAAGTTGGATTTAACACTTGCTATTAAATCCTTAAATATTCTTATGAAAACAAGGCAAGAATAAAATTGTTATGTTGAATCTCATGTGTCTTTGTAAAGATAAGTTGGATTTAACACTTGCTATTAAATCCTTAAATATTCTTATGAAAACAAGGCAAGAATAAGATTGTTATGTTGAATCTCATGTGTCTTTGTAAAGATAAGTTGGATTTAACACTTGCTATTAAATCCTTAAATATTCTTATGAAAACAAGGCAAGAATCAAATTGTTATGTTGAATCTCATGTGTCTTTGTAAAGATAAGTTGGAATTAACACTTGCTATTAAATCCTTAAATATTCTTATGAAAACAAGGCAAGAATCAGATTGTTATGTAGAATCTCATGTGTCTTTTTAAAGATAAGTTGGATTTAACACTTGCTATTAAATCCTTAAATATTCTTATGAAAACAAGGCAAGAATAAAATTGTTATGTTGAATCTCATGTGTCTTTGTAAAGATAAGTTGGATTTAACACTTGCTATTAAATCCTTAAATATTCTTATGAAAACAAGGCAAGAATAAGATTGTTATGTTGAATCTCATGTGTCTTTGTAAAGATAAGTTGGATTTAACACTTGCTATTAAATCCTTAAATATTCTTATGAAAACAAGGCAAGAATCAGATTGTTATGTTGAATCTCATGTGTCTTTGTAAAGATAAGTTGGATTTAACACTTGCTATTAAATCCTTAAATATTCTTATGAAAACAAGGCAAGAATAAGATTGTTATGTAGAATCTCATGTGTCTTTGTAAAGATAAGGTGGATTTAACACTTGCTATTAAATCCTTAAATATTCTTATGAAAACAAGGCAAGAATCAGATTGTTATGTAGAATTTCATGTGTCTTTGTAAAGATAAGTTGGATTTAACACTTGCTATTAAATCCTTAAATATTCTTATGAAAACAAGGCAAGAATAAGATTGTTATGTTGAATCTCATGTGTCTTTGTAAAGATAAGTTGGGTTTAACACTTGCTATTAAATCCTTAAATATTCTTATGAAAACAAGGCAAGAATAAGATTGTTATGTTGAATCTCATGTGTCTTTGTAAAGATAAGTTGGATTTAACACTTGCTATTAAATCCTTAAATATTCTTATGAAAACAAGGCAAGAATAAGATTGTTATGTTGAATCTCATGTGTCTTTGTAAAGATAAGTTGGATTTAACACTTGCTATTAAATCCTTAAATATTCTTATGAAAACAAGGCAAGAATCAGATTGTTATGTAGAATCTCATGTGTCTTTGTAAAGATAAGTTGGATTTAACACTTGCTATTAAATCCTTAAATATTCTTATGAAAACAAGGCAAGAATCAGATTGTTATGTTGAATCTCATGTGTCTTTGTAAAGATAAGTTGGATTTAACACTTGCTATTAAATCCTTAAATATTCTTATGAAAACAAGGCAAGAATAAGATTGTTATGTTGAATCTCATGTGTCTTTGTAAAGATAAGTTGGATTTAACACTTGCTATTAAATCCTTAAATATTCTTATGAAAACAAGGCAAGAATAAGATTGTTATGTTGAATCTCATGTGTCTTTGTAAGGATAAGTTGGATTTAACACTTGCTATTAAATCCTTAAATATTCTTATGAAAACAAGGCAAGAATAAGTTTGTTATGTTGAATCTCATGTGTCTTTGTAAAGATAAGTTGGATTTAACACCTGCTATTAAATCCTTAAATATTCTTATGAAAACAAGACAAGAATAAGATTGTTATGTTGAATCTCATGTGTCTTTGTAAAGATAAGTTGGATTTAACACTTGCTATTAAATCCTTAAATATTCTTATGAAAACAAGGCAAGAATAAGATTGTTATGTTGAATCTCATGTGTCTTTGTAAAGATAAGTTGGATTTAACACTTGCTATTAAATCCTTAAATATTCTTATGAAAACAAGGCAAGAATAAGATTGTTATGTAGAATCTCATGTGTCTTTGTAAAGATAAGTTGGATTTAACACTTGCTATTAAATCCTTAAATATTCTTATGAAAACAAGGCAAGAATCAGATTGTTATGTAGAATCTCATGTGCCTTTGTAAAGATAAGTTGGATTTAACACTTGCTATTAAATCCTTAAATATTCTTATGAAAACAAGGCAAGAATAAGATTGTTATGTAGAATCTCATGTGTCTTTGTAAAGATAAGTTGGATTTAACACTTGCTATTAAATCCTTAAATATTCTTATGAAAACAAGGCAAGAATAAGATTGTTATGTAGAATCTCATGTGTCTTTGTAAAGATAAGTTGGATTTAACACTTGCTATTAAATCCTTAAATATTCTTATGAAAACAAGGCAAGAATAAGATTGTTATGTAGAATCTCATGTGTCTTTGTAAAGATAAGTTGGATTTAACACTTGCTATTAAATCCTTAAATATTCTTATGAAAACAAGGCAGAATCAGATTGTTATGTAGAATCTCATGTGTCTTTGTAAAGATAAGTTGGATTTAACACTTGCTATTAAATCCTTAAATATTCTTATGAAAACAAGGCAAGAATCAGATTGTTATGTTGAATCTCATGTGTCTTTGTAAAGATAAATTGGATTTAACACTTGCTATTAAATCCTTAAATATTCTTATGAAAACAAGGCAAGAATAAGATTGTTATGTAGAATCTCATGTGTCTTTGTAAAGATAAATTGGATTTAACACTTGCTATTAAATCCTTAAATATTCTTATGAAAACAAGGCAAGAATAAGATTGTTATGTAGAATCTCATGTGTCTTTGTAAAGATAAGTTGGATTTAACACTTGCTATTAAATCCTTAAATATTCTTATGAAAACAAGGCAAGAATAAGATTGTTATGTAGAATCTCATGTGCCTTTGTAAAGATAAGTTGGATTTAACACTTGCTATTAAATCCTTAAATATTCTTATGAAAACAAGGCAAGAATAAGATTGTTATGTTGAATCTCATGTGTCTTTGTAAAGATAAGTTGGATTTAACACTTGCTATTAAATCCTTAAATATTCTTATGAAAACAAGGCAAGAATCAGATTGTTATGTTGAATCTCATGTGTCTTTGTAAAGATAAGTTGGATTTAACACTTGCTATTAAATCCTTAAATATTCTTATGAAAACAAGGCAAGAATCAGATTGTTATGTAGAATCTCATGTGTCTTTTTGAAGATAAGTTGGATTTAACACTTGCTATTAAATCCTTAAATATTCTTATGAAAACAAGGCAAGAATAAAATTGTTATGTTGAATCTCATGTGTCTTTGTAAAGATAAGTTGGATTTAACACTTGCTATTAAATCCTTAAATATTCTTATGAAAACAAGGCAAGAATAAGATTGTTATGTTGAATCTCATGTGTCTTTGTAAAGATAAGTTGGATTTAACACTTGCTATTAAATCCTTAAATATTCTTATGAAAACAAGGCAAGAATCAAATTGTTATGTTGAATCTCATGTGTCTTTGTAAAGATAAGTTGGAATTAACACTTGCTATTAAATCCTTAAATATTCTTATGAAAACAAGGCAAGAATCAGATTGTTATGTAGAATCTCATGTGTCTTTTTAAAGATAAGTTGGATTTAACACTTGCTATTAAATCCTTAAATATTCTTATGAAAACAAGGCAAGAATAAAATTGTTATGTTGAATCTCATGTGTCTTTGTAAAGATAAGTTGGATTTAACACTTGCTATTAAATCCTTAAATATTCTTATGAAAACAAGGCAAGAATAAGATTGTTATGTTGAATCTCATGTGTCTTTGTAAAGATAAGTTGGATTTAACACTTGCTATTAAATCCTTAAATATTCTTATGAAAACAAGGCAAGAATCAGATTGTTATGTTGAATCTCATGTGTCTTTGTAAAGATAAGTTGGATTTAACACTTGCTATTAAATCCTTAAATATTCTTATGAAAACAAGGCAAGAATAAGATTGTTATGTAGAATCTCATGTGTCTTTGTAAAGATAAGTTGGATTTAACACTTGCTATTAAATCCTTAAATATTCTTATGAAAACAAGGCAAGAATCAGATTGTTATGTAGAATCTCATGTGCCTTTGTAAAGATAAGTTGGATTTAACACTTGCTATTAAATCCTTAAATATTCTTATGAAAACAAGGCAAGAATCAGATTGTTATGTAGAATCTCATGTGTCTTTGTAAAGATAAGTTGGATTTCACACTTGCTATTAAATCCTTAAATATTCTTATGAAAACAAGGCAAGAATCAGATTGTTATGTTGAATCTCATGTGTCTTTGTAAAGATAAATTGGATTTAACACTTGCTATTAAATCCTTAAATATTCTTATGAAAACAAGGCAAGAATAAGATTGTTATGTAGAATCTCATGTGTCTTTGTAAAGATAAGTTGGATTTAACAGTTGCTATTAAATCCTTAAATATTCTTATGAAAACAAGGCAAGAATAAGATTGTTATGTAGAATCTCATGTGTCTTTGTAAAGATAAGTTGGATTTAACACTTGCTATTAAATCCTTAAATATTCTTATGAAAACAAGGCAAGAATAAGATTGTTATGTTGAATCCCATGTGTCTTTGTAAAGATAAGTTGGATTTAACACTTGCTATTAAATCCTTAAATATTCTTATGAAAACAAGGCAAGAATCAGATTGTTATGTTGAATCTCATGTGTCTTTGTAAAGATAAGTTGGATTTAACACTTGCTATTAAATCCTTAAATATTCTTATGAAAACAAGGCAAGAATCAGATTGTTATGTAGAATCTCATGTGTCTTTTTAAAGATAAGTTGGATTTAACACTTGCTATTAAATCCTTAAATATTCTTATGAAAACAAGGCAAGAATAAAATTGTTATGTTGAATCTCATGTGTCTTTGTAAAGATAAGTTGGATTTATTATTGCTATTAAATCCTTAAATATTCTTATGAAAACAAGGCAAGAATAAGATTGTTATGTTGAATCTCATGTGTCTTTGTAAAGATAAGTTGGATTTAACACTTGCTATTAAATCCTTAAATATTCTTATGAAAACAAGGCAAGAATCAGATTGTTATGTTGAATCTTATGTGTCTTTGTAAAGATAAGTTGGAATTAACACTTGCTATTAAATCCTTAAATATTCTTATGAAAACAAGGCAAGAATAAGATTGTTATGTAGAATCTCATGTGTCTTTGTAAAGATAAGTTGGATTTAACACTTGCTATTAAATCCTTAAATATTCTTATGAAAACAAGGCAAGAATAAGATTGTTATGTTGAATCTCATGTGTCTTTGTAAAGATAAGTTGGATTTAACACTTGCTATTAAATCCTTAAATATTCTTATGAAAACAAGGCAAGAATAAGATTGTTATGTTGAATCTCATGTGTCTTTGTAAAGATAAGTTGGATTTAACACTTGCTATTAAATCCTTAAATATTCTTATGAAAACAAGGCAAGAATAAGATTGTTATGTTGAATCTCATGTGTCTTTGTAAAGATAAGTTGGATTTAACACTTGCTATTAAATCCTTAAATATTCTTATGAAAACAAGGCAAGAATAAGATTGTTATGTTGAATCTCATGTGTCTTTGTAAAGATAAGTTGGATTTAACACTATCTCATGTGTCTTTGTAAAGATAAGTTGGATTTAACACTTGCTATTAAATCCTTAAATATTCTTATGAAAACAAGGCAAGAATAAGATTGTTATGTAGAATCTCATGTGCCTTTGTAAAGATAAGTTGGATTTAACACTTGCTATTAAATCCTTAAATATTCTTATGAAAACAAGGCAAGAATAAGATTGTTATGTAGAATCTCATGTGTCTTTGTAAAGATAAGTTGGATTTAACACTTGCTATTAAATCCTTAAATATTCTTATGAAAACAAGGCAAGAATAAGATTGTTATGTAGAATCTCATGTGTCTTTGTAAAGATAAGTTGGATTTAACACTTGCTATTAAATCCTTAAATATTCTTATGAAAACAAGGCAGAATCAGATTGTTATGTAGTATTTCATGTGTCTTTGTAAAGATAAGTTGGATTTAACACTTGCTATTAAATCCTTAAATATTCTTATGAAAACAAGGCAAGAATAAGATTGTTATGTAGAATCTCATGTGTCTTTGTAAAGATAAGTTGGATTTAACACTTGCTATTAAATCCTTAAATATTCTTATGAAAACAGGGCAAGAATAAGATTGTTATGTAGAATCTCATGTGCCTTTGTAAAGATAAGTTGGATTTAACACTTGCTATTAAATCCTTAAATATTCTTATGAAAACAAGGCAAGAATAAGATTGTTATGTAGAATCTCATGTGTCTTTGTAAAGATAAGTTGGATTTAACACTTGCTATTAAATCCTTAAATATTCTTATGAAAACAAGGCAAGAATAAGATTGTTATGTAGAATCTCATGTGTCTTTGTAAAGATAAGTTGGATTTAACACTTGCTATTAAATCCTTAAATATTCTTATGAAAACAAGGCAGAATCAGATTGTTATGTAGTATTTCATGTGTCTTTGTAAAGATAAGTTGGATTTAACACTTGCTATTAAATCCTTAAATATTCTTATGAAAACAAGGCAAGAATAAGATTGTTATGTAGAATCTCATGTGTCTTTGTAAAGATAAGTTGGATTTAACACTTGCTATTAAATCCTTAAATATTCTTATGAAAACAGGGCAAGAATAAGATTGTTATGTAGAATCTCATGTGCCTTTGTAAAGATAAGTTGGATTTAACACTTGCTATTAAATCCTTAAATATTCTTATGAAAACAAGGCAAGAATAAGGTTGTTATGTAGAATCTCATGTGCCTTTGTAAAGATAAGTTGGATTTAACACTTGCTATTAAATCCTTAAATATTCTTATGAAAACAAGGCAAGAATCAGATTGTTATGTAGAATCTCATGTGCCTTTGTAAAGATAAGTTGGATTTAACACTTGCTATTAAATCCTTAAATATTCTTATGAAAACAAGGCAAGAATAAGATTGTTATGTAGAATCTCATGTGCCTTTGTAAAGATAAGTTGGATTTAACACTTGCTATTAAATCCTTAAATATTCTTATGAAAACAAGGCAAGAATCAGATTGTTATGTAGAATCTCATGTGCCTTTGTAAAGATAAGTTGGATTTAACACTTGCTATTAAATCCTTAAATATTCTTATGAAAACAAGGCAAGAATCAGATTGTTATGTAGAATCTCATGTGCCTTTGTAAAGATAAGTTGGATTTAACACTTGCTATTAAATCCTTAAATATTCTTATGAAAACAAGGCAAGAATAAGATTGTTATGTAGAATCTCATGTGCCTTTGTAAAGATAAGTTGGATTTAACACTTGCTATTAAATCCTTAAATATTCTTATGAAAACAAGGCAAGAATAAGATTGTTATGTAGAATCTCATGTGCCTTTGTAAAGATACGTTGGATTTAACACTTGCTATTAAATCCTTAAATATTCTTATGAAAACAAGGCAAGAATCAGATTGTTATGTAGAATCTCATGTGCCTTTGTAAAGATAAGTTGGATTTAACACTTGCTATTAAATCCTTAAATATTCTTATGAAAACAAGGCAAGAATAAGATTGTTATGTAGAATCTCATGTGCCTTTGTAAAGATAAGTTGGATTTAACACTTGCTATTAAATCCTTAAATATTCTTATGAAAACAAGGCAAGAATAAGATTGTTATGTAGAATCTCATGTGCCTTTGTAAAGATAAGTTGGATTTAACACTTGCTATTAAATCCTTAAATATTCTTATGAAAACAAGGCAAGAATCAGATTGTTATGTAGAATCTCATGTGCCTTTGTAAAGATAAGTTGGATTTAACACTTGCTATTAAATCTTTAAATATTCTTATGAAAACAAGGCAAGAATAAGATTGTTATGTAGAATCTCATGTGCCTTTGTAAAGATAAGTTGGATTTAACACTTGCTATTAAATCCTTAAATATTCTTATGAAAACAAGGCAAGAATAAGATTGTTATGTAGAATCTCATGTGCCTTTGTAAAGATAAGTTGGATTTAACACTTGCTATTAAATCCTTAAATATTCTTATGAAAACAAGGCAAGAATAAGATTGTTATGTAGAATCTCATGTGCCTTTGTAAAGATAAGTTGGATTTAACACTTGCTATTAAATCCTTAAATATTCTTATGAAAACAAGGCAAGAATCAGATTGTTATGTAGAATCTCATGTGCCTTTGTAAAGATAAGTTGGATTTAACACTTGCTATTAAATCCTTAAATATTCTTATGAAAACAAGGCAAGAATAAGATTGTTATGTAGAATCTCATGTGCCTTTGTAAAGATAAGTTGGATTTAACACTTGCTATTAAATCCTTAAATATTCTTATGAAAACAAGGCAAGAATCAGATTGTTATGTAGAATCTCATGTGCCTTTGTAAAGATAAGTTGGATTTAACACTTGCTATTAAATCCTTAAATATTCTTATGAAAACAAGGCAAGAATAAGATTGTTATGTAGAATCTCATGTGCCTTTGTAAAGATAAGTTGGATTTAACACTTGCTATTAAATCCTTAAATATTCTTATGAAAACAAGGCAAGAATCAGATTGTTATGTAGAATCTCATGTGCCTTTGTAAAGATAAGTTGGATTTAACACTTGCTATTAAATCCTTAAATATTCTTATGAAAACAAGGCAAGAATAAGATTGTTATGTAGAATCTCATGTGCCTTTGTAAAGATAAGTTGGATTTAACACTTGCTATTAAATCCTTAAATATTCTTATGAAAACAAGGCAAGAATAAGATTGTTATGTAGAATCTCATGTGCCTTTGTAAAGATAAGTTGGATTTAACACTTGCTATTAAATCCTTAAATATTCTTATGAAAACAAGGCAAGAATAAGATTGTTATGTAGAATCTCATGTGCCTTTGTAAAGATAAGTTGGATTTAACACTTGCTATTAAATCCTTAAATATTCTTATGAAAACAAGGCAAGAATAAGATTGTTATGTAGAATCTCATGTGCCTTTGTAAAGATAAGTTGGATTTAACACTTGCTATTAAATCCTTAAATATTCTTATGAAAACAAGGCAAGAATCAGATTGTTATGTAGAATCTCATGTGCCTTGGTAAAGATAAGTTGGATTTAACACTTGCTATTAAATCCTTAAATATTCTTATGAAAACAAGGCAAGAATCAGATTGTTATGTAGAATCTCATCTGCCTTTGTAAAGATAAGTTGGATTTAACACTTGCTATTAAATCCTTAAATATTCTTATGAAAACAAGGCAAGAATAAGATTGTTATGTAGAATCTCATGTGTCTTTTTAAAGATAAGTTGGCTTTAAAACTTGTTACTAAATCCTTAAATATTCTTATGAAAACAAGGGAAGAATAACATTGTTCTGTAGAATCTCATGTGCCTTTGTAAAGATAAGTTGGATTTAACACACATCCACCTTTTGTTAGGGATATAATACCTTTAAAAGTAAGTTTTATATAGAATATGACTCCATAAGATTGAGATGAATAAGCAAATTATAAGTTAAATAAGATGTTATTGTTTGGCACAAAAGACAACAAACAGTTAGCCTAATATAAACGATGGAGTAGAAAAAATAATAAGTAATATAAACACATTGTACTGCTACTTATATTC
This sequence comes from Hololepta plana, assembly GCA_963695495.1. Taxonomy (NCBI): domain Eukaryota; kingdom Metazoa; phylum Arthropoda; class Insecta; order Coleoptera; family Histeridae; genus Hololepta; species Hololepta plana. The sequence goes on along the minus strand of OY968838.1, from coordinate 971,786 downwards.
ACTTGCGTTCTTAATATTATCAGTTAATAATTAGTAAAAGAAGATCGGTGTTGTAAGGAGTCAAAGAGGCACTAGGTTGTTCAAATAAATTTCAATGTTCACATAATTAATAGTAAATCATAACCAATCAAGGGGCTACTTCCACCACCATCTGAACCCAACGGAGGGCAGTTGGGAGGAGAAGTGAGTGAGCCATAAAGTCAGAAGAAATTTTCATCAACGTCTTAGAAATTCACCCCCAATAACATCCTCCTTATTCACTAGCATAAATATGAGAAATTTCTTGCAACAAATTTAATATAGTATAGGATCGAGCATCCAGTTAACAAGGTATAATCTCGTAGCAGTACGTTATTTGCGAAAAAGACGTTTACAGTATTAAAGTGATCAAAATCAAAGTAGTTCTCATTTTAATTTAAAAACAAAACAACATCGACTTCGCTTCAGGCCAGGTCAGGAATTCCTCGCACGACATAAAACGCAGTGCGACTGGACAGGGACCCTACGAGGGCATAAACCATCCAGCGAACCTAATCTAACCAACCAACTTTGCTTGCTTCATTTTAATTGGAAGCAACACGTCACCCATTCACAAATCGATGAGATAATAATTAAGGAAAGTACGTAAAAAAAAAACACTGAAACATTGCTAATCAAATGTAAGCTCCGATGGGAAAAAAATAGGAGGAGGTTAGAGCATATGAGTGTAAATAATTAATGCAAAATAATTAGTTTTGCGTGAAAGAGAGAGGTTGAAAGAGATTATTGGTTACTAGACGCTGCGGAAAAGATATTTGGAGTAACTGTGGTATGTCGCAGAAAAGTAAAACCATCCTGTGAGGTCAAAATTTAAAAAAAATCGCTAGCAATGTGGCAGCATGGGGGACGCGAACCAAAAATAATCGCACGGGAAATAAATTATCAGCCAGACAATGCAAAATTGCGCGACAAACGGAAGCGGTTCAGGCAGGAGGAAACGGGCCAGACATCACTAGATAAGGCCCCGCCAAATAAGTTGGAGAGGAGGAAAAACGCAGATTCCACCAGGACCAGTTTCCGACGAGAATTATCCGCGACAACAAGCGGTATCGTGCAACACGATTGTATATGAATTTGATTAAAGAAATAATAATAAATAAATGTTCTTTAAGCCGCAACGGCGTCGTTAATTGTTTTCGTCACCCGAGCGCCCAAATTAGTGACCCCGACGTAATCGTGTTCGTACAAAAATGACGACGCAACAACCGGCACCGACGCCGGACAGCCGCGTGGTCATTCAATTACCTCCGTTTTGGCCGGAACAACCTGCCGCGTGGTTCGCCCAAGTGGACGGCATTTTCGCGTTGAACGGCGTTACAAACGATGAAAAGAAGTTTTATTGCGTGACGACGGGTTTAGAGAAACGGCACGCGAGCGAGGTGGTGGACATTATAATCAACCCCCCGCAAGAAGAGAAGTACGAGACGATCAAGCGTGAGCTGGTGACGAGACTTTCGACGTCAAAGGAGCAAAATTTGCGACAATTGTTCGAAAGGGAAGAGATGGGCGAAAGGACGCCAAGCCAGTTTCTGCGCTATTTCCGAACGCTTGGAGGAAACACGATGCCCGAAGCATTCTTGCGCACGATTTGGTCAAGCCGCCTACCAAAGTACGCACAAGCGATTATGGCGAGCACAGACAACCAATCGGTCGACGACGCCGCAAAGATCGCGGATAAAGTGTGCGACACGTGGAAGACGGAAGGACCTGTGTGTTCGATAACCGCGCTAGCCGACGTGCGTCCAGAACAACCGACGGTAGCTGCAATGAACGCAAGCAAGGATGTCGATTTGAAGGACATCATGCGTAAACTGGAGGAGTTATCACTGCGTATCAACCAGGTGGAAGGTCGCGGAAGAAGTGGCAATTTCCAGCGCAGGCGATCACATTCCCGCTCACGAAGTCGCTCGCGAAATTCAGATTTGTGCTTTTATCACAACAGATTTGGTGAAAAAGCGCAGAAATGTGTTCAACCGTGCGCCTATTCAAAAAACTAAGTGACTTGTCCATCGATGCGGCGACGGACAAGAACGCGCATTACAGACTTTTCGTTACTGATAGAGACAGTCGTATAGAATTTTTAGTGGATACCGGTGCGGACGTTTCAGTATTTCCTAAACAGCTAGTGCGCCGTCCGGTAGTTAAGAATAGTCTAGTTTTAAGTGCAGTTAACGGTGCAAAGTTCGACACTTACGGGTTACACGCGATGTGTCTGAATTTATCGCTACGCCGTGAGTTTACGTGGAGTTTCGTAATAGCGGACGTAAAAAACGACATAATAGGAGCCGATTTCTTGGCCCATTTTGGATTGTTAGTGGATGTGCGCGAAGGACGCTTAATAGACACCGTGACTAATTTAAGGACTAGTGGTAAAGTACGCGATGCTGACGTTTTTTCGGTGCGTGCGTGTGTGAGTACGATAGACGGATGCTATCGCGTTTTTGGTGGACCAATACAAAGCAATTGTCACGCCCAGATGTCCGAACCAGCAGATAAAACACAGCACAGTGCACCACATCACCACTACCCCGGGCCCGCCAGTTTCTCAACGTCCAAGAAGGCTAGCGCCCGACAAATTTAGCAGTGCGAAGGCAGAGTTCGAGTGTCTGATAAAAGCAGGTGCAATCAGACCTTCTTCAAGTGATTGGAGCTCGCCGCTGCATTTGGTCCCTAAAAAGGATGGCGAGTTGCGCCCCTGTGGCGATTACAGGGCCTTAAATGCTCGCACTGTGCCAGATAAATATCCAGTACGACACATTGAAGATTTTGGACACTTGCTCTACGGCAAGAAAATATTTTCAGTGATTGACCTGGAAAAAGCGTACCATCAAATACCCGTAGCAGCGGAGCACATCAAGAAGACAGCCATTACAACACCTTTTGGGCTCTTCGAGTATTCTTTTATGTCCTTCGGGTTGAGGAATGCTGCACAAACATTCCAGAGATTCATCGATGAAGTGACTAGAGGGCTGGATTTCTGTTTCCCCTACATCGATGACGTTTTAGTGTTCTCCAAGGACGAAAAGCAGCACTTGAGGCATCTGGAGCTCCTTTTCCAAAGATTCGCCGAGTACGGAGTGGTGATTAACATCAAGAAGTGCTGTTTCGGAAAAGCATCGGTGAAATTTCTGGGATACAATATAACGCCTGAAGCTATCCAACCACCAAGCGACAGGATACAGACCATTCTGGATTACCCACTGCCATCGACGGTTAGGCAACTGCGACGCTTCCTGGGAATGTTAAACTTCTTTTTCTTCTTTCATTCCCCAGGCAGCTGAGAAGCTATCTCCAATAACCGAGATGCTAAAAGGATCGAAAAATGGCAAGGAAATAATCGAATGGACAAGTGAAACAACAGCCGCTTACCACGAGGTCAAAGAAATGCTAGCAGGCGCGACCCTGCTTGCACACCCGAAATACGACGCCGCCTTAGCAGTCACAGTGGATGCGTCGGAACACGCGATAGGCGCGACGCTACAACAACAAGTAGAAGGAATTTGGCAACCGGTAGCCTTTTACTCGCACAAGCTGTCCGAACCACAAAAGAAGTACAGCACGTACGACAGGGAGCTGCTAGCGATTTATGAGGCTGTGAAGCGGTTCCGCCACAACGTGGAAGGCAGGCACTTCACAATCTTTACGGACCACAAGCCGCTAATTTATGCATTCCGTCAGCGACCCGAAAATGCATCTCCAAGACAACTACGGCACTTGGATTAGCGCAATTTACAACCGATATACAAGACATCGCCGGCAAAGACAATGTCCTGGCAGACGCGCTGTCGAGGATCGAGGCAGTGACGTCAGTACCAGAGATCAAATACGACGATCAACAACAAAAACAACAGGAAGACAACGAATTAAAACAATTACTTACAAGCGACACAGGCGTTTCTCTGAAATTGTTACAATTTGGAGGGAGCGCACAAGTATATTGTGACGTATCAACAGCCAGAGTACGTCCATATCTGCCCGTGTCCTATCGAAGACAACTCTTTCACAAACTTCACAACATGTCCCATCCTGGAATAAAGGCTTCAACGAAGTTAATAAAACAGAGCCAAAGATGGATGGCGATATCCAGCAATGGACCAGAGCATGTTTGCAATGCCAACGCAGCAAGATACACAAGCACACAAGACCACCAACACTGGCATTTACAACACCAACATCCAGGTTTGAGCATGTTCACGTCGATTTAATAGGGCCTTTGCCAACGAGCCAGGGATACCGCTACTGTTTAACCTGCATCGACAGATACACGAGATGGTTGGAGACGGCGCCATTAAAAAACATCGAGGCAGCAAGGGTAACACGAGCGTTTCTATTGCATTGGGTTGCTCGCTTTGGAGTACCAGCTAAAATTACAACGGATCGTGGCAGGCAATTTGAATGCCATCTATTCGCTGGCCTCACGAAGCAAATTGGGAGCATCCACCACCAGATGACACCTAGCTACCACCTGCAGGCTAATGGCATGGTGGAAAGAACACACCGGCAACTAAAAGCAGCAATAACGAGCCACAACAATACAGAATGGGTCGACGTACTACCCACTGTACCGTTGGGCTTACGTTCAACGATTAAAGAGGCTTTGCAGGCAACTGCTGCAGAGATGGTTTACGGTGAGCCACTACGTCTTCCAGGCCAGTTCTTCGAGGAACCAAAGGAGACGCACCCCAACAGCATATTAGACGCCCTACGAAGAAGTTTCAAACAAATGGCAGCGACAGCAGGGACGAACCATGCATCATCCAACGTGTTCGTCCCGAAAGAACTGAAGACGTGCGACTTTGTGTTTGTCAGGATAGACAAAGCAAAGAAGCCGTTGGAGTCAGTTTACGAAGGGCCGTACCAAGTAATCAAATGGCAGAACAACAACAACAACACATTCACAATAAATAAAAGCGGCGCAAACATAACCATTAACATGGAAAGGTTAAAACCCGCCTTTATCGACGGCGACCCAGCAGACAGCTTGGAAAACAAGCCGCGGACAATTGAGCTGCTGTCGGAGGCCACTAGCAACCCACCTCCGTGCAATGTACAAATGGAAGAAATGCCGCCAAGGTCGAGCCGCATCGTGTCCTTCTTTCCTCGGCCGCAATACGAGGTCTGGACGACAGGTGCGACTGCCCGCACGCTACAGGGAGTAGCCATCTAGCGTTGTCACTGGAAAGGGAGTGATGTGGCAGCATGGGGGCGCGAGCCAAAAATAATCGCACGGGAAATAAATTATCAGCCAGACAATGCTAAATTGCGCGACAAACGGAAGCGGTTCAGGCAGGAGGAAACGGAAACGGAAAACGGAAACGGCCAGACATCACTAGATAAGGCCCCGCCAAATAAGTTGGAGAGGAGGAAAAACGCAGTTTCCACCAGGACCAGTTTCCAACGAGAATTACCCGCGACAACAAGCGGTATCGTGCAACAAGATTGTATGTGAATTTGATTAAAAAAATTAATAAATAAATGTTCGTTAAGCCGCAACGGCGTCGTTAATTGTTTTCGTCGCCCGAGCGCCCAAAGTAACATTGCACTTAAGGGGCGGGAATCTATGGTTCTGAAAGATGTATAAATAGAGCGCTCGAGCTCATCTCGAGGAATTTTTGGGATGCCGTTACGATACTAATTTCCAGTGGCATTGCATTAAACTTGAGCATATAATATAATCAAGTTAAATAAAGAAATAATATTAAAAATAATAAAGTGTCGTAAATATTGAACAGCACTTCGAGTTAAATGCAGAAAAAATTGTATTAATTAAAGAAAAAGATAATAAAGAAATAAATTCAAACTTTATTTTTGAAAGATTGTCCGCGAAGGAAAATCTAACTCTCGCCTATTACAATTAAAAATGGATAGCGAAAACGTGCAAGCTGCCGTTAATTTGTATTACAAGGTACGAGTAGAATAAAAAATGTTGACTTCTTCCCATTTCACAATAAGATTGTTTCATTCAAGTTGTTTGCCAACGGTATAAATTCAATGCTACAATCGAACACGCTCATTGTCGAGGACTGCAGATTAATTGGCATCAATACGAACTTAAGTCCACGCGTTGGGCACTTTGCCCATCAGCGTGAATGAGTTTGGTCTGCCGGTGCAATAGCGATTGCAAGCTTAGCACCTACGTCTTTTTACATGCACCTCAAGTGCAACAAATACAAACGTAAGAGAGAAAAGGAGCAGAAAATTGAGAACCTGCTGAAAGGCCGCACTTAGGATAAGACGATTTGTATTCCTTCCAATTTTTTTTTGTATGTTAAATGTTGATGACAATAGTTAGAGAAAGTTGTATGGCTTCAACCAATGGAAGGGTCCAAGAAATTTGATGCCGTTTAATGCGGCATTAAAAACACACTATTGTAAATATATCTTTACCATTCTTCAACCGGGTGGGAATTTTGGTGGCGGACAATCAGGAAAAGAGAAAGTGTCCTTTTGCCCTCCAAAATTCCTAACCCGGCAAAGGGCGAGGGCAACTACCCCACCAAAATTTGGAACCGACGCGTCTTGGGAGGTACGAGAAAAAAGAACGAGATACGTGCTAAACGCGAAAGCTTCTAGACGAACCAGATATAGGTTTCTTAAGCAGATGTAGTGCAAAATAAAATTAGCAATTAGCTAACACTTAGCCATTTATTGATAAAGTATAGACACAGAACAACAAAAGGCGGTGTTAAATTATTGCAATCCTGAACAGCGAAAGAACGATCATTTCCTTCGTACCGCACGCACACGTGCATGATTGTACATGGTCCTTCGAGCTGGATTAATTAATTTAAAACGTGAATAAATTGAAAAGATGTCGAAGATAAAGTGTCGCGTGTGGCGAACGTTAAAGAAATCTCCCGAGAAGCCAGGCCTAAAAGAAAACATCATCAGGGAGCAGCCGGGTTCGCGCGCGAAAGAGATGCCCAACTTTTCCCTGATATCTGCTTCATTGAATCGCTAAAAAAAAAACATCAAAATGTCCCAAGAACATGCTTCGAAATAATTAAAAGCAAAGAAGAAGAAACAAATTAAATCAAAATTGACGCGTATCTCAACAAACATTCACGAAATGAGTATTTGGTCAATGTAGAGCCACCGGTGACAGAATTCGAAAAATTGCATTACGATTTATTTGTCACTTATACATGATAAACCTCAAATTGCGAAAATAAATAAATTCCACTACTTAAAATCGTGTTTAATTGGGGAAGCGGGCAAAACAATTGATTCTATTCCGATTACCGAAGATCAACAGCGCTTCATTGTTGAGAGTCACGTGAAACCGTTTATAAAATTGCCAGGAATAAGTAAGTCTACTTTGAGAGAGAAGCTAGACGAAATAACGAAAGCCGTGAGAGCGCTTGCAACGCGTTAGGATATCGGCCGAACGCGGACGATACGTTAATTATTCAATTGCTCTTAACGAAAATGGAGAAGTGGCTGCGATAAATTGTGTAAAGGACAATAATATTACGTTTCAAATGCCTCAAGGTAGGGCATTAAGCAAACAAATGTTTTTCAACTAATAATTGTAAGAAATGTAGGAAACCGCATAATACGTTATTGGAAGTTAAGAAAGAGAGGAGACAAACTTGTGAGAATTGAAAATTCCTGTTTCATACCCCCCCCCCCACATATTTTTTTTTCTATCCTTAAACATGTCCACGTTTGTGCCCCAAAATACCGATATGCGGTCAGCATTGATTTTTTGTTATCATTTAAAGAAAACTGCTGCAGAATCGCGTCAAATGCTTGTCGAAGCTTACGGCGACCATGCACTTGGTAAATCACAGTGTCTCGAGTGGTTAAAAAAATCCGAAGTGGTGACTCTGATGTTAGAAACGAAGAACGTGGTAGGCGGGCGAAGATGTTCCAAGACAGTGAATTGCAAGAATTGTTGGATGAAGATGATACTCAAACGCATCAACAACTCGCAGATCAATTAAATGTGGCACGAGAAAGCATTTTCAGACGTTTAAAAGCTATGGGCAAGATTCAAAAGATGGGTATATGGGTTCCACGTGAGTTGAATGAAATGCCGAAAGGCCACTTGCGAGATTCTGCTCGCCAGGTGCAAAAGACAGTCATTTCTTCACCGAATTGTGACTGGCGATGAAAAGCGGATATATTCTGAGAATCCTAAGCGTAGAGCATCATGGATAACTCCAGGCCAACCATAAACCTCGACTGCGAGACAAAATCGCTATGGACGGAATGACAATGCTCTCTGTTTGGTGGGACCAGAACAGCGTTATTTATTATGAGCTGCCGAAACCTGACGAAGCTGCTAATACTGACCGTTTGTTTGGTCACAAAGAACATTTCAAGAACGCATTGTTAAGAAACATATTGTTGATTTGTACAATGAATAGTTTAGAAAGTTATGCTCAGAAAAATATTGTTAGGCCTGTACAATAAATAGTTTTCGACAAAAATAAATTTCTAAGCGTAATGAAACGATTCGTTTTATTACCGAAACATTTTTCTGTTAATTTTATCATTATGAATTGTAAGAAATGCGAAGATGTACCTTTTGGGATTGACCCATCACGTCAACCAATCGGCACATATTTGCATTCCACCCCCTACTCCTTCAGGGAGAAAATGTAATTTACTTTTAGGTAAAATAGACAAGAAAAGTTCAGGTCCGTCAAAATCGCCGAAGTATTAACATCTCGAAATACGTAAATAAATAAGTTAAAATAAAGACAATCATTCTTTATTTCTCAACCAGTCGGGCACCATAATTGCGCGAGACAGGACAAGTTCCAGCACGCATCGTTATTATTTAATAACACAATAACATGTATAGATCCATTGTACAGTTCGTTTTGCCTTGTTTTTATTAATTTGGCGATATTTTATAGTTGTATTGTTACTTGTAAAATTGCATAGAATAAGAAGACCTTAGTTTAGTATTTTAATAAATGAGCTAGAGCAAAGTCTTTATCATTTGCATTATATAAGTTAGTCTTTTAATTTTAAACACATAGCATTCAATATTATTAATAGTGAAAGAGTCATAGATTCTCAACAATATAATAGGAGATAATAAATAATCAATGGGCCACTTGCACTCCCACCATTGGCCCCGTAAAAAGGGCAACATAGAAATTATTCATATAAATAGAGTGTAAAATGATAGAAATGTTAATGTAGTTGATATACAGTTAATTGCGACAAGACGTCGTAAGATTTCTGGTATAGTTTGCGACAAGACGTACTTAATAATTCAAATTGTGTTACTGATGCCAGCAATACAAAAAGAAAAACGGTCCTTCGAACTAAACAGCGTTATCAACAACAAATGGTTAATTTAAAATCATAAAAGGCACCACAAAGTAATTTTGCTGCATGATAATGCACCGTCACACGCAGCAAAACGGACAAAGGAAACAATTGAAACGTTTGGTTGGGAAATACTTTCCCATGCGGTTTACTCTCCAGACTTGGCCCCATCCGATTATCACTTGCTCGCATCGATGGGACACGCATTGGCTGACCAGCGCTTCAGTGATTACGAAAATGTGGCAGCATGGCTCGATGGTTGGTTTGCTTGCAAGGAACAAGATTTTATTCTTTGGCGTGTTTCTTCAAGTATTTGTGCTTTTTTCGCAATTCCATTTCTCGGAAAAACAAGTTTTAATTCTTCGTCATGGATTCCGCCGTGGACAACAATTGCTATCAAATACCGTCCGTGAAGCATGTGGTTAGGACTGTGATGGTATGGAGTTGTTTCAGTGCATTGGGTGTTGATCCATGAATGCCACCATGTATGCAAACATACTGGAGCATCCAAACGCTTCCATTTGCCAATGCCTAAGGAATGGTATATCCGACAAGATAATGACCCCAAACACAAATCGCGACTTGTCAAGGACTGGCTAGAAGACAATAATGTTCGGGTCCTTGCTTGGCCGTCACAAAGTCCCCACTCAAATCCAATAGAACATCTTTGGGACGAATTTTTTCAAGTTTTGAAGCGAGAGTGGGAATCAATCGACGATGCCACAAACCGTAAGTTGGTACTTTCAATGTAATGAAGATGTGCCGAAGTTTTGAAATCCAAAGGGTTTTCAACACGTTTTTAACTATAGTAAATCACTTTCATTACAGTGACTTGAATGTTTTGTTGATTTGATTATGCTTTTTTTTGTTTTAAGTCGTCAAATACTAGGTTTAAATCGTATAACATATGTTCGTTCCGCGAACAAAGAAGCGAAGACCCGGAGCAGGTAAAGTGGGCCTTTTCACCAAAAAGTACACAGAAATAAAGTTAAAATAACATCGGGTGAAAGTTGGCCAGGAAGCAGAAAATAGGTCAACGCATTGCACCAATAAGTGCACACAAGTCACCCCCGATTACCCTCCAACAAAAAAACAAACCCCGCAACACAAAGAGAAAATAAAAACGTTACAACAGATACCATCAAGACAGACAGAAGGGCTCACTTTACAAGAGTAGTAATCATTTTATCTAAGTGGTTAAGTAAAATTGATGTACAACGTTAGAATACCTTTATATTAAATGCAACTGAGATAGTCATAAGGTGTAACCAACGAAATAGTATCATCAACACGCCACTAACAACCGCAGCGCCACTAGTGATCGCCAGGACCAATCACACGTCGACACGTCACGAGCGACCGCGACCCCACCAGCGGTACCGCTCGCCCGGGGTATAAAAGGCGAGCACCGGCCGCGGATCATCCCCAAACCCACCCCCACCGATAACGCCCAACTCTCTCTCTTTGCCGACGACACGGCCATCCTCACTTACTCTAGAACCGCGGAACGAACCAGAAACACCCTGCAGAAAAACCTAAACAAAACAATAAAACACTACGAGAAATGGGGATTGAGAATAAACCCCACAAAAACTCAAGTCATCCACTTCCCCCCCAGAAAACGTCGCCCTCTTCCGGAATACAAAATCAAAATAAACAAAAAACCCATCCCTTGGTCCACCTCCCTAAAATATCTTGGCATACACTTCAACAACAACCTAAGCTTCCGCAAACATCTAGCAATAACCCATGCAATTGTTTCTGGCAAATTCCGCCTCCTAAAACCAATCCTAATAAACCCAAACCTCCAACCCAAAACAAGCACCCTCATCATAAATTCATTCCTCCGACCCATCCTAACATACGGCTCCCCAATTTGGGCAGCCGCTCCCATCAGCCACCGAAAACCAATCTACTCCCTCTACAACAAAATTCTGAGAGCAGCCTCCCATCAACACTACTTCACCCCCAATTCCACAATCAGAAACCTCCTTTCAACCCTCTCACTTGAATCCCACATAAATAAATTAGACATTAAATTTTGGCAATCCCTCGCCCTCAGCGAAAATCCCTACCTAAAAACCATCCCAAATCAAACACTCGGAACCAGAAGACTATTTACACCGCTCACAGCAAGAACATTACTCAACACCACACAATAACACGCCAGGCGCCCAACTAAGGGCAAGTCATGTAATTACACAACATACATCGCAGTAAGGGGCATCGCCCGAAAACTGCAACAAAAACATCAACTCACTCACTCGCGGATCATCATTCTCTCTTTAGCGCTACCGTGGGGGTCTAAATATAAGAATCAACTATCATTAGCGCTACCTTGGGGGCCTAAACATAAGGTTAATATTATTCTGGTCATGCGCACCCGTGGGGGCCTTACAAAGGATAAATTGTTAGACTTATGTACAGTCGCCCGATATTGTTGTTTCAATATAAATTTTCTTTGTTAACTTCCTCCATATTATTATATAACGGCCAACCCCACGAGCTCTTCGATTGAGTATAACAAAGGTAAGTTTCATTTATCGTTCCCAAGGCCATATGTAGGAGTTGGGTTAGTAACCATTTGCAAGAAAAAAAAATATATGTCAATTTGCTTGTTCTTAAATACATCTCATTTCGGCATCCGTGACAAGAAGTTGTCAAACATTTGACCAATAACGTATATTTAAAAGTAGCATTGCAAATTGTAGAAAATACATTTTTGCCAAAACTAAAGAGGATTCAAGACTTATGACTAAATCCTCAAATATTTTTATGAAAGTCAAGTAGAAACAAGATTTAAATCTTTTTTAAAACTTCGCCATTTCGGAATAAATCCGAATTAATGACGCAAAGGCTTCTCTCAATGGATTATTTATAAAAATGATGCCACTAAATCAGTACAAATCAGAGGAAGTTAGTTCTTAATACAAAAAAAAACACATTATCCATTCTTCTTCACGTTTCACACTTGTTCTAATAGCTTACGTAGAAGTTATTATTTTAAAGACTCTCATGACCAGTTAAGCAATGTTCCTTAGTTCGGAAGCATCATTCAATATGTTTTAAAACTGCAATTGATTCAGCAGTTGCAAAACAGCTTTGTAAAGACATAATTGTAAAACTCTTTCTTAAAAGTAAAGAGTACGAACATTTAACAAACTGTTGTAACAAAATGTATGAAATCAACGTCAATATATGACGTGGTCCTCCGACATTAACTGCGAAATACGCATCGAAAAAAAAAGCGAAAAATAATCATCGAATAAAAATCTGTCATATGAAAATGATTTGGTAAGAAGCATCTCCACAAACGTAGTGCGACTGAACAGGGACCCAACGAGGGCATAAACTATCCAGTCAACCTAATCAACTCAATACTTTGCTCGTGTTACGGTTGCAAATTTTGATTGAAGTTATTCAATTGTTTTTTGAGTGTCAAATTTCGGCTTAAAAAAATAATAAACATAAAGTAGCTTTATCGTTTTCGGCCGTAAAACATAAAATATATTTTCATTTACTATCCTAGTCCAGTGAGATCACAAAAAAGGGGGGAGCAGAACTTGCCGAATAAAGAAAGACAATTTTCGTTACACAAAGCTATATTATTTTGTGTGAATTGCGCCTCTTCTCAGTGTTTTTGTTGTTTATGCGTTTTGTTTTTTTTTTTCGCTTTACGCGCCTTTTTTTTTTCTTAATGAAGCTACAATCAAATCATTAATTGCGTGTTTCAAATGTTGAATCGGATAGTTACCACCTTTTTTTGTGCGGCATGCGCTAAATGCATTCATAAAAGTCCAGCAATAAAGAAATTGACATTCTTTACATATTCAAATCCTAGAGAAATCGAATAATTTAACTTGACAAAGTTCAATTAAAATCAATCATTTGGTTTATGGTTAATACATAATTGCGAGCGTGTTTCAATGAAAATTATGCAAACTTGACTTTGTTTGCCGAATGCTTAAGTGTAAAAAACAATCGAGATTAGCACTAACCTGAAATTGTCACTTGTGTAAAATTCCTCGATCTCCATCACTAATCACTTCCCTCGCCAATTCTAACCGATTTTAATTATTTTAATAACGACAACATTCGAAACCTGCCAACACGTGACGACTCCGTAAACAAGAACAACAAACAATGATAACAGCGGTATATTACAAATTGATGGCACTGTGTCGCCATCTTATCCACATTATTCAAAGTACTGATTGTTACAATATAACGAGTATTTAACTATCGCGAAATCGTAAGCGTAATTAAAAATTTGAATAAAAATTCGTTTAATATGCCACGCTTTATGAATTTACTGTCAAATTCCGCTTGATTTTCTAGAATTATATCGTTAAATAAATAAAAGGCAACTGCCCAATAGATGGCGCCGGCGTAACATAAACAAATGTCAACGGGAAAAATGATTCAAACCAATGTGAACTGATTTGGGGAAAAGTGATTTATATCAAGAGATAAGTCTCATTAAATTAATCCGCAGTTTTATAACTAACAATCTAAATTCACCACACAGACTACAAAAAAAATAAAACAATCGAAATGTATGCTTCTAATTGGAAATGTTTGTAGATAAATGGAAAAAAAAACGGAGAAAATCATGGACAAATGAATTAAGACCAATATGTGAAAAGCCACCAAACGGTAGCTAATTGAATGTAAGTTAAAAAGAATAAGACATAAGGCTAGTATTTTTACGAGTGAACATAACCTGTTGACTCTCAGTGAATAATAAAGATCTGTGTTTGCAGAAAGAGCACAAAATTAATCGAAAGTTGACCATTAAAGGCGATAACCACACAAACTGAATGGATGCAATTGATCACAAGCAGACAATGATCACAAAATATGGCCCATTAAAAAACAAGATACATGGAGGACATGATAATCGAAGTTTAATTGGATTTTTGTGGTTGGAGCAGATATATCCTTTACTCTCAATGAAGTCTAGTAGATCAAAACCAACACACGCTGGACAAAAATGATATGCAGAAGTGAATGAAGCAATCACAGCAGCAAATCAAGTAGCAAAACGGCGAAAACCAAATCAGTCATGGTGTGAGTTTATATGTGAGTTTCATGAAACAACAACGAGCAGTACAACATCAGAAAATCAAATGCAAATTTATAGCAGCCCTAACAAGTGGTCGGCCATGTCATGGTACTCTGACAACAACACGTGATCCATTACAAGATTTATGGGATCAATTAGAGGCAGGACCATCAAACATGGATATATCTAAGACAAGACCTGATCAAATGCATAATAATGAAGCTATGGCCAAAGCAGGTGTCGCTGCACATGGAGTAAACATTGGCGCAGGAATGGGAGGACAGTGGCATTTAAAGATAGCGCAATCAGTATAACAAAATCGAGTTTCCTTAACCTTTGAAAAGAGTCACTATTTTTATGCATATTCATATGCTTTTATGATAGTTGTACCAGATGCAAAGAATAGACCACTATCGAAATTGATAACACCATTCTCAAAGAGCGGTTTCATCGCAATTTAATAAGAAATATGCGAAATCATATCCTTTTTTCTGCTTATGGGCATCTTAATTTCCTGTTGAGGAGCTTCTTTTGATGTTATTTCAAACTTTGAAAAACTGCTGGAAAGTGGTGTTCTGGATGGTTTATTTCTTTCTAAAGCCAAAACATTTTTGCCTTTAGAGTTTTGATGATTAAGAATGGATAATTAGGAACCCTCAAGTCTTATGAATCGAAAAGGTAGTTTAGTTGGAAATCGATATCTTGCACCATTCTCAAGAAATTTAATGTTTTTTAAGACCATGCATTTCGATCATCCAGTAATCTCATGTCACTGATTTAGATATTTACGTACTAATATGTATGTATGTAATATGCAACTTTACAACATCAAAAAGAGAAGGAGGAAAAAACTGACAATTTAGTGTTGTATCAGACCCAGTCAGCATCATGTTAATAGATGATCATTCAATATTATTATGTTGACTTTTAAGATAAGAATGTTGAATCATATGGAATTCAACATTGATTTCTGTTTTAGGTTAATCAGGAAACAATGAAGGAGATTACATTGGGAAAATAAGGAAATGTATGGGAAAATAAATTATTAATTCAATAGTTAAGAGACTTTTCAACCATAGAAATGGATACTAATAAGTTTAAGGTCACTAAGATTGATTTCATCTGGATTCTGTTTGACCAAAAGTGCTGGAAACTAGATGATGCTTGTTGGAAAGCGAGCATTTGAGGTGCACGAAGATAAAACTTAATGAAAATGGCTTTAAAGAAAGTCGCTACTTTGTTCACTAACAAGAAGAATCAGATAAAAACTTTTAAATTATTTTTTGAGTTCCTATAAATTTCCTTCGATCTACGTTGTTCTCACAAACGACTCGCGTTGATTCTCCATCAATTTCTTTCGACTTGCGATCATTCTGTTTGCATCGAATTTTGTTGGATTTCTTCAAATTTTGCTCGTTTTACGTTGACTGCCTTTCGGTATATTTCGATTATTTTTAATTTCTTTTCTCTCAGTTTCGTTCGATTTCCATTAAACTCCCATCGATTAACGTTGAATTTCATCAAATTTACTTTACATTGTTCGATTTCTTCAAATTTTGTTCGACTTTCATTGATTTTCTTTCAATTCGTTTCCATTAACGTCTAATTTCTTTTAATGTCCTTCCACTTCCGTTCAATTAACATTATTTTCGCTCTATTTACATTCGATTTGTGTTGCTTTTCCATAAACGTCCTTCGATTTGCGATTATTTTCGCTCAGTCTACGTCACTTTTCGTTGGATTTCTCCAAATCTCGTTCGATTTACTCAATCTCTTTCTCCATTTCATTCGTTCGTATTTCAAACTTTTCTCTGTCGGACCGACATAAAAGTGGTCATAAGGCAACATCGTAGGTCATGGAATGACAACAAGTCGTCAGTAGTAACAAAATTGTCAAATAGAGTGGCGGAGCGCAATTAAATAGAAATTAATTGAAATTTACAGTCGAATCGAAAGATGCACAACAACAACAACATCAATCTGCCAGCGAAGAAGAGTAAACACGTGATCATCAACGAGGACCACGACTCTGACCGATTACGAACGATCGAATCAAATTACGACGATGTACGAACCAATAAACATCTACAAGAACAACAACAACAAACGAAAGAAGTAGCGAACGTACCGGCGCATCCACCAGAATTACACGACCCGCCAGAAAACGAGCGTGACAACCGAATGGACGCGAGGAGAGTCGAGGTGAAAGAGGCGGAGCAAGTGGCGAAAGACAGAGCGACGATCAACGGCCGACTGTCGACGGCATTGAACGAACTTGCCCGAGAAGAAGGAGGAGGCGGCGTCGGCGCGAAAGAGTCCGAATCGGACGGCGGTGAAAAGAGGCGGGAAGTGGCGGAGGAAGTGACGAACTGCAAGTTCCTTACGGCCGTCGATAAGTTGATCAATGTGAACGCATAATTTTTCCTCGTTTCTTCCGCTCAAACTTGTTTTATGTCTTCGTGCGATAGTTTTTCGAGACCATCTACCTCACGATCGCGCGTCTCGATCGTCGCGTGTCGAACGTCCTCGTCGTCGGCGGCCACGTGCTCTACGAGATCTTCGTCAACGTGGTGATGGGCGTCGCGACGATCATGATGGCGATCGTGCTGAATCTCGAGGATTACGCCGGCAGAACGATGGCCGTCGTCGGCGATGAGGAGGCGAAAAGCGTTGGGAAGGATTCGCAAATGGCGGACGACGAGCGGGAGGATGGAAATGGCGGGAGGAGGTTGAGGTTTTTCGGTTGGGGATTTGTGTGAAGCGGCTTGATTTCGCCCGTTTCGTTAATAGATGTTCGGTTTCTGTTCGTTTAGATGATAGGATCAAATTGGAGGAGGCGGCGTACGAGCGACTTATGACTGGAAAAGTTTAAGGCGGAGAAGAAATAAATGATGGTTGTGTGGGATTTGAGTAAAATGCTAGTTTTTCTTTTTAATTTTTCAATAATGTATTTTTTTTTTAATTTAATTGCCATTGTCTCCTGTAATTTTCCCGACATTGTATTCGTACTCTACTGGGTGACGCTGATGTTAGCAAATCATGGTAAAACCCGTTTCGAATCGAGGGTTTTTTGTGTATTTAAAGTTCTGGATTAAAGCTTGATTATGCGGCCAAACCGGCTTTACGGTCAACATGCGAGTCGTGTGGAAAACGTTATTTAAGAATTCGAGAAATATCAATAAGATGTCAACACGTTTGATTTAATGAAAAAGCGCAAAGTTCACAATTCAGGAAATTGACATTTCCATTAAAATTTTGTGCTATTTCACTCAACATCCAGTGACATTGCTCCCAAAATCTAATGACATTCCTTTCAAATAATAGTAACATTAATCCAGTGATATTCTCTTCAATGTCTGGTCACATTCATTTCAACGTTTAGTGGTATTTCTTTCAATACCTACATGACATTTCTTTAAAAGACAAGTGATATTACTATCAAAATCTAGTGACATTCCTTTCAAAAACCTCGTGATATTTCTTTGATAATTTAGTAATCATATCTAACAATATCAAGTGACATTTCATTCAAAATTCAGTGACATTCCTTTCAAAATCTAGTGACATTCCCTTCAAAATCTACTGACATTCTGTATAAATTTAGTGATATTTCTTTCGAAATCTAGCGACATTCCTTTCAAAATCTAGTGATATTCCCTTCAAAATCTACTGACATTCTGTATAAATTTAGTGACATTTCTTTCAAAATCTAGTGACATTCCTTTCAAAATCTAGTGACATTCCCTTCAAAATCTACTGACATTCTGCATAAATCTAGTGACATTTCTTTCAAAAATCTTGTGATATTTCTTTGATAATCTAGTAATTATATCTACCAATATCAAGTGACATTTCCTTCAAAACTAGTGACATTCCTTTCAAAATCTAGTGACATTTCCTTCAAAATCTAGTGATGTTCCTATCAAATTCTAGTGATATATATTTCGAAATCTAGTGTTAGTGCCATTCCTTTGACTATCTAATGACATTCCTTTCAAAATCTAGTGACATTTCCTTAAAAATCTACTGACATTCTGTATAAATCTAGTGACATTTCTTTCTAAAATCTTGTGATATTTCTTTGATAATCTAGTAATTATATCTATCAATATCAAGTGACATTCCCTTCAAAATCTAGTGATATTGCCCTTTCAAAGTATAGTGATATATCTTTCGAAATTTAGTGCCATTCCTTTAACTATCTAATGACACTCCTTTCAAAATCTAGTGACATTCCCTTCAAAATCTACTGACATTCTGCATAAATCTAGTGACATTTCTTTCAAAAATCTTGTGATATTTCTTTGATAATCTAGTAATTATATCTACAAATATCAAGTGACATTTCCTTCAAAGCTAGTGACATTCCTTTCAAAATCTAGTGACATTTCTTTCAAAATCTAGTGATGTTCCCATCAAATTCTATATTTCGAAATCTAGTGTTACTGCCATTCCTTTGACTATCTAATGACATTCCTTTCAAAATCTAGTGACATTTCCTTAAAAATCTACTGACATTCTGCATAAATTTGGTTACATTTCTTTCAAAAATCTTGTGATATTTCTTTGATAATCTAGTAATTATATATATCAATATCAAGTGACATTTCGTTCAAAATTTAGTGACATTCCCTTCAAAATCTAGTGACATCCCTTTCAAAGCCTAGTGATACATCTTTTGAATTCTAGTATTAGTGGTATTCCTTTGACTATCTAGTGACATCCCTTTCAAAGCTTAGTGATACATCTTTTGAATTCTAGTATTAGTGGTATTCCTTTGACTATCTAATGACATTCTGTATAAATCTAGTGACATTTCGTTCAAAAGTTAGTGACATTCCCTTCAAAATCTAGTGACATCCCTTTCAAAGCTTAGTGATACATCTTTTGAATTCTAGTATTAGTGGTATTCCTTTAACTATCTAGTGACATCCCTTTCAAAGCTTAGTGATACATCTTTTGAATTCTAGTATTAGTGGTATTCCTTTGACTATCTAATGACATCCCTTTCAAAGCTTAGTGATACATCTTTTGAATTCTAGTATTAGTGGTATTCCTTTAACTATCTAATGACATTCTGTATAAATCTAGTGACATTTCGTTCAAAAGTTAGTGACATTCCCTTCAAAATCTAGTGACATCCCCTTCAAAGCTTAGTGATACATCTTTTGAATTCTAGTATTAGTGGTATTCCTTTGACTATCTAATGACATCCCTTTCAAAGCTTAGTGATACATCTTTTGAATTCTAGTATTAGTGGTATTCCTTTAACTATCTAATGACATTCTGTATAAATCTAGTGACATTTCGTTCAAAAGTTAGTGACATTCCCTTCAAAATCTAGTGACATCCCTTTCAAAGCTTAGTGATACATCTTTTGAATTCTAGTATTAGTGGTATTCCTTTGACTATCTAATGACATCCCTTTCAAAGCTTAGTGATACATCTTTTGAATTCTAGTATTAGTGGTATTCCTTTGACTATCTAATGACATCCCTTTCAAAGCTTAGTGATACATCTTTTGAATTCTAGTATTAGTGGTATTCCTTTAACTATCTAATGACATTCTGTATAAATCTAGTGACATTTCGTTCAAAAGTTAGTGACATTCCCTTCAAAATCTAGTGACATCCCTTTCAAAGCTTAGTGATACATCTTTTGAATTCTAGTATTAGTGGTATTCCTTGAACTATCTAGTGACATCCCTTTCAAAGCTTGGTGATACATCTTTTGAATTCTAGTATTAGTGGTATTCCTTTGACTATCTAATGACATTCTGTATAAATCTAGTGACATTTCGTTCAAAAGTTAGTGACATTCCCTTCAAAATCTAGTGACATCCCTTTCAAAGCTTAGTGATACATCTTTTGAATTCTAGTATTAGTGGTATTCCTTTAACAATCTAGTGACATCCCTTTCAAAGCTTAGTGATACATCTTTTGAATTCTAGTATTAGTGGTATTCCTTTGACTATCTAATGACATTCTGTATAAATCTAGTGACATTTCGTTCAAAGGTTAGTGACATTCCCTTCAAAATCTAGTGACATCCCTTTCAAAGCTTAGTGATACATCTTTTGAATTCTAGTATTAGTGGTATTCCTTTGACTATCTAATGACATTCTGTATAAATCTAGTGACATTTCGTTCAAAAGTTAGTGACATTCCCTTCAAAATCTAGTGACATCCCTTTCAAAGCTTAGTGATACATCTTTTGAATTCTAGTATTAGTGGTATTCCTTTGACTATCTAATGACATTCTGTATAAATCTAGTGACATTTCGTTCAAAAGTTAGTGACATTCCCTTCAAAATCTAGTGACATCCCTTTCAAAGCTTAGTGATACATCTTTTGAATTCTAGTATTAGTGGTATTCCTTTGACTATCTATTGACATTCTGTATAAATCTAGTGACATTTCGTTCAAAAGTTAGTGACATTCCCTTCAAAATCTAGTGACATCCCTTTTAAAGGTTAGTGATACATCTTTTAAATTCTAGTATTAGTGGTATTCCTTTGACTATCAAATGACCTTCTGTATAAATCTAGTGACATTTCGTTCAAAAGTTAGTGACATTCCCTTCAAAATCTAGTGACATCCCTTTTAAAGGTTAGTGATACATCTTTTAAATTCTAGTATTAGTGGTATTCCTTTGACTATCTAATGACATTCTGTATAAATCTAGTGACATTTCGTTCAAAAGTTAGTGACATTCCCTTCAAAATCTAGTGACATCCCTTTTAAAGGTTAGTGATACATCTTTTAAATTCTAGTATTAGTGGTATTCCTTTGACTATCTAATGACATTCTGTATAAATCTAGTGACATTTCGTTCAAAAGTTAGTGACATTCCCTTCAAAATCTAGTGACATCCCTTTTAAAGGTTAGTGATACATCTTTTAAATTCTAGTATTAGTGGTATTCCTTTGACTATCTAATGACATTCTGTATAAATCTAGTGACATTTCGTTCAAAAGTTAGTGACATTCCCTTCAAAATCTAGTGACATCCCTTTTAAAGGTTAGTGATACATCTTTTAAATTCTAGTATTAGTGGTATTCCTTTGACTATCTAATGACATTCTGTATAAATCTAGTGACATTTCGTTCAAAAGTTAGTGACATTCCCTTCAAAATCTAGTGACATCCCTTTCAAAGCTTAGTGATACATCTTTTAAATTCTAGTATTAGTGGTATTCCTTTGACTATCAAATGACCTTCTGTATAAATCTAGTGACATTTCGTTCAAAATTTAGTGACATTCCCTTCAAAATCTAGTGACATCCCTTTCAAAGCTTAGTGATGCATCTTTTGAATTCTAGTATTAGTGGTATTCCTTTGACTATCTAATGACATTCTGTATAAATCTAGTGACATTTCGTTCAAAATATAGTGACATTCCCTTCAAAATCTAGTGACATCCCTTTCAAAGCTTAGTGATACATCTTTTGAATTCTAGTATTAGTGGTATCCCTTTGACTATCTAATGACATTCTGTATAAATCTAGTGACATTTCGTTCAAAATTTAGTGACATTCCCTTCAAAATCTAGTGACATCCCTTTCAAAGCCTAGTAATACATCTTTTGAATTCTAGTATTAGTGGTATTCCTTTGACAATCTAATGACATGCTGTATAAATCTAGTGACATTTCGTTCAAAATTTAGTGACATTCCCTTCAAAATCTAGTGACATCCCTTTCAAAGCCTAGTAATACATCTTTTGAATTCTAGTATTAGTGGTATTCCTTTGACTATCTAATGACATTCTGTATAAATCTAGTGACATTTCGTTCAAAATTTAGTGACATTCCCTTCAAAATCTAGTGACATCCCTTTCAAAGCCTAGTAATACATCTTTTGAATTCTAGTATTAGTGGTATCCCTTTGACTATCTAATGACATTCTGTATAAATCTAGTGACATTTCGTTCAAAATTTAGTGACATTCCCTTCAAAATCTAGTGACATCCCATTCAAAGCTTAGTGATACATCTTTTGAATTCTAGTATTAGTGGTATTCCTTTGACTATCTAATGACATTCTGTATAAATCTAGTGACATTTCGTTCCAAATTTAGTGACATTCCCTTCAAAATCTAGTGACATCCCATTCAAAGCTTAGTGATACATCTTTTGAATTCTAGTATTAGTGGTATTCCTTTGACTATCTAATGACCTTCTGTATAAATCTAGTGACATTTCGTTCAAAATTTAGTGACATTCCCTTCAAAATCTAGTGACATCCCTTTCAAAGCCTAGTAATACATCTTTTGAATTCTAGTATTAGTGGTATTCCTTTGACTATCTAATGACATTCTGTATAAATCTAGTGACATTTCGTTCAAAATCTAGTGACATTCCCTTCAAAATCTAGTGACATCCCTTTCAAAGTCTAGTAATACATCTTTTGAATTCTAGTATTAGTGGTATCCCTTTGACTATCTAATGACATTCTGTATAAATCTAGTGACATTTCGTTCAAAATTTAGTGACATTCCCTTCAAAATCTAGTGACATCCCTTTCAAAGCCTAGTAATACATCTTTTGAATTCTAGTATTAGTGGTATCCCTTTGACTATCTAATGACATTCTGTATAAATCAAGTGACACTTCGTTCAAAATTTAGTGACATTTCCTTCAAAATCTACTGACATCCCTTTCAAAGCCTAGTAATACATCTTTTGAATTCTAGTATTAGTCGTATCCCTTTGACTATCTAATGGCATTCTGTATAAATCTAGTGACACTTCGTTCAAAATTTAGTGACATTCCCTTCAAAATCTAGTGACATCCCTTTCAAAGCCTAGTAATACATCTTTTGAATTCTAGTATTAGTGGTATTCCTTTGACTATCTAATGGCATTCTGTATAAATCTAGTGACACTTCGTTCAAAATTTAGTGACATTCCCTTCAAAATCTAGTGACATCCCTTTCAAAGCCTAGTAATACATCTTTTGAATTCTAGTATTAGTGGTATTCCTTTGACAATCTAATGTCATGCTGTATAAATCTAGTGACATTTCGTTCAAAAGTTAGTGACATTCCTTTCAAAATCTAGTGACATCCCTTTCAAAGCTTAGTGATACATCTTTTGGATTCTAGTATTAGTGGTATTCCTTTGACTATCTAATGACCTTCTGTATAAATCTAGTGACATTTCGTTCAAAATTTAGTGACATTCCCTTCAAAATCTAGTTACATCCCTTTCAAAGCTTAGTGATACATCTTTTGAATTCTAGTATTAGTGGTATTCCTTTGACTATCTAATGACATTCTGTATAAATCTAGTGACATTTCGTTCAAAATTTAGTGACATTCCCTTCAAAATCTAGTGACATCCCTTTCAAAGCTTAGTGATACATCTTTTGAATTCTAGTATTAGTGGTATTCCTTTGACTATCTAATGACATTCTGTATAAATCTACTGACATTTCGTTCAAAATTTAGTGACATTCCCTTCAAAATCTAGTGACATCCCTTTCAAATCCTAGTAATACATCTTTTGAATTCTAGTATTAGTGGTATCCCTTTGACTATCTAATGACATTCTGTATAAATCTAGTGACACTTCGTTCAAAATTTAGTGACATTTCCTTCAAAATTTAGTGACATCCCTTTCAAAGCCTAGTAATACATCTTTTGAATTCTAGTATTAGTCGTATCCCTTTGACTATCTAATGGCATTCTGTATAAACCTAGTGACACTTCGTTCAAAATTTAGTGACATTCCCTTCAAAATCTAGTGACATCCCTTTCAAAGCTTAGTGATACATCTTTTGAATTCTAATATTAGTGGTATTCCTGTGACTCTCTAATGACATTCTGTATAAATCTAGTGACTTTTCGTTCAAAAGTTAGTGACATTCCCTCCAAAATCTAGTGACATCCCTTTCAAAGCCTAGTAATACATCTTTTGAATTCTAGTATTAGTCGTATTCCTTTGACTATCTAATGGCATTCTGTATAAATCTAGTGACATTTCGTTCAAAATTTAGTGACATTCCCTTCAAAATCTAGTGACATCCCTTTCAAAGCTTAGTGATACATCTTTTGAATTCTAATATTAGTGGTATTCCTGTGACTCTCTAATGACATTCTGTATAAATCTAGTGACTTTTCGTTCAAAAGTTAGTGACATTCCCTCCAAAATCTAGTGACATCCCTTTCAAAGCCTAGTAATACATCTTTTGAATTCTAATATTAGTGGTATTCCTTTGACTCTCTAATGACATTCTGTATAAATCTAGTGACATTTCGTTCAAAATTTAGTGACATTCCCTTCAAAATCTAGTGACATCCCTTTCAAAGCTTAGTGATACATCTTTTGAATTCTAATATTAGTGGTATTCCTGTGACTCTCTAATGACATTCTGTATAAATCTAGTGACTTTTCGTTCAAAAGTTAGTGACATTCCCTCCAAAATCTAGTGACATCCCTTTCAAAGCTTAGTGATACATCTTTTGAATTCTAATATTAGTGGTATTCCTTTGACTATCTAATGGCATTCTGTATAAATCTAGTGACATTTCGTTCAAAAGTTAGTGACATTCCCTCCAAAATCTAGTGACATCCCTTTCAAAGCTTAGTAATACATCTTTTGAATTCTAGTATTAGTCGTATTCCTTTGACTATCTAATGGCATTCTGTATAAATCTAGTGACATTTCGTTCAAAATTTAGTGACATTCCCTTCAAAATCTAGTGACATCCCTTTCAAAGCTTAGTAATACATCTTTTGAATTCTAGTATTAGTCGTATTCCTTTGACTATCTAATGGCATTCTGTATAAATCTAGTGACATTTCGTTCAAAATTTAGTGACATTCCCTTCAAAATCTAGTGACATCCCTTTCAAAGCTTAGTGATACATCTTTTGAATTCTAATATTAGTGGTATTCCTGTGACTCTCTAATGACATTCTGTATAAATCTAGTGACTTTTCGTTCAAAAGTTGGTGACATTCCCTCCAAAATCTAGTGACATCCCTTTCAAAGCCTAGTAATACATCTTTTGAATTCTAATATTAGTGGTATTCCTTTGACTCTCTAATGACATTCTGTATAAATCTAGTGACATTTCGTTCAAAATTTAGTGACATTCCCTTCAAAATCTAGTGACATCCCTTTCAAAGCTTAGTGATACATCTTTTGAATTCTAATATTAGTGGTATTCCTGTGACTTTCTAATGACATTCTGTATAAATCTAGTGACATTTCGTTCAAAATCTAGTGACATTCCCTTCAAAATCTAGTGACATCCGTTTCAAAGCTTAGTGATACATCTTTTGAATTCTAATATTAGTGGTATTCCTGTGACTCTCTAATGATATTCTGTATAAATCTAGTGACATTTCGTTCAAAATTTAGTGACATTCCCTTCAAAATCTAGTGACATCCCTTTCAAAGCTTAGTGATACATCTTTTGAATTCTAATATTAGTGGTATTCCTGTGACTCTCTAATGACATTCTGTATAAATCTAGTGACATTTCGTTCAAAATTTAGTGACATTCCCTTCAAAATCTAGTGACATCCCTGTCAAAGCTTACTGATACATCTTTTGAATTCTAATATTAGTGGTATTCCTGTGACTCTCTAATGACATTCTGTATAAATCTAGTGACATTTCGTTCAAAATTTAGTAACATTCCCTTCAAAATCTAGTGACATCCCTTTCAAAGCTTGGTGATACATCTTTTGAATTCTAGTATTAGTGGTATTCCTTTGACTATCTAATGACATTCTGTATAAATCTAGTGACATTTCGTTCAAAAGTTAGTGACATTCCCTTCAAAATCTAGTGACATCCCTTTCAAAGCTTAGTGATACATCTTTTGAATTCTAGTATTAGTGGTATTCCTTTAACTATCTAGTGACATCCCTTTCAAAGCTTAGTGATACATCTTTTGAATTCTAGTATTAGTGGTATTCCTTTGACTATCTAATGACATTCTGTATAAATCTAGTGACATTTCGTTCAAAGGTTAGTGACATTCCCTTCAAAATCTAGTGACATCCCTTTCAAAGCTTAGTGATACATCTTTTGAATTCTAGTATTAGTGGTATTCCTTTGACTATCTAATGACATTCTGTATAAATTTAGTGACATTTCGTTCAAAAGTTAGTGACATTCCCTTCAAAATCTAGTGACATCCCTTTCAAAGCTTAGTGATACATCTTTTGAATTCTAGTATTAGTGGTATTCCTTTGACTATCTAATGACATTCTGTATAAATCTAGTGACATTTCGTTCAAAAGTTAGTGACATTCCCTTCAAAATCTAGTGACATCCCTTTCAAAGCTTAGTGATACATCTTTTGAATTCTAGTATTAGTGGTATTCCTTTGACTATCTAATGACATTCTGTATAAATCTAGTGACATTTCGTTCAAAAGTTAGTGACATTCCCTTCAAAATCTAGTGACATCCCTTTTAAAGGTTAGTGATACATCTTTTAAATTCTAGTATTAGTGGTATTCCTTTGACTATCAAATGACCTTCTGTATAAATCTAGTGACATTTCGTTCAAAAGTTAGTGACATTCCCTTCAAAATCTAGTGACATCCCTTTTAAAGGTTAGTGATACATCTTTTAAATTCTAGTATTAGTGGTATTCCTTTGACTATCTAATGACATTCTGTATAAATCTAGTGACATTTCGTTCAAAATCTAGTGACATTCCCTTCAAAATCTAGTGACATCCCTTTTAAAGGTTAGTGATACATCTTTTAAATTCTAGTATTAGTGGTATTCCTTTGACTATCTAATGACATTCTGTATAAATCTAGTGACATTTCGTTCAAAAGTTAGTGACATTCCCTTCAAAATCTAGTGACATCCCTTTTAAAGGTTAGTGATACATCTTTTAAATTCTAGTATTAGTGGTATTCCTTTGACTATCTAATGACATTCTGTATAAATCTAGTGACATTTCGTTCAAAAGTTAGTGACATTCCCTTCAAAATCTAGTGACATCCCTTTTAAAGGTTAGTGATACATCTTTTAAATTCTAGTATTAGTGGTATTCCTTTGACTATCTAATGACATTCTGTATAAATCTAGTGACATTTCGTTCAAAAGTTAGTGACATTCCCTTCAAAATCTAGTGACATCCCTTTCAAAGCTTAGTGATACATCTTTTAAATTCTAGTATTAGTGGTATTCCTTTGACTATCAAATGACCTTCTGTATAAATCTAGTGACATTTCGTTCAAAATTTAGTGACATCCCTTTCAAAGCTTAGTGATGCATCTTTTGAATTCTAGTATTAGTGGTATTCCTTTGACTATCTAATGACATTCTGTATAAATCTAGTGACATTTCGTTCAAAATATAGTGACATTCCCTTCAAAATCTAGTGACATCCCTTTCAAAGCTTAGTGATACATCTTTTGAATTCTAGTATTAGTGGTATCCCTTTGACTATCTAATGACATTCTGTATAAATCTAGTGACATTTCGTTCAAAATTTAGTGACATTCCCTTCAAAATCTAGTGACATCCCTTTCAAAGCCTAGTAATACATCTTTTGAATTCTAGTATTAGTGGTATTCCTTTGACAATCTAATGACATGCTGTATAAATCTAGTGACATTTCGTTCAAAATTTAGTGACATTCCCTTCAAAATCTAGTGACATCCCTTTCAAAGCCTAGTAATACATCTTTTGAATTCTAGTATTAGTGGTATTCCTTTGACTATCTAATGACATTCTGTATAAATCTAGTGACATTTCGTTCAAAATTTAGTGACATTCCCTTCAAAATCTAGTGACATCCCTTTCAAAGCCTAGTAATACATCTTTTGAATTCTAGTATTAGTGGTATCCCTTTGACTATCTAATGACATTCTGTATAAATCTAGTGACATTTCGTTCAAAATTTAGTGACATTCCCTTCAAAATCTAGTGACATCCCATTCAAAGCTTAGTGATACATCTTTTGAATTCTAGTATTAGTGGTATTCCTTTGACTATCTAATGACATTCTGTATAAATCTAGTGACATTTCGTTCCAAATTTAGTGACATTCCCTTCAAAATCTAGTGACATCCCATTCAAAGCTTAGTGATACATCTTTTGAATTCTAGTATTAGTGGTATTCCTTTGACTATCTAATGACCTTCTGTATAAATCTAGTGACATTTCGTTCAAAATTTAGTGACATTCCCTTCAAAATCTAGTGACATCCCTTTCAAAGCCTAGTAATACATCTTTTGAATTCTAGTATTAGTGGTATTCCTTTGACTATCTAATGACATTCTGTATAAATCTAGTGACATTTCGTTCAAAATCTAGTGACATTCCCTTCAAAATCTAGTGACATCCCTTTCAAAGTCTAGTAATACATCTTTTGAATTCTAGTATTAGTGGTATCCCTTTGACTATCTAATGACATTCTGTATAAATCTAGTGACATTTCGTTCAAAATTTAGTGACATTCCCTTCAAAATCTAGTGACATCCCTTTTAAAGGTTAGTGATACATCTTTTAAATTCTAGTATTAGTGGTATTCCTTTGACTATCTAATGACATTCTGTATAAATCTAGTGACATTTCGTTCAACAGTTAGTGACATTCCCTTCAAAATCTAGTGACATCCCTTTTAAAGGTTAGTGATACATCTTTTAAATT
The DNA here is from genome assembly GCA_963695495.1 of Hololepta plana. Lineage (NCBI taxonomy): Eukaryota > Metazoa > Arthropoda > Insecta > Coleoptera > Histeridae > Hololepta > Hololepta plana. The sequence goes on along the minus strand of OY968838.1, from coordinate 942,767 downwards.
CTAGTATTAGTGGTATTCCTTTGACTATCTAATGACATTCTGTATAAATCTAGTGACATTTCGTTCAAAAGTTAGTGACATTCCCTTCAAAATCTAGTGACATCCCTTTTAAAGGTTAGTGATACATCTATTAAATTCTAGTATTAGTGGTATTCCTTTGACTATCTAATGACATTCTGTATAAATCTAGTGACATTTCGTTCAAAAGTTAGTGACATTCCCTTCAAAATCTAGTGACATCCCTTTCAAAGCTTAGTGATACATCTTTTAAATTCTAGTATTAGTGGTATTCCTTTGACTATCAAATGACCTTCTGTATAAATCTAGTGACATTTCGTTCAAAATTTAGTGACATTCCCTTCAAAATCTAGTGACATCCCTTTCAAAGCTTAGTGATGCATCTTTTGAATTCTAGTATTAGTGGTATTCCTTTGACTATCTAATGACATTCTGTATAAATCTAGTGACATTTCGTTCAAAATATAGTGACATTCCCTTCAAAATCTAGTGACATCCCTTTCAAAGCTTAGTGATACATCTTTTGAATTCTAGTATTAGTGGTATCCCTTTGACTATCTAATGACATTCTGTATAAATCTAGTGACATTTCGTTCAAAATTTAGTGACATTCCCTTCAAAATCTAGTGACATCCCTTTCAAAGCCTAGTAATACATCTTTTGAATTCTAGTATTAGTGGTATTCCTTTGACAATCTAATGACATGCTGTATAAATCTAGTGACATTTCGTTCAAAATTTAGTGACATTCCCTTCAAAATCTAGTGACATCCCTTTCAAAGCCTAGTAATACATCTTTTGAATTCTAGTATTAGTGGTATTCCTTTGACTATCTAATGACATTCTGTATAAATCTAGTGACATTTCGTTCAAAATTTAGTGACATTCCCTTCAAAATCTAGTGACATCCCTTTCAAAGCCTAGTAATACATCTTTTGAATTCTAGTATTAGTGGTATCCCTTTGACTATCTAATGACATTCTGTATAAATCTAGTGACAATTCGTTCAAAATTTAGTGACATTCCCTTCAAAATCTAGTGACATCCCATTCAAAGCTTAGTGATACATCTTTTGAATTCTAGTATTAGTGGTATTCCTTTGACTATCTAATGACATTCTGTATAAATCTAGTGACATTTCGTTCCAAATTTAGTGACATTCCCTTCAAAATCTAGTGACATCCCATTCAAAGCTTAGTGATACATCTTTTGAATTCTAGTATTAGTGGTATTCCTTTGACTATCTAATGACCTTCTGTATAAATCTAGTGACATTTCGTTCAAAATTTAGTGACATTCCCTTCAAAATCTAGTGACATCCCTTTCAAAGCCTAGTAATACATCTTTTGAATTCTAGTATTAGTGGTATTCCTTTGACTATCTAATGACATTCTGTATAAATCTAGTGACATTTCGTTCAAAATCTAGTGACATTCCCTTCAAAATCTAGTGACATCCCTTTCAAAGTCTAGTAATACATCTTTTGAATTCTAGTATTAGTGGTATCCCTTTGACTATCTAATGACATTCTGTATAAATCTAGTGACATTTCGTTCAAAATTTAGTGACATTCCCTTCAAAATCTAGTGACATCCCTTTCAAAGCCTAGTAATACATCTTTTGAATTCTAGTATTAGTGGTATCCCTTTGACTATCTACTGACATTCTGTATAAATCTAGTGACACTTCGTTCAAAATTTAGTGACATTTCCTTCAAAATCTACTGACATCCCTTTCAAAGCCTAGTAATACATCTTTTGAATTCTAGTATTAGTCGTATCCCTTTGACTATCTAATGGCATTCTGTATAAATCTAGTGACACTTCGTTCAAAATTTAGTGACATTCCCTTCAAAATCTAGTGACATCCCTTTCAAAGCCTAGTAATACATCTTTTGAATTCTAGTATTAGTGGTATTCCTTTGACTATCTAATGGCATTCTGTATAAATCTAGTGACACTTCGTTCAAAATTTAGTGACATTCCCTTCAAAATCTAGTGACATCCCTTTCAAAGCCTAGTAATACATCTTTTGAATTCTAGTATTAGTGGTATTCCTTTGACAATCTAATGTCATGCTGTATAAATCTAGTGACATTTCGTTCAAAAGTTAGTGACATTCCTTTCAAAATCTAGTGACATCCCTTTCAAAGCTTAGTGATACATCTTTTGGATTCTAGTATTAGTGGTATTCCTTTGACTATCTAATGACCTTCTGTATAAATCTAGTGACATTTCGTTCAAAATTTAGTGACATTCCCTTCAAAATCTAGTGACATCCCTTTCAAAGCTTAGTGATACATCTTTTGAATTCTAGTATTAGTGGTATTCCTTTGACTATCTAATGACATTCTGTATAAATCTAGTGACATTTCGTTCAAAATTTAGTGACATTCCCTTCAAAATCTAGTGACATCCCTTTCAAAGCTTAGTGATACATCTTTTGAATTCTAGTATTAGTGGTATTCCTTTGACTATCTAATGACATTCTGTATAAATCTACTGACATTTCGTTCAAAATTTAGTGACATTCCCTTCAAAATCTAGTGACATCCCTTTCAAAGCCTAGTAATACATCTTTTGAATTCTAGTATTAGTGGTATCCCTTTGACTATCTAATGACATTCTGTATAAATCTAGTGACACTTCGTTCAAAAGTTAGTGACATTCCCTTCAAAATCTAGTGACATCCCTTTCAAAGCCTAGTAATACATCTTTTGAATTCTAATATTAGTGGTATTCCTGTGACTCTCCAATGACATTCTGTATAAATCTAGTGACATTTCGTTCAAAATTTAGTGACATTCCCTTCAAAATCTAGTGACATCCCTTTCAAAGCCTAGTAATACATCTTTTGATTTCTAGTATTAGTGGTATTCCTTTGACTATCTAATGACATGCTGTGTAAATCTAGTGACATTTCGTTCAAAAGTTAGTGACATTCCCTTCAAAATCTAGTGACATCCCTTTCAAAGCATAGTGATACATCTTTTGAATTCTAGTATTAGTGGTATTCCTGTGACTCTCTAATCACATTCTGTATAAATCTAGTGACATTTCGTTCAAAAGTTAGTGACATTCCCTTCAAAATCTAGTGACATCCCTTTCAAAGCTTAGTGATACATCTTTTTAATTCTAGTATTAGTGGTATTCCTTTAACTATCTAGTGACATTCTGTATAAATCTAGTGACATTTCGTTCAAAAGTTAGTGACATTCCCTTCAAAATCTAGTGACATCCCTTTCAAAGCATAGTGATACATCTTTTGAATTCTAGTATTCGTGGTATTTCTTTGATTATCTAACGACATTCTGTATAAATCTAGTGACATTTCGTTCAAAAGTTAGTGACATTCCCTTCAAAATCTAGTGACATCCCTTTCAAAGCTTAGTGATACATCTTTTAAATTCTAGTATTAGTGGTATTCCTGTGACTCCCTAATGACATTCTGTATAAATCTAGTGACATTTCGTTCAAAATTTAGTGACATTCCCTTCAAAATCTATTGACATCCCTTTCAAAGCTTAGTGATACATCTTTTGAATTCTAGTATTAGTGGTATTCCTGTGACTCTCTAATGACATTCTGTATAAATCTAGTGACATTTCGTTCAAAATTTAGTGACATTCCCTTCAAAATCTAGTGACATCCTTTTCAAAGCATAGTGATACATCTTTTGAATTCTAGTATTAGTGGTATTCCTGTGACTCTCTAATGACATTCTGTATAAATCTAGTAACATTTCGTTCAAAATTTAGTGACATTCCCTTCAAAATCTAGTGACATCCTTTTCAAAGCATAGTGATACATCTTTTGAATTCTAGTATTAGTGGTATTCCTGTGACTCCCTAATGACATTCTGTATAAATCTAGTGACATTTCGTTCAAAATTTAGTGACATTCCCTTCAAAATCTAGTGACATCCCTTTTAAAGCTTAGTGATACATCTTTTGAATTCTAGTATTAGTGGTATTCCTTTGACTATCTAATGGCATTCTGTATAAATCTAGTGACATTTCGTTCAAAATTTAGTGACATTCCCTTCAAAATCTAGTGACATCCCTTTCAAAGCTTAGTGATACATCTTTTGAATTCTAATATTAGTGGTATTCCTGTGACTCTCTAATGACATTCTGTATAAATCTAGTGACTTTTCGTTCAAAAGTTAGTGACATTCCCTCCAAAATCTAGTGACATCCCTTTCAAAGCCTAGTAATACATCTTTTGAATTCTAATATTAGTGGTATTCCTTTGACTCTCTAATGACATTCTGTATAAATCTAGTGACATTTCGTTCAAAATTTAGTGACATTCCCTTCAAAATCTAGTGACATCCCTTTCAAAGCTTAGTGATACATCTTTTGAATTCTAATATTAGTGGTATTCCTGTGACTTTCTAATGACATTCTGTATAAATCTAGTGACATTTCGTTCAAAATCTAGTGACATTCCCTTCAAAATCTAGTGACATCCCTTTCAAAGCCTAGTAATACATCTTTTGAATTCTAATATTAGTGGTATCCCTTTGACTCTCTAATGACATTCTCTATAAATCTAGTGACATTTCGTTCAAAATTTAGTGACATTCCCTTCAAAATCTAGTGACATCCCTTTCAAAGCCTAGTAATACATCTTTTGAATTCTAATATTAGTGGTATTCCTGTGACTCTCTAATGACATTCTGTATAAATCTAGTGGCATTTCGTTCAAAAGTTAGTGACATTCCCTTCAAAATCTAATGACATCCCTTTCAAAGCTTAGTAATACATCTTTTGAATTCTAATATTAGTGGTATTCCTTTGACTCTCTAATGACATTCTGTATAAATCTAGTGACATTTCGTTCAAAATTTAGTGACATTCCCTTCAAAATCTAGTGACATCCCTTTCAAAGCCTAGTAATACATCTTTTGAATTCTAATATTAGTGGTATTCCTTTGACTCTCTAATGACATTCTGTATAAATCTAGTGACATTTCGTTCAAAATTTAGTGACATTCCCTTCAAAATCTAGTGACATCCCTTTCAAAGCTTAGTGATACATCTTTTGAATTCTAATATTAGTGGTATTCCTGTGACTTTCTAATGACATTCTGTATAAATCTAGTGACATTTCGTTTAAAATCTAGTGACATTCCCTTCAAAATCTAGTGACATCCCTTTCAAAGCCTAGTAATACATCTTTTGAATTCTAATATTAGTGGTATCCCTTTGACTCTCTAATGACATTCTCTATAAATCTAGTGACATTTCGTTCAAAATTTAGTGACATTCCCTTCAAAATCTAGTGACATCCCTTTCAAAGCATAGTGATACATCTTTTGAATTCTAGTATTAGTGGTATTCCTGTGACTCTCTAATCACATTCTGTATAAATCTAGTGACATTTCGTTCAAAAGTTAGTGACATTCCCTTCAAAATCTAGTGACATCCCTTTCAAAGCTTAGTGATACATCTTTTTAATTCTAGTATTAGTGGTATTCCTTTAACTATCTAGTGACATTCTGTATAAATCTAGTGACATTTCGTTCAAAAGTTAGTGACATTCCCTTCAAAATCTAGTGACATCCCTTTCAAAGCATAGTGATACATCTTTTGAATTCTAGTATTCGTGGTATTTCTTTGATTATCTAACGACATTCTGTATAAATCTAGTGACATTTCGTTCAAAAGTTAGTGACATTCCCTTCAAAATCTAGTGACATCCCTTTCAAAGCTTAGTGATACATCTTTTAAATTCTAGTATTAGTGGTATTCCTGTGACTCCCTAATGACATTCTGTATAAATCTAGTGACATTTCGTTCAAAATTTAGTGACATTCCCTTCAAAATCTATTGACATCCCTTTCAAAGCTTAGTGATACATCTTTTGAATTCTAGTATTAGTGGTATTCCTGTGACTCTCTAATGACATTCTGTATAAATCTAGTGACATTTCGTTCAAAATTTAGTGACATTCCCTTCAAAATCTAGTGACATCCTTTTCAAAGCATAGTGATACATCTTTTGAATTCTAGTATTAGTGGTATTCCTGTGACTCTCTAATGACATTCTGTATAAATCTAGTAACATTTCGTTCAAAATTTAGTGACATTCCCTTCAAAATCTAGTGACATCCTTTTCAAAGCATAGTGATACATCTTTTGAATTCTAGTATTAGTGGTATTCCTGTGACTCCCTAATGACATTCTGTATAAATCTAGTGACATTTCGTTCAAAATTTAGTGACATTCCCTTCAAAATCTAGTGACATCCCTTTTAAAGCTTAGTGATACATCTTTTGAATTCTAGTATTAGTGGTATTCCTTTGACTATCTAATGGCATTCTGTATAAATCTAGTGACATTTCGTTCAAAATTTAGTGACATTCCCTTCAAAATCTAGTGACATCCCTTTCAAAGCTTAGTGATACATCTTTTGTATTCTAATATTAGTGGTATTCCTGTGACTCTCTAATGACATTCTGTATAAATCTAGTGACTTTTCGTTCAAAAGTTAGTGACATTCCCTCCAAAATCTAGTGACATCCCTTTCAAAGCCTAGTAATACATCTTTTGAATTCTAATATTAGTGGTATTCCTTTGACTCTCTAATGACATTCTGTATAAATCTAGTGACATTTCGTTCAAAATTTAGTGACATTCCCTTCAAAATCTAGTGACATCCCTTTCAAAGCTTAGTGATACATCTTTTGAATTCTAATATTAGTGGTATTCCTGTGACTTTCTAATGACATTCTGTATAAATCTAGTGACATTTCGTTCAAAATCTAGTGACATTCCCTTCAAAATCTAGTGACATCCCTTTCAAAGCCTAGTAATACATCTTTTGAATTCTAATATTAGTGGTATCCCTTTGACTCTCTAATGACATTCTCTATAAATCTAGTGACATTTCGTTCAAAATTTAGTGACATTCCCTTCAAAATCTAGTGACATCCCTTTCAAAGCCTAGTAATACATCTTTTGAATTCAAATATTAGTGGTATTCCTGTGACTCTCTAATGACATTCTGTATAAATCTAGTGGCATTTCGTTCAAAAGTTAGTGACATTCCCTTCAAAATCTAATGACATCCCTTTCAAAGCTTAGTAATACATCTTTTGAATTCTAATATTAGTGGTATTCCTGTGACTATCTAATGACATTCTGTATAAATCTAGTGACATTTCGTTCAAAATTTAGTGACATTCCCTTCAAAATCTAGTGACATCCCTTTCAAAGCCTAGTAATACATCTTTTGAATTCTAGTATTAGTGGTATCCCTTTGACTATCTACTGACATTCTGTATAAATCTAGTGACACTTCGTTCAAAATTTAGTGACATTTCCTTCAAAATCTAGTGACATCCCTTTCAAAGTCTAGTAATACATCTTTTGAATTCTAGTATTAGTGGTATCCCTTTGACTATCTAATGACATTCTGTATAAATCTAGTGACATTTCGTTCAAAATTTAGTGACATTCCCTTCAAAATCTAGTGACATCCCTTTCAAAGCCTAGTAATACATCTTTTGAATTCTAGTATTAGTGGTATCCCTTTGACTATCTACTGACATTCTGTATAAATCTAGTGACACTTCGTTCAAAATTTAGTGACATTTCCTTCAAAATCTACTGACATCCCTTTCAAAGCCTAGTAATACATCTTTTGAATTCTAGTATTAGTCGTATCCCTTTGACTATCTAATGGCATTCTGTATAAATCTAGTGACACTTCGTTCAAAATTTAGTGACATTCCCTTCAAAATCTAGTGACATCCCTTTCAAAGCCTAGTAATACATCTTTTGAATTCTAGTATTAGTGGTATTCCTTTGACTATCTAATGGCATTCTGTATAAATCTAGTGACACTTCGTTCAAAATTTAGTGACATTCCCTTCAAAATCTAGTGACATCCCTTTCAAAGCCTAGTAATACATCTTTTGAATTCTAGTATTAGTGGTATTCCTTTGACAATCTAATGTCATGCTGTATAAATCTAGTGACATTTCGTTCAAAAGTTAGTGACATTCCTTTCAAAATCTAGTGACATCCCTTTCAAAGCTTAGTGATACATCTTTTGGATTCTAGTATTAGTGGTATTCCTTTGACTATCTAATGACCTTCTGTATAAATCTAGTGACATTTCGTTCAAAATTTAGTGACATTCCCTTCAAAATCTAGTGACATCCCTTTCAAAGCTTAGTGATACATCTTTTGAATTCTAGTATTAGTGGTATTCCTTTGACTATCTAATGACATTCTGTATAAATCTAGTGACATTTCGTTCAAAATTTAGTGACATTCCCTTCAAAATCTAGTGACATCCCTTTCAAAGCTTAGTGATACATCTTTTGAATTCTAGTATTAGTGGTATTCCTTTGACTATCTAATGACATTCTGTATAAATCTACTGACATTTCGTTCAAAATTTAGTGACATTCCCTTCAAAATCTAGTGACATCCCTTTCAAAGCCTAGTAATACATCTTTTGAATTCTAGTATTAGTGGTATCCCTTTGACTATCTAATGACATTCTGTATAAATCTAGTGACACTTCGTTCAAAATTTAGTGACATTTCCTTCAAAATTTAGTGACATCCCTTTCAAAGCCTAGTAATACATCTTTTGAATTCTAGCATTAGTCGTATCCCTTTGACTATCTAATGGCATTCTGTATAAACCTAGTGACACTTCGTTCAAAATTTAGTGACATTCCCTTCAAAATCTAGTGACATCCCTTTCAAAGCCTAGTAATACATCTTTTGAATTCTAGTATTAGTGGTATTCCTTTGACTATCTAATGGCATTCTGTATAAATCTAGTGACATTTCGTTCAAAATTTAGTGACATTCCCTTCAAAATCTAGTGACATCCCTTTCAAAGCTTAGTGATACATCTTTTGAATTCTAATATTAGTGGTATTCCTGTGACTCTCTAATGACATTCTGTATAAATCTAGTGACTTTTCGTTCAAAAGTTAGTGACATTCCCTCCAAAATCTAGTGACATCCCTTTCAAAGCCTAGTAATACATCTTTTGAATTCTAATATTAGTGGTATTCCTTTGACTCTCTAATGACATTCTGTATAAATCTAGTGACATTTCGTTCAAAATTTAGTGACATTCCCTTCAAAATCTAGTGACATCCCTTTCAAAGCTTAGTGATACATCTTTTGAATTCTAATATTAGTGGTATTCCTGTGACTTTCTAATGACATTCTGTATAAATCTAGTGACATTTCGTTCAAAATCTAGTGACATTCCCTTCAAAATCTAGTGACATCCGTTTCAAAGCTTAGTGATACATCTTTTGAATTCTAATATTAGTGGTATTCCTGTGACTCTCTAATGATATTCTGTATAAATCTAGTGACATTTCGTTCAAAATTTAGTGACATTCCCTTCAAAATCTAGTGACATCCCTTTCAAAGCTTAGTGATACATCTTTTGAATTCTAATATTAGTGGTATTCCTGTGACTCTCTAATGACATTCTGTATAAATCTAGTGACATTTCGTTCAAAATTTAGTGACATTCCCTTCAAAATCTAGTGACATCCCTGTCAAAGCTTACTGATACATCTTTTGAATTCTAATATTAGTGGTATTCCTGTGACTCTCTAATGACATTCTGTATAAATCTAGTGACATTTCGTTCAAGATTTAGTGACATTCCCTTCAAAATCTAGTGACATCCCTTTCAAAGCCTAGTAATACATCTTTTGAATTCTAATATTAGTGGTATTCCTTTGACTATCTAATGACATTCTGTATAAATCTAGTGACATTTCGTTCAAAATTTAGTGACATTCCCTTCAAAATCTAGTGACATCCCTGTCAAAGCTTACTGATACATCTTTTGAATTCTAATATTAGTGGTATTCCTGTGACTCTCTAATGACATTCTGTATAAATCTAGTGACATTTCGTTCAAAATTTAGTGACATTCCCTTCAAAATCTAGTGACATCCTTTTCAAAGCATAGTGATACATCTTTTGAATTCTAGTATTAGTGGTATTCCTGTGACTCCCTAATGACATTCTGTATAAATCTAGTGACATTTCGTTCAAGATTTAGTGACATTCCCTTCAAAATCTAGTGACATCCCTTTCAAAGCATAGTGATACATCTTTTGAATTCTAGTATTAGTGGTATTCCTTTGACTATCTAATGACCTTCTGTATAAATCTAGTGACATTTCGTTCAAAATTTAGTGACATTCCCTTCAAAATCTAGTGACATCCCATTCAAAGCTTAGTGATACATCTTTTGAATTCTAGTATTAGTGGTATTCCTTTGACTATCTAATGACATTCTGTATAAATCTAGTGACATTTCGTTCAAAATTTAGTGACATTCCCTTCAAAATCTAGTGACATTCCTTTCAAAGCTTAGTGATACATCTTTTGAATTCTAGTATTAATGGTATTCCTGTGACTCTCTAATGACATTCTGTATAAATCTAGTGACATTTCGTTCAAAATTTAGTGACATTCCCTTCAAAATCTAGTGACATCCCTTTCAAAGCTTAGTGATACATCTTTTGAATTCTAGTATTAGTGGTATTCCTTTGACTATCTAATGACATTCTGTATAAATCTAGTGACATTTCGTTCAAAATTTAGTGACATTCCCTTCAAAATCTAGTGACATCCCTTTCAAAGCCTAGTAATACATCTTTTGAATTCTAGTATTAGTGGTATTCCTTTGACTATCTAACGACATTCTGTATAAATCTAGTGACATGTCGTTCAAAATTTAGTGACATTCCCTTCAAAATCTAGTGACATCCCTTTCAAAGCTTAGTGATACATCTTTTGAATTCTAGTATTAGTGGTATTCCATTGACAATCTAATGACATGCTGTATAAATCTAGTGACATTTCGTTCAAAATTTAGTGACATTCCCTTCAAAATCTAGTGACATCCCTTTCAAAGCCTAGTAATACATCTTTTGAATTCTAGTATTAGTGGTATTCCTTTGACTATCTAATGACATTCTGTATAAATCTAGTGATATTTCGTTCAAAATTTAGTGACAATCCCTTCAAAATCTAGTGACATCCCTTTCAAAGCCTAGTAATACATCTTTTGAATTCTAGTATTAGTGGTATTCCTTTAACTATCTAATGACTTGCTGTATAAATCTAGTGACATATCCTTCAAAAGTTAGTGACATTCCCTTCAAAATCTAGTGACATCCCTTTCAAAGCCTAGTAATACATCTTTTGAATTCTAGTATTAGTGGTATTCCTTTGACTATCTAATGACATGCTGTATAAATCTAGTGACATTTCCTTCAAAAGTTAGTGACATTCCCTTCAAAATCTAGTGACATCCCTTTCAAAGCCTAGTAATACATCTTTTGAATTCTAGTATTAGTGGTATTCCTTTGACTATCTAATGACATGCTGTATAAATCTAGTGACATTTCCTTCAAAAGTTAGTGACATTCCCTTCAAAATCTAGTGACATCCCTTTCAAAGCCTAGTAATACATCTTTTGAATTCTAGTATTAGTGGTATTCCTTTGACTATCTAATGACATTCTGTATAAATCTAGTGATATTTCGTTCAAAATTTAGTGACATTCCCTTCAAAATCTAGTGACATCCCTTTCAAAGCCTAGTGATACATCTTTTGAATTCTAGTATTAGTGGTATTCCTTTGACTATCTAATGACATGCTGTATAAATCTAGTGACATATCCTTCAAAAGTTAGTGACATTCCCTTCAAAATCTAGTGACATCCCTTTCAAAGCCTAGTAATACATCTTTTGAATTCTAGTATTAGTGGTATTCCTGTGACTATCTATGACATGCTGTATAAATCTAGTGACATTTCCTTCAAAAGTTAGTGACATTCCCTTCAAAATCTAGTGACATCCCTTTCAAAGCCTAGTAATACATCTTTTGAATTCTAGTATTAGTGGTATTCCTTTGACTATCTAATGACATGCTGTATAAATCTAGTGACATTTCCTTCAAAAGTTAGTGACATTCCCTTCAAAATCTAGTGACATCCCTTTCAAAGCCTAGTAATACATCTTTTGAATTCTAGTATTAGTGGTATTCCTGTGACTATCTAATGACATGCTGTATAAATCTAGTGACATTTCCTTCAAAAGTTAGTGACATTCCCTTCAAAATCTAGTGACATCCCTTTCAAAGCCTAGTAATACATCTTTTGAATTCTAGTATTAGTGGTATTCCTTTGACTATCTAATGACATGCTGTATAAATCTAGTGACATTTCCTTCAAAAGTTAGTGACATTCCCTTCAAAATCTAGTGACATCCCTTTCAAAGCCTAGTAATACATCTTTTGAATTCTAGTATTAGTGGTATTCCTTTGACTATCTAATGACATGCTGTATAAATCTAGTGACATTTCCTTCAAAAGTTAGTGACATTCCCTTCAAGATCTAGTGACATCCCTTTCAAAGCCTAGTAATACATCTTTTGAATTCTAGTATTAGTGGTATTCCTTTGACTATCTAGTGACATGCTGTATAAATCTAGTGACATTTCCTTCAAAAGTTAGTGACATTCCCTTCAAAATCTAGTGACATCCCTTTCAAAGCCTAGTAATACATCTTTTGAATTCTAGTATTAGTGGTATTCCTTTGACTATCTAATGACATGCTGTATAAATCTAGTGACATTTCCTTCAAAATTTAGTGACATCCCTTTCAAAATCTAGTGACATCCCTTTCAAAGCCTAGTAATACATCTTTTGAATTCTAGTATTAGTGGTATCCCTTTGACTATCTAATGACATGCTGTATAAATCTAGTGACATTTCCTTCAAAATTTAGTGACATCCCTTTCAAAATCTAGTGACATCCCTTTCAAAGCCTAGTAATACATCTTTTGAATTCTAGTATTAGTGGTATTCCTGTGACTCTCTAATGACATTCTGTATAAATCTAGTGACATTTCGTTCAAAATTTAGTGACATTCCCTTCAAAATCTAGTGACCCCTTTCAAAGCTTAGTGATACATCTTTTGAATTCTAGTATTAGTGGTATTCCTGTGACTATCTAATGACATTCTGTATAAATCTAGTGACACATCGTTCAAAATTTAGTGACATTCCCTTCAAAATCTAGTGACATCCCTTTCAAAGCCTAGTAATACATCTTTTGAATTCTAGTATTAGTGGTATTCCTTTGACTATCTAATGACATTCTGTATAAATCTAGTGACATTTCGTTCAAAATTTAGTGACATTCCCTTCAAAATCTAGTGACATCCCTTTCAAAGCCTAGTAATACATCTTTTGAATTCTAGTATTAGTGGTATCCCTTTGACTATCTAATGACATTCTGTATAAATCTAGTGACATTTCGTTCAAAATTTAGTGACATTCCCTTCAAAATCTAGTGACATCCCATTCAAAGCTTAGTGATACATCTTTTGAATTCTAGTATTAGTGGTATTCCTTTGACTATCAAATGACCTTCTGTATAAATCTAGTGACATTTCGTTCAAAAGTTAGTGACATTCCCTTCAAAATCTAGTGACATCCCTTTCAAAGCTTAGTGATACATCTTTTGAATTCTAGTATTAGTGGTATTCCTTTAACAATCTAGTGACATCCCTTTCAAAGCTTAGTGATACATCTTTTGAATTCTAGTATTAGTGGTATTCCTTTGACTATCTAATGACATTCTGTATAAATCTAGTGACATTTCGTTCAAAATTTAGTGACATTCCCTTCAAAATCTAGTGACATCCCATTCAAAGCTTAGTGATACATCTTTTGAATTCTAGTATTAGTGGTATTCCTTTGACTATCAAATGACCTTCTGTATAAATCTAGTGACATTTCGTTCAAAAGTTAGTGACATTCCCTTCAAAATCTAGTGACATCCCTTTCAAAGCCTAGTAATACATCTTTTGAATTCTAGTATTAGTGGTATTCCTGTGACTATCTATGACATGCTGTATAAATCTAGTGACATTTCCTTCAAAAGTTAGTGACATTCCCTTCAAAATCTAGTGACATCCCTTTCAAAGCCTAGTAATACATCTTTTGAATTCTAGTATTAGTGGTATTCCTTTGACTATCTAATGACATGCTGTATAAATCTAGTGACATTTCCTTCAAAAGTTAGTGACATTCCCTTCAAAATCTAGTGACATCCCTTTCAAAGCCTAGTAATACATCTTTTGAATTCTAGTATTAGTGGTATTCCTGTGACTATCTAATGACATGCTGTATAAATCTAGTGACATTTCCTTCAAAAGTTAGTGACATTCCCTTCAAAATCTAGTGACATCCCTTTCAAAGCCTAGTAATACATCTTTTGAATTCTAGTATTAGTGGTATTCCTTTGACTATCTAATGACATTCTGTATAAATCTAGTGACATTTCGTTCAAAAGTTAGTGACATTCCCTTCAAAATCTAGTGACATCCCTTTCAAAGCTTAGTGATACATCTTTTGAATTCTAGTATTAGTGGTATTCCTTTGACTATCTATTGACATTCTGTATAAATCTAGTGACATTTCGTTCAAAAGTTAGTGACATTCCCTTCAAAATCTAGTGACATCCCTTTCAAAGCCTAGTAATACATCTTTTGAATTCTAGTATTAGTGGTATTCCTTTGACTATCTAATGACATGCTGTATAAATCTAGTGACATTTCCTTCAAAAGTTAGTGACATTCCCTTCAAAATCTAGTGACATCCCTTTCAAAGCTTAGTGATACATCTTTTGAATTCTAGTATTAGTGGTATTCCTTTGACTATCTAATGACATTCTGTATAAATCTACTGACATTTCGTTCAAAATTTAGTGACATTCCCTTCAAAATCTAGTGACATCCCTTTCAAAGCCTAGTAATACATCTTTTGAATTCTAGTATTAGTGGTATTCCTTTGACTATCTAATGACATGCTGTATAAATCTAGTGACATTTCCTTCAAAATTTAGTGACATCCCTTTCAAAATCTAGTGACATCCCTTTCAAAGCCTAGTAATACATCTTTTGAATTCTAGTATTAGTGGTATTCCTTTGACCATCTAATGACGTTCTGTATAAATCTAGTGACATTTCCTTCAAAAGTTAGTGACATTCCCTTCAAAATCTAGTGACATCCCTTTCAAAGCCTAGTAATACATCTTTTGAATTCTAGTATTATTGGTATTCCTTTGACTATCTAATGACATGCTGTATAAATCTAGTGACATTTCCTTCAAAAGTTAGTGACATTCCCTTCAAAATCTAGTGACATCCCTTTCAAAGCCTAGTAATACATCTTTTGAATTCTAGTATTAGTGGTATTCCTTTGACTATCTAATGACATGCTGTATAAATCTAGTGACATTTCCTTCAAAATTTAGTGACATCCCTTTCAAAATCTAGTGACATCCCTTTCAAAGCCTAGTAATACATCTTTTGAATTCTAGTATTAGTGGTATTCCTTTGATTATCTAATGACATTCTGTATAAATCTAGGGACATTTCCTTCAAAAGTTAGTGACATTCCCTTCAAAATCTAGTGACATCCCTTTCAAAGCCTAGTAATACATCTTTTGAATTCTAGTATTAGTGGTATTCCTTTGACTATCTAAAGGCATTCTGTATAAATCTAGGGACATTTCCTTCAAAAGTTAGTGACATTCCCTTCAAAATCTAGTGACATCCCTTTCAAAGCCTAGTAATACATCTTTTGAATTCTAGTATTAGTGGTATTCCTTTGATTATCTAATGACATTCTGTATAAATCTAGGGACATTTCCTTCAAAAGTTAGTGACATTCCCTTCAAAATCTAGTGACATCCCTTTCAAAGCCTAGTAATACATCTTTTGAATTCTAGTATTAGTGGTATTCCTTTGATTATCTAATGTCATTCTGTATAAATCTAGGGACATTTCCTTCAAAAGTTAGTGACATTCCCTTCAAAATCTAGTGACATCCCTTTCAAAGCCTAGTAATACATCTTTTGAATTCTAGTATTAGTGGTATTCCTTTGACTATCTAAAGGCATTCTGTATAAATCTAGGGACATTTCCTTCAAAAGTTAGTGACATTCCCTTCAAAATCTAGTGACATCCCTTTCAAAGCCTAGTAATACATCTTTTGAATTCTAGTATTAGTGGTATTCCTTTGATTATCTAATGACATTCTGTATAAATCTAGGGACATTTCCTTCAAAAGTTAGTGACATTCCCTTCAAAATCTAGTGACATCCCTTTCAAAGCCTAGTAATACATCTTTTGAATTCTAGTATTAGTGGTATTCCTTTGATTATCTAATGACATACTGTATAAATCTAGGGACATTTCCTTCAAAAGTTAGTGACATTCCCTTCAAAATCTAGTGACATTTCCTTCAAAATCTACTATTATTCTGTAGAAATCTAGTGACATTTCTTACTAAATCTGATAACATTACTTTCAATAATTCCAGTCAAAATTTAAGTTGCCATTGTCGTCACTGTAATACGAGCTGTATGATAATAATCACTGCAAAGCGGCCACGATAAACACGACATCTACTGGACAACTAACATACTTTGATCACTAACTGCTGTTGTTGCCGTAATTTTTCGCTTGTAGGCTAACCTATAAGCAGTGTTTGTTGTTGTCGTTCTTGTATATATTACCTTTGGTTGTCGCGCCAATTCGGTTTAATTAATCTTCTCTCTCCGTTTTTCTTTCCATTAATTTAATGTAACAATGGAACTTATCAATTCCGCATTCCTCCAGCATCATCTAGCCGCGGAAGAAAAATTGATCGAATGGTTGACGAGCGTCGGCCTCCTAACATCTTCGTACGCATGTCCCCGCTGTGAACGCGCGATGCGACTGGTGATACGGAACGATTGCGGCGATAAATACACGTGGCGATGCAGGAGATTCGGCGAGAACGAGCACGACGTGAAACGATCGATTCGCAAGGGTTCGTGGTTCGAGGTGAGCAATTTGAAATTGTCCCAAATCATGATGATCACGTATTTCTGGCTGCTGAAAGTGCTGAAGTCGAACATTGCGCTCGACCTGCGAGTGAATCCGAACACGGTCACCGATTGGTGTTCGTTCTATCGCGAGGTGTGCATGGAGATGATGGCCGTTGGTGACGAGCACGTCACGCCGATCGGCGGCGTCGGCAAGACCGTGGAAATCGACGAAAGTCCGTTCGAACGGCGAAAGTTGCGGCGGGGCACGCGATCGAATGGGAAATGGGTGTTGGGCGGCGTCGAGCGGGGCACGAACGACTGCTTTCTGGAGGCGGTCGAAACGAGGACGGCCGACACGTTCGTCGCGGTGATAACGAAGTACGTGCGACCGGGCACGACGATAGTAACCGACTGTCGGCGAGCGTACGATTGTCAGGACGACGAGGCGTTTAAGGAATTCGCGATCGGGCGTTCGGTCACGTTCGAGGACCGGCCGACGGTGGCAAGGTGGAGGGGACTTGGGCGGCGATCAGGAGACGCAAAGCGATACCGCACGCCCATTCGCAGGAGCTGCTCGACTCGTATCTGGCCGAGTACGTGTGGCGGAGGAAGACGAACGCAAAGAATCGCGTTGCCCGCTTCTTCGAGGCGATCAAAGTGATTTACGTGCCGGCCACGCGCGATTGAGGTACCGTTTCTTGCGCCGTAACGTCTAAGAATGTTTGACAATGTGTTTTGCATTTTTTTTTTGGTAACGTGCCATTTTTATTTCGCTGTTTTAGAGCAAACTATTTGGAAGAAAGAACGGAACTTACGGTTGATGTTGCTAATCAGACATCCAAAGTGGCTATCGTTTCGGGATAAACGGGAAGGATTTGAAAAGATGCAATTTTGTATGTGAACTAGATCTACAAAGTGTTGAAATTGCGACCAATTGTCTCTCGTTTCAAATAAGCGAGTTTGCCAATTGGATATGTTAAGTTAAGCGCTTCGGATGTTTAAGAAACTACCAAATAGTAAATGTAAATATATATTCGTTATTATTCGTTTTAAGTACATAATTTTTTAACAATAACATTATTTTCTATTAAACATGTTAAAAAGTAGAGGGTCTTCTAATTAAAACGTCAAGTTTGCCATTATTTCCTGTTAAACACAAAGAACCAGAAAAAAAACATACTTTAATATTTAAATTAACTTGTTTTTAATTTTAGACAGAAAATAAGAAGAATTAATTATTTATATCGACTTCTTCGCAACGTTCGATAACTTTCTAGATGCCTCAGCGACTAGAATCTCTCGGCTTCGACTCGAAAAATTCCTCCGAGCAAGTGCGCAATTCAATTCAATGATTGAACGAAACTTCGCGCAAAGCGTTTGAACGTGATGGAAAAAGGTGAAAATCTGATCATTTACCATCGCCGTCGACTATCCGAAGAAGAAAACGTTGCTTTTGACCGCGTGTTGAGCGATTATGGGCGAGCAAAACGGCTTCAATCGTAGAACGTTGATGTCTGTTGTTTTGGTTCTTAACATGTACTCATCCATCGAGTTTCTGCACCTTATCCATTGGTTGCAGGTGGCGAACCACCGTTGAATTACAAAAAAAAACACGCTCTTCTGGAGCGAGAAATCCTCTATCGAAAAGCGTATAACAAATTTGCAATTTTTTTGTTTAATTAGCGCAAGTTTGCAACTAAAAAAATCGCACGAAATTATGCAGCAACCTACTGCGTTCTACAAGGTTTCACTGGTGTAAAATCTTCATCTTTTCATACTTAAACAAACTGGAAAAGGGCCCTCTATCTTGAATAGTTCCAGAGATATAAGCGATTTTCCACGATCTTCCGAATGACTTTTTTCTTCGCGAAAACATGGAAATAATTCGGAAATGGTACATTTTAAATATATGGTACCTTTAATAAACTCCCCTTAAAATTCGATGAAATCCAAAGAATGAAATAAAAATTATATGAATCCTTCTTCAGTTGTAGTTCTATCTGAATGAAAAGGTTATTATCCGAAACATTTGCTTATAAAATCAAGCGCCAACCTCCGAGCCCGCACTATTGTCGGGGAAATTCAAGTGCAGAAGTTAACGCAAAAATGGTAATTAAAACGCTGTACCTTTTATTGAAAATCGGCGCATACAATAACAATTATTACTCCTTTTACCCAACTGAAGAATATTCGTTAACAAAGAATGACGATGGTACTTTATAATCAATTGAAAACATTTGGAATGTAACTTCTAAACAAAAACGAGTTGGTGACGGTGCCTCGCTTCCGTTTAATTGACGGGCACCGCCTTCGGTTGGTCCCTAATGGGCGACGCACCTTTCGCCTCCCCTTTAACATCACCGCCCGATTGTTTCGATGGCGTCGTCGACTTTTCAACCGCGGGCGCTTTTGTCGCCGGTTTCGTGGTGGTTGTAGCTGCCTTCGGTGTAGTCGCCTTCTGTGTAGTCGTTGTAGTCGGCTTCGATGTTGTTGTTGTACTAACTGGCTTTGGCGTTGTTGTCGATGGCTTCTGAGTCGTCGTTGTTGACTTCTGAGTCGTTGTTGTTGGCTTCTGAGTCGTTGTTGTTGTTGTTGGCTTCTGAGTCGTTGTTGTTGTTGGCTTCTGAGTCGTTGTTGTTGTTGCCTTCTGAGTCGTTGTTGTCGATGGCTTCTGAGTCGTTGTTGTTGTTGCCTTCTGAGTCGTTGTTGTCGATGGCTTCTGAGTCGTTGTTGTTGTTGTTGGCCTCTGAGTCGTTGTTGTTGTTGTTGTTGGCCTCTGAGTCGTAGTTGTTGTTGTAGGCTTTTGAGTTGTTGTTGTAATTGGTTTCTTCGTGGTGGTTGTTGTTGTTGCTTCCGGTTTCGTATCGATCAAATCGTGCCAACCGATCGTTTCCAATCGGATGCGTCCAATGTAATCGTTGAATGGCGATCCCAAGTACAAGAAGCCGCCGTGAACGCTCGCGTCGCTGATGCCGGTCACGTCGCCCTTCGTCGTGTGCGCGCTACCGATAATTTCACCGTTGCCCGACAGACGTACGATCGTCGTGCGTTTCGGCGAGAAGAGGTTGTGCATCACGCTGAAATGACCGACCTAGTAACAGAAACAATAATCAACTCGATGCATAATCTCCAAATATATTAGAATAAAGTAATTATGCATCAAACAAAAGTTTTCTATTAGTCAACACAATATTCTTTAACATTATATCACAGATATTGACCTAATGCACCGGCCCCTTCTCGATTGCTTAAAGAGAATATATGGCTTGATGACAAAAGATTACAGAAGGCCACTGTCGAGTTCCACGACGTTGCTAAAGCAAATTGTTAACAATAAAGTTTGGCAGTGGCTGCTTCACTTCCTTTAAGCGTTACGCAGTGAACAACGCCACAGTTGGCGCCACCGCAGGCATAACATCGTCTTCATTTAATGAAGATCTTGACCTTATTTGGACGCAACCATTCTCGAGACGACACAAACACGACTGTGGTTTGGCTGAACAATGAAGCGGTCGAGTCCGACTAAACAAGTAAAGCCACGCGTCAAACACGAAGCGAAATCAAGAGATTCAAGTGATATGATGGTAGGTCATCCACATCCGGGTGATTCTTGGGACCTCGCTCCATCCAACTGTTATCTACAATGACCACTTTTCAAACCGTCTGCGTGTAATTTGCTTCGACAACGACAGATGTGGCCAAAATTGACTTCCATAATATTTTGTCAGCAGACCCGTCAATTTCTTCAAGCAAACCAGCAATCGAGAAGGGGCCGGAATATTAAGACGTCTGAAATAACGTAGAAAAGCACACTTTTGGCCAATGGTTAAATTAGTTGAATATAGAAAGAAATTGGCTGCAATCATCATACACCAATCGAATATACAGGGTGTTAAAGTGTCACAAGCTTTAAGGGGTGCTAATATGGCCCAAAATAAGCGGAAAAGTCTTAATGAACACGGGGCCGGAAATGGACCGTTTCGATGTATTTAAGTTAAAGCTTCTCCCATTCGTCAGATTCCTTCAAGTCGTCTTCTTACAGAACATTTCCGCGGATTTTCTTAAGGAAGATCCTTAGGAAGAAGTGGATTTGTAGTTTGCAAAATCGCCAGATTTATACCCTCTAGATTTCTTTCTTCCGGGAGATTTGAAAAGTTCAGTTTAAGCTACGCTTGCAAATGACCTCCAGGAACTGAAACAACGCGTAGATGAAAGATGCCACCGAATTTAAGCCAATTCTTGATTGCCAATGATTCTCAAAAGAGTTCGAAGGTCTTTCCGGCAAAGATACCGTGGCTGCCACGAAATGGAAGCGTGGCGCTTTGATCCCCTTCTTTGGGTCATCTTCCATTTGCGTTTTGTTAGTTTGCATTTTGTGTACATAGATTGTTAAAAAAAAAGTTGCAAAACGTTTCGTATTCCGGAAATCGTCCATTTCCGGCCCCATGTTCATTAAGACTTTTCTGCTTCTCTTGAGCCATACTACCACCCCTTAAAGCTTGTGACACTTTTTTTAACGCCCCGCACAACAGAAGCAAGAGATTCGAAAGTAAAAAGTCGACCTAAAAACAAAAAAAAATGAACGTTACGAGCGGCCGCACTTTACCATGTGTATTGCTTTTTGCGCAAACTGGTTTGGATAGACCTGATCCACTAAACGGAACGCCAACTCGGTGAGACCGAACAATCGCGCGATCAACTTCCTAATCATCGGGAACGGCCGCAGTATCTGAAACGGCGACGGGAACGACGCGTCGACGGCGACGACTAGCGGCACTAGGTAACCGCCTTTACCGTCCGACTGGATGTTATCCGGCAGTCCGGGCAGACCGTCGACGAACACGTCGCGTTCGCCACGTTTCGCCCCTTTCAAGTAGTAGCGATGCACGCGATTCGCGCCCGTTTCGCAGACGAGCACGTACGACTCGTCCGGCGAGAGGACGACGCCGTTGGCGAAATGGATGCCATCGATTAACACCGTGTTCTCGCCGGTTTGCCGATTGTAGTGGATCAATCTGCGGGGGGGCATAAACGCCAGAAATTAGCGAACTGTAGCTAGCGCACGAGAGAGGGCGCTCGACGGTGCGATTTTACCTGCCGCTACCGTCGGCGAACATGTCGATGACGCCGTCCTCGATACCGAACTCGGTGCTCGAATCGCTCCAATAGATGTCGCCGTCGCTCGCCACCGCCAGCGAGTTCGGCAGTCTCGGCTTGGCGCCGTTAATCTCCCCGTCCATGGAAACGAGTTGTTGATGTTTACCTGAAACAACAACAAACAAATCGAAGTCGTTCAAGAAGAAGGCGGGGCGAGTTCGTGATTTCGCCATAACCTGCCAGCTGGCTATCCGACTCGGTCAGAAGGCCGTCCCTTTAAAGGGAGATAAGGAGAAAAAGTAACCTACCAGTTTGCAGATTCACTTTGTACACGCCGTAGTAAGCGTCGCAAGCGTATAAGTGGCCGTCGGCGTCGAAGGCGATGCCCAACGGGCGGCCACACTTTGCTTCCTCCCATATACCCTTGCACGGTTTGCCGAACTTCACGATCGGCGTTACGTGATTGCCGACGGTCGTCAGTCGGACGATGTCGCCGCCGTGTATCGTCACATACAGATCGCCCTTGTGCGCCTTGATCGTTTCAGGTCCCACGAAATCGCCTTGATGCCACAATTCGACGTCATCCAGTTTGTTATTCAGCTGGAGGTTGTTCTCCAATTGACTCACTTTGGGTATGCTAAAAATGATAAATGATGGATGAGCGATTGTTGTTTAAACAGCAACGACTCTACCTATATGATGTGGAGATTTTCGCTTGCGGAGGCACGTTGGGCATGATGACGATCAGTAGCAAAACGACGGCCACCTCGACGGCCCGATGGACGAAGAACTTGATCAGCGACTTCACGGAGATGGCCATTCTTTTTTTTAATTTTTTTTTTCTATTCCTCGTCCACTTTAAATTGTGTGTGTACGCGAAGTGACTCTGCAAAATTCGAACAATGACCGGTTAATGGAAATTAGCCGCACGTCCTGTCGTGGTAGGGATATCAATTCCTTTTCCACGCTCACACAATTGATTTACGATTGATTATTAAAAAAAAAAACAAGTCGTCATTACTCGCAATGTTACTTACAGGTAGTTGAACGCAATAAACAAAAATCGCTGATTGCTGATTTATTAAACGTCACACTTCGCATTGAACAACACGAATTATTAGCAGAAGCGTTTGAAACCGTACTACGTACTCACCTGCAATAACTGTAAACTACGCGACAACGACAGGTTATGATTGTTTGAGGTGAAATTAGTTGCGTAAAACTGTCACTTTTTCGCGTAAATTCGTTTGACAACAAGGCAAAATTGTTATCGTTTCACGAGTTGCGCAATGGATTGTTTGTTTGGAATAAATTGTGGGGTTGCCACACACAACGCTTGTAACCATATAACAAAATTAGTTGACTACAAAAGTATGCCATCGGGGGAGCCACAGGTGCAATTTTAAAATTACGGCTAGAACATTAAATTCACTTTACTGCCATCGGCGGCACTGTAGTCGTTCATATTTTTACTTCCTAAAATTGGGCTGGAAGTGGTGTCGTCTTGAGGGAAATTTTTTATATGGAATTGATACTTCTCCATATATATTATCTTTGGTTGACGTGTTGGTAACTATAAACAAATAGAGCTCGCGCACAATTAGAAACGAAAAGACGTACAATTTTGCTCTCTTGTATTTCGCCATTTAAACCGTTGTTCCAATCCATTAATCCATTCTATTATTTCGTTTGGTAGTTAAAATGTACATTTATTATTTGTCTTCATTGCATTTTTATTATAATTATGTGGACATCCCCACAAAAACATTTGAAACTGACTTGCAGGAAAGTGATATCAAGAGATAAGTATTAAATTAATCCGAGGCTTTATAACTAACAATCGAAATTGATCGGAATTGACCCAATACTTACGTTAATATGATCGAAAGAGAATCGCTGTCTGCATCTATTTTCATAATAAAAAAAATTGATGGTTCCATTTAAGAAAATTATGTTTTGCACATTTAAAAATGTGAAAGTTCAACGGGCCTAAAATTGCGGTCAGTAAAACAAAATCGTCAGCATTTCATGCTCAAAACAACTACAGTTCAATTATCTATCTTAATTTTGTAAAACTAAAATTAAAATTTGAAACATTACGTTTAATCATGAATGATAATAAAAGAAATCGATACATGAAAGCTATTTATTTGTTCATGACCGAGCGCAAAAAACCTAAAAATTGGGTTCATAAAAAGAAAATTCATTTCAAACATTTTTCTCCGGAAAATCATTATTGTATGATCAAGCGAACCGATTTGGACTTACTTTTGAGACGCCCTCTATAGTCACCGCACTCTTGTGAGACAGCTGGCGCTCTCTATTGCACGTTTTCCAAAACAAAACGAGTATAACTAACGTCGTAGCGAATATTTCAAGTCGGTTACTAAGGAATTATACAGAATTATGTTTACGTGCGAGGCTTATGTCAGATTTTCTTATTATTCAAATAAATTAAGTGAATTTATATTGGTGAAGACGGTTAAGAAACAAGAAGGATCCTAAAACGAGCGATAAGGACAATTTCAGATTGAACTTTTTAAATATATTTATATTCTACGTGGCTATCTCCACAAAATCCGACTGTCAGCGCCATCTGGCATTCGACTTGCGTTCTCATTTGACACTTCGTTGACAAAACAACATTAACAATGTCAAACGTGTAACTCTTTAAATGTTATCGTATTTTTGCGTTCGCGATTCTTAATTTATTGGCAAAAGACGTAAAAACGAAAGGCGAGATTTAGTGTTTCCTTTTTTAGCGAAAATGGTTTCCATACTGAACAACATCGACACCGGCCACGAGGACATGATCCACGACGCCGAACTGGATTATTACGGCCTACGTCTGGCCACTTGTTCGTCGGACAATTCGGTGAAAATCTACGACATCAAAAACGGCACGCACACGCTGATCGACGACCTCAAAGGCCACTTCGGCCCCGTGTGGCAGGTCGCATGGGCCCATCCGAAGCACGGCAATCTGTTGGCCTCGTGCTCGTACGATCGCAAAGTGATCGTGTGGAAGGAGATGCAGACGGGCAAATGGTCGAAATGCTACGAGTACAACAATCACGATTCGAGCGTCAATTCGGTGCAATTCGCCCCCGTCAACTATGGGTTAGTGTTGGCGTGCGGCAGCAGCGACGGCAGCATCTCGATACTGACGCATCAGAGCGAGACGAACACTTGGGACGCCAAGAAGATACAAAACGCCCACGCGATCGGTTGCAATGCCGTCAGCTGGGCGCCGGCCATCACGACAGAACCGATATTTGCCACGAGTAACGGTGAGCGACTTCAAACTTGTTAGACATCAATCAAGTCATATCTAACACAACATCTTGTAGATAAGTCGCCAGAGCCGAATCAACCAGCTGCACCGGTCGTCCCTAAACGCCTGGTGTCGGGCGGTTGCGATAACCTGGTGAAGGTGTGGAAACTGGTGGACGACCAGTGGATCGAGGAGAGCAAGCTCGAGGTGCACTCGGACTGGGTGCGAGACGTGGCGTGGGCGCCGTCGGTCGGTTTGAGCCGGCACGTCATTGCCAGCTGCTCGCAGGATCGGCGCGTCGTGATCTGGACGAGCGACGACTGCACCGGCTGGCAGCCGGAGGTGATCGACACGTTCGAGGACGTCGTGTGGAACGTCAGCTGGTCGCTGAACGGCAACATTCTCGCCGTCTCCGGCGGCGACAACAAGGTGACGCTGTGGAAACAGGACCTGGAAGGACGGTGGCGGTGCATCAGCGATCTGAACAAGGGGCAACAGGGGCAGATGTCCAACGAGCAACGTGCTCTGTAAATCGGGCCAACGAAACGAGGAGGCTATTTATACGTCTGTTTACTTACTCTGCATACTATATATGAATCGTTTTAAAAAGTACAAGTTTCATTGTATGTTTGGATACTTTTTTAGCAAATTGTTCAGCTGCTTATGGCTGAGGTTCCGTTCGCCGGGCACCAGAATGCCCTTGGCCTGACGCTCCTTTCGCACCTCGGTCGTTTTCAGGTGGTTGTAGTAGCATTTTTGGAATTGATCGATCTCCTTGGTGCAAAGCTTCTGATCGAAATCGTTGCCTTGGAAGCAGGCGAACAGCACGGACATCTCGTACAAGCAGCTCACCTCGCTGCTTCGGTCGCTCTTGCCGGACACGTGCGGTTTCAGTTTCAGCGGCAGGATCGCTTGGAAGTCGACCGGTTCTTTGGCGGGCCGCCGCCCGTTTTTCATACGGCACAAGCCTGCCGTTAGACGCATCGTTCTGCGAAAAGAAGAATCGAATTCAATTGGATTTTTATGCGTCTATTAGGTTATATACTGATGCCGCACCTACCTCTTTAATGTTATGTAATAGTTATTGTGCAGTTCGGATGCATGGAATTCACATAATGAAGGAATCGAAATCAATCAGGTCGTAATTTCTGTATTAACACGGAATAACCAAGAAAATGAGAGGTTAGGACGATGTTATAATATATATTATTTTTGTAGTATGTCAAAACTGCGGCAGGGAGTTTTTTACTCATGTGCCACTTGTATAATAGATGGCAGGCATTGTTTGGTAATTGTCGCGGCCATGCCCGAGCTTCGGCTAACGGCCACGAGAGGCACGGTGAGTGAGGTTCAGTAGTTAGTACACGAAGAAGAACAACGTGTTCGCCATTATTACACGATATATTAGTTGACCTAATTAAAGTTGTTGAATTCTGTTGTTGTAGTATTAAGGTTAATAAAAAATCTTTTTGGGAAGCTTATAGGACAAAAAAAAGTCCCCTGTTATAATTACTGCTGTTTGACTTCTGTATAATAGATGTCAGTGCAAACGTCTACAGTGACTACGAATAGATTTATTTATAACTCTTGAATTAAAACTATATCGCTCAAAGGGAAACTGCGCTAATTAATAGCTATGCAGTTTGACGATTTTTCAAAGTTATTACTATTACAAAAGTGTATTTATTCATTTCTCATTTGAAAGTTGCGCCTTAAGTCTTTGTTTATTGATGGCGGATTGACAGCACCCGATCGTCACTTTGATAGCGATTAGCTGTGAAAGTGACTAATTTCAATGTAAACATGGCGGTTTAAAAGTTTAACCAACGACGTTTACCGCTTGATAAGTAACAGATAGTACATCAACGAGCGTGTAATACGTGAAGTTGTTGTTGTTGATAACCGTAAAGTTGGGTAAGTTACGAGATATTAGAGTAATCGGGGTTTCAGTTCTTAAAAACGGTAATTAGAAACGTCCCGATTCTAATCGAAATCTAAAGTCTCGTTTCTTGTTGCAATTATCAAATAACCAAACAATTTCCGTTCTAGTACGATTCGAAAGCGGGAACACGCAGTCGACGACAGGCGATGACAATGGAGAAACTGTTACGAACGCTGTCCGAAGATAGACAACGCTCATTGTTGGCGAAACACAAACGAACGGTGCGAGCGATCCACCTGTTGGCCGTGATCTATCGTAAGCCGCACTTCGATGCTGTAGAACTGCTGACGGCAACGGTGTTCCTCGACCGCAACGACACCAAAGCCTTCGAGCACGTCACTTACTACCTGGTGAACGTGCTCGAGACCTCGGCCACGGAGGCTCCATTACCCATGGCCGCTGCTGCTGCCGCCGGCGGCGGCGGCGGCAACAACAACAAAAGCCCGATCAAGACGTGGCCCATAATCGATAAACGCGACTCGGCCGCGTACCGGCGCGACCTCCTGCAGTATTTAAACGAGCGCGTCGACGCGTTCCGCACGTTGAACATGTCGTCGCTGATCGCGACGAACAACGTGCGCTTCGTCGATTTCATCTTCAAGTTCGCGTCGCACGTCGCCGCCGTGGTGTCGCGACGCCTCGTCCAGTCGGACCGCGAGTTCCGCGTGTTGCCGCTGCCGGGGCCGCCGCCGTCGGGCGGCCGCTTCAACTTGCCGCTGATGCGACGCGTCGAGCAGATCGAGCGGCGCGGCGTCGTCGACGTGTTGCGCGCGATGGACGAGACGGCGAGCGGTCTGAACGCGTTGCGCGCGAAGACCGCCGCCGTCGTGCGGGAGTGCGACGTGCTCGAGCGGAAACTGGCCGTTTTCGATGGGGAAGCGGGCGGGACCGCGGCGCCGAGCGTCGACGAGATCGAGGCGACGTACGAGAGGATCGACGAGAAGTTTAAGCGGTTGCGCTCGCTGACGCTCGCCAAACCGCTGACGATCGACGCGGACGTGAAGCGGCTCTACGACGAGACGACGCGCACGATGGGCGAGCGGTGCGACGCTTTCGTGCGGTGCGCCGCCGGCGCGACGCACAAGGTCGACGTCGGCGCGTTGGAGACGGACGTCGAGACGGCGGCCAAGTCGATTGCGACGGAGGCGAAGCGGATCAACGACGCGGTCGTCGATGTTGCCAAGCGGCTCGAGCGATTGTAAGACGTTGAGCGGGGGGAAGCTCTTTTGTTTCGTTTGTTTAAACTTTTTCACGTATTGGTTTACTTTGTTTTTGTAACGCGGTAATGCGACGATTATCTCTTAATCAAATGTTTATTCATTAATAATAACGCATATATTTAAGTATAAATATTGTTTGAATCGCTGAGAAACCCTTAAAGTTAAGTATGTTAACTTACTTGTATGTCCATGCACGTGTTTCAGGATTTGAATTGTCGCACTGAATGTTTTTCCAGAGTTTAGAAACGAATTTAATATTGGACTCATCGATATTTGCACCGAATCTGCAAAGTTGTCGTTACATGTTGCTTTCGAAATGTTTCTTGCGATAATTGAAACTTAACGAAATTTGGACACAGAAACTAATAGTTTACTAAACGAATAGTTTATTGAAGGGGTTCGGCAACCTTTTCGGGCGGATATATTCTAATCTCTCTCAAAAATAATTCCAACTTTAATTCAGAATAACCTTACAAAACGATTAATAACAAAATGTGGCGCGTACATAAATCTTATAACAATAATAATAATATCACACGTTTTAATATTTAAGGATGGACTTTTGTTCGCTCGTCTCCAAAACATTCGCTTCGGTTTCCGACAAAATCCTCTCTCTCCCTCCCTTTATCAGACGTTTCGAAACTGCTTCTTATCGATTAGCGGCCGGTCGGACGCGCCGTAAACGGTGTCGTCGAACTGACGCAGATGGATTTGCACGTGCAAATTGACCTCGAGCGAGCGGCTCAGGTAGGGAAAATTGCCGCCGCTCTTCAAATGGGCCAGTTTCGCCCACGGATAGCACTTGTACAGGTCCTCGCGGACGCTACTCGACAGCGCGTACTCGTCGAAGACGTCGACAATCGTGACCGGCACGTCGGCGAGTTTGTGCGTTTCCACGTAACCGCGCACGCAGTTTAACGTCAATCGGCTGGCCAATTCGGTTTGCGGCAAACTCTCCAACTGGAAAACGAGTGGAGAGGAAAATTAGGGAAAACACAAATTCAAAGGTAGGCTACGGTGCGTCTACTACACCCGAGAGTTTCTCCCTCGCGAGTTTACTACGTCACAGTTCTCGCACGTTATTGCGCAGGCTCAAACGATTTATCTGCGCATTCGGCTGTCGTCGCGCGATATTCGTGCTCTGCCGTCATATACTGCACGTGCGCAATTCATTGGAAAACTCGCGCGAGAAACTCTCACTTATTAGAAACTCAATTCGGTTTTTTCTTACCCTTTCCACCATGAAATCGATCGCGTCGACGATATCCGGATCGACTTTGTCGGTGGCGAAATTGCCCATGATCATGCGTTTCAATATGAGCGCGGGCGTGATCCAGAAGATGGCGGCCGACTCGTGGTTGTCGAAGATCTTCGTGTCCGTGAAACTGTTGCACAGGATCAGCGAGGAGACGCGCGGACAATGCGCGGTGTATTCTGCAAACTTCTGCGCCAAGTAACCGCCTGCAATTTGCGAAACGTGGCGAAAAAACTATGTTTATGACACAAAACAAAAGTCTACCTAACGAGGCGCCGAACAAATGGACGCGATCGAGCCCGAGGTGATCGATCAGTTTGCGGAACCCGATGCACCACTCTTTCACCGTCCAATAAACGGGCGATTCCGCGCAAATCACGCGCACCCCCTTGGCCGACAGGGCCAGCGCTTGCTTATAGAAGACGTCGGCCGTGCCGGAGACGGGCGGCAGACAGATCAGCGGACAATTGACGCGTTTCGGGCCGCAATCGTAGATCTTCCAGCCCTAAAACAAAACAAAAAAGCCGGAAGACAGCAGTTTTTTAATGGAAACCGCCGGTCGTCTTTCGCTCGTTCTTAAGGCGTGTTCAAACTCCCATTTAAACGGAGTTTTACGCTACCTTATCGCTGTCGTTGTTATCGACGACTATCCTGCGTAACGGGACGCTACTTCTGAAGCTCAGATACTCCTGCGAGTGCGACAACAGGCTTTCGTAGCTCATCGTTTACGATCTGATCGAGTCGCTGCTCCTTGTTCGGATCGTTCGCGTGCGAGTAACAATAATTTATAAACCGACTAAAATAAAATTAAGATGGATTAAAACACTTCGACAATAACGTAGACGCTTTCGTTTATATTCCGAAGCGAATTAACTTAATCCGTTAATATCGACAACTCTAAAAAACGTTTCCTTCGATTGATCATTGGAGGTTATCGCTTCACTCTCCAACTCTCGCTCTCTATCGCACTCGCCTGTTTTTTACTTCTTCTCTGCGATAAAGATTCCACTATTTTCAACCACGTGAACTCTTCCATCTCACATTCGTTTGCGGTCGATTCTCTTTATCCTTTCCAGCTCGTGATAAGATGCAAACAGTCGTTTATCACTTGTTAATCATCGTTTTTAAAACACACTCTCGTCAGGTCCACCAACTTTCGCACATGCGCACAGCACAGTCAAGCGACATTCGGGACTCTTGGCGCAGAGATTTAAATTCAAAATCGTTTTCTTTTTTTATAAATAAAGCACCAGAACAATTGATTGTGAAGTAGTTTCTTTTTGTAACATGGTTAACAAAATTTTTGACAAGTGATCGCACTAAAGTTCAAAACGATGTTTGAATTTTGATTGATCGCGACCAACTTCGTTACGATGTGTCAATTACGTTGATGACATTTCTAACAAGTATCCCCAATTAATTAGTGCAAAAGGTGCCTTTTATTTCGTCGGTTTTACGTTAAAATTAACGATAAGCTGTAAAGAGTAATTCGTTAAAAGTGATTTATTATTTATACCGTTGCTGATTTCAAGTTGAGGATTTTTTTGAAACATTTTTAGTATCGACGAGGAACGATGGGTTTAACGCGACAAGAGGTTAATTTGCGCCGGCTGTTGGCCAAGTGCGAGTTAATGTTAAAAGACAGGCGAACGAAGAAAAAGAGGAACTATCACACGCAAGGCGATGATGATGATCTGCCAATAAGCAAGCGGATCAGGGATAATCGACGGTTGGACGAGGATGAAGACGAGCGACAACTTTATATCAAATACGTGCAATCGGCTGAGCAGATGTTGCAGGATGTCGTCAACAGTACAGAGTAGGTCATTACGACCTCAGTTTACTAGCATCGAGAATTGTTTTGATTGTTTTTTGTCGTTTTAATTGTAGCCCCATGTGTAACGACAACTTGTTCGAGTACGAGCGACGCCTCTTCGATCTGCAACGTCAACTGGGACTGACCGACGACGTCGACTTTGAGTTAAAACGATATCGATATACGAAGACCGGATCAGAATTGGACAATAGAAACAAATTGTTCGGCAAAGGAGATGAAAATGGTATGTTGACGTTGGTCATACTGAAACAAAACATATAGCTTTCACCTCGAAAGTGTTAGGTTAAAGCATGGATTAGAGAGCTTCGTTTGAGATCAACAATTCACGCAATATCTACTTAAATCGTTGTTTTTTTCATTGTAGTTATGAGACAACGTCACAATGCGAGCGCTGCAGGTGGTGATAACGTTGACGAATTGATCGATTACCATCGTGACCAGCAGGAACGCATTGCGGAGAATGTGCTTTCGTTGACGATGAACCTGAAGGAGCAGTCGCAACTGGCGAATCGTATCATAAAGCGCGACACCGACGTCGTCGGGCGATCGACCCAGTTGACCGAGCGCAATTTCGATCGATTGAAACGCGAGTCGGACGTTTTGGGCGAGCACACGCGACACTCGTGCAAATGCTGGATGTGGACGATATTGTTCACGGTGATGGTCGTGTTCGTTTGTATGTTCGCTTTGTTTATGTTACTTGTGATTTGTTTGAAATTCTGATATCTTTTGTATTATTTTTTAGGTATGGTGCTGTTCATGAAAATTGCCAAAAAGAAGTATTAAAGTGTAAAGACTGTTTTTGTTGGTGAAATGGTTATGGTGTCCATAATAATATTATAAGTTTTTTTTTAAGAGACATAAATAGAGAGAAAGGCTATAATTCCGTTTCCTAATTTATCATTAATTGACAGCTTGATATGATGGAATATGCAGAAATGCAAATATGAAGAGATCAAATGATCCAACAATAATTTGAAATGTGGCGGGAAAATAAACCTTACCATCTAGTCTTAGAATTTCCTTTTCTCTTTTGTTCTTGCTAGTTGTCATAAACCATCAATCGTTGACAGCAATCAATCATTGACAGTCATCAATCGTTGACAGTCCTCAATCGTTGTCAGCCATCAATTGTTGACAGCCATCAATCCTTGACTGCCATCAATCATTGACAGCCATCAATCGTTGACAGCCATCAATCGTTGACAGTCATCAATCGTTGTCAGCCATCAATCGTTGACAGCCATCAATCGTTGACAGTCATCAATCGTTGTCAGCCATCAATCGTTGACAGCCATCAATCGTTGACAGCCATCAATCGTTGACAGCCATCAATCGTTGACAGTCCTCAATCGTTGTCAGCCATCAATTGTTGACAGCCATCAATCCTTGACTGCCATCAATCATTGACAGCCATCAATCGTTGACAGCCATCAATCGTTGACAGTCATCAATCGTTGTCAGCCATCAATCGTTGACAGCCATCAATCGTTGACAGTCATCAATCGTTGTCAGCCATCAATCGTTGACAGCCATCAATCGTTGACAGCCATCAATCGTTGACAGCCATCAATCGTTGACAGCCATCAATCGTTTACATGCATCAATCGTTGACAGTCCTCAATCGTTGATAGTCATCAATCGTTGACAGCCATCAATTGTTGACAGCCATCAATCGTTAACACGCATCAATCGTTGATAGTCATCAATCGTTGACAGCCATCAATTGTTGACTGCCATCAATCGTTTACACGCATCAATCGTTGACAGTCCTCAATCGTTGATAGTCATCAATCGTTGACAGCCATCAATTGTTGACAGCCATCAATCGTTGACAGCCATCAATTGTTGACAGCCATCAATCGTTTACACGCATCAATCGTTGACAGTCCTCAATCGTTGATAGTCATCAATCGTTGACAGCCATCAATTGTTGACAGCCATCAATCGTTGACAGCCATCAATTGTTGACAGCCATCAATCGTTGACAGCCATCAATTGTCGACAGCCATCAATCGTTTACACGCATCAATCGTTGTCAGTCCTCAATCGTTGATAGTCATCAATCGTTGACAGCCATCAATTGTTGACAGCCATCAATTGTTGACAGCCATCAATCGTTGACAGCCATCAATCGTTGACAGCCATCAATCGTTGACAGCCATCAATCGTTTACACGCATCAATCGTTGATAGTCATCAATCGTTGACAGCCATCAATTGTTGACAGCCATCAATTGTTGACAGCCATCAATCGTTGACAGCCATCAATTGTTGACTGCCATCAATCGTTTACACGCATCAATCGTTGACAGTCCTCAATCGTTGATAGTCATCAATCGTTGACAGCCATCAATTGTTGACAGCCATCAATCGTTGACAGCCATCAATTGTTGACAGCCATCAATCGTTTACACGCATCAATCGTTGACAGTCCTCAATCGTTGATAGTCATCAATCGTTGACAGCCATCAATTGTTGACAGCCATCAATCGTTGACAGCCATCAATTGTTGACAGCCATCAATCGTTGACAGTCATCAATCGTTGACAGTCATCAATCGTTGTCAGCCATCAATCGTTGACAGCCATCAATCGTTGACAGTCATCAATCGTTGTCAGCCATCAATCGTTGACAGCCATCAATCGTTGACAGCCATCAATCGTTGACAGCCATCAATCGTTTACACGCATCAATCGTTGATAGTCATCAATCGTTGACAGCCATCAATTGTTGACAGCCATCAATTGTTGACAGCCATCAATCGTTGACAGCCATCAATTGTTGACTGCCATCAATCGTTTACACGCATCAATCGTTGACAGTCCTCAATCGTTGATAGTCATCAATCGTTGACAGCCATCAATTGTTGACAGCCATCAATCGTTGACAGCCATCAATTGTTGACAGCCATCAATCGTTTACACGCATCAATCGTTGACAGTCCTCAATCGTTGATAGTCATCAATCGTTGACAGCCATCAATTGTTGACAGCCATCAATCGTTGACAGCCATCAATTGTTGACAGCCATCAATCGTTGACAGCCATCAATCGTTGACAGTCATCAATCGTTGTCAGCCATCAATCGTTGACAGCCATCAATCGTTGACAGTCATCAATCGTTGTCAGCCATCAATCGTTGACAGCCATCAATCGTTGACAGCCATCAATCGTTGACAGCCATCAATCGTTGACAGCCATCAATCGTTTACATGCATCAATCGTTGACAGTCCTCAATCGTTGATAGTCATCAATCGTTGACAGCCATCAATTGTTGACAGCCATCAATCGTTAACACGCATCAATCGTTGATAGTCATCAATCGTTGACAGCCATCAATTGTTGACTGCCATCAATCGTTTACACGCATCAATCGTTGACAGTCCTCAATCGTTGATAGTCATCAATCGTTGACAGCCATCAATTGTTGACAGCCATCAATCGTTGACAGCCATCAATTGTTGACAGCCATCAATCGTTTACACGCATCAATCGTTGACAGTCCTCAATCGTTGATAGTCATCAATCGTTGACAGCCATCAATTGTTGACAGCCATCAATCGTTGACAGCCATCAATTGTTGACAGCCATCAATCGTTGACAGCCATCAATTGTCGACAGCCATCAATCGTTTACACGCATCAATCGTTGTCAGTCCTCAATCGTTGATAGTCATCAATCGTTGACAGCCATCAATTGTTGACAGCCATCAATTGTTGACAGCCATCAATCGTTGACAGCCATCAATCGTTGACAGCCATCAATCGTTGACAGCCATCAATCGTTTACACGCATCAATCGTTGATAGTCATCAATCGTTGACAGCCATCAATTGTTGACAGCCATCAATTGTTGACAGCCATCAATCGTTGACAGCCATCAATTGTTGACTGCCATCAATCGTTTACACGCATCAATCGTTGACAGTCCTCAATCGTTGATAGTCATCAATCGTTGACAGCCATCAATTGTTGACAGCCATCAATCGTTGACAGCCATCAATTGTTGACAGCCATCAATCGTTTACACGCATCAATCGTTGACAGTCCTCAATCGTTGATAGTCATCAATCGTTGACAGCCATCAATTGTTGACAGCCATCAATCGTTGACAGCCATCAATTGTTGACAGCCATCAATCGTTGACAGCCATCAATTGTCGACAGCCATCAATCGTTTACACGCATCAATCGTTGTCAGTCCTCAATCGTTGATAGTCATCAATCGTTGACAGCCATCAATTGTTGACAGCCATCAATTGTTGACAGCCATCAATCGTTGACAGCCATCAATCGTTGACAGCCATCAATCGTTGACAGCCATCAATCGTTTACACGCATCAATCGTTGATAGTCATCAATCGTTGACAGCCATCAATTGTTGACAGCCATCAATCGTTGACAGCCATCAATTGTTGACAGCCATCAATCGTTGACAGCCATCAATTGTTGACAGCCATCAATCGTTTACACGCATCAATCGTTGTCAGTCCTCAATCGTTGATAGTCATCAATCGTTGACAGCCATCAATTGTTGACAGCCATCAATGGTTTACACGCATCAATCGTTGTCAGTCCTCAATCGTTGATAATCATCAATCGTTGACAGCAATCAATTGTTGACAGCCATCAATCGTTGACAGCCATCAATTGCTGACAGCCATCAATCGTTTACACGCATCAATCGTTGACAGTCCTCAATCGTTGATAGTCATCAATCGTTGACAGCCATCAATTGTTGACAGCCATCAATCGTTGACATCCAACAATTGTTGACAGCCATCAATCGTTTACACGCATCAATCGTTGACAGTCCTCAATCGTTGATAGTCATCAATCGTTGACAGCCATCAATTGTTGACAGCCATCAATCGTTGACAGCCATCAATTGTTGACAGCCATCAATCGTTTACACGCATCAATCGTTGATAGCCATCAATTGTTGACAGCCATCAATCGTTGACAGCCATCAATTGTTGACAGCCATCAATCGTTTACACGCATCAATCGTTGTCAGTCCTCAATCGTTGATAGTCATCAATCGTTGACAGCCATCAATCGTTGATAGTCATCAATCGTTTACACGCATCAATCGTTGACAGTCCTCAATCGTTGATAGTCATCAATCGTTGACAGCCATCAATCGTTGACAGCCATCAATCGTTGATAGTCATCAATCGTTGACAGCCATCAATTGTTGACAGCCATCAATCGTTGACAGCCATCAATTGTTGACAGCCATCAATTGTTGACAGCCATCAATCGTTGACAGCCATCAATTGTTGACAGCCATCAATCGTTTACACGCATCAATCGTTTACACGCATCAATCGTTGATAGTCATCAATCGCTGACAGACATCAATCGTTGATAGTCATCAATCGTTGACAGCCATCAATTGTTGACAGCCATCAATCGTTGACAGCCATCAATTGTTGACAGCCATCAATCGTTTACACGCATCAATCGTTGTCAGTCCTCAATCGTTGATAGTCATCAATTGTTGACAGCCATCAATCGTTGACAGCCATCAATTGTTGACAGCCATCAATCGTTTACACGCATCAATCGTTGACAGTCCTCAATCGTTGATAGTCATCAATCGTTGACAGCCATCAATTGTTGACAGCCATCAATCGTTGACAGCCATCAATTGTTGACATCCATCAAAAGTTTACACGCATCAATCGTTGACAGTCCTCAATCGTTGATAGTCATCAATCGTTGACAGCCATCAATTGTTGACAGCCATCAATCGTTGACAGCCATCAATTGTTGACAGCCATCAATCGTTTACACGCATCAATCGTTGTCAGTCCTCAATCGTTGATAGTCCTCAATCGTTGATAGTCATCAATCGTTGAC
The DNA here is from genome assembly GCA_963695495.1 of Hololepta plana. Taxonomy (NCBI): domain Eukaryota; kingdom Metazoa; phylum Arthropoda; class Insecta; order Coleoptera; family Histeridae; genus Hololepta; species Hololepta plana. The sequence goes on along the minus strand of OY968838.1, from coordinate 905,367 downwards.
AGCCATCAATCGTTGATAGTCATCAATCGTTGACAGCCACCAATTGTTGACAGCCATCAATCGTTGACAGCCATCAATTGTTGACAGCCATCAATTGTTGACAGCCATCAATTGTTGACAGCCATCAATCGTTTACACGCATCAATCGTTGACAGTCATCAATCGTTGATAGCCATCAATTGTTGACAGCCATCAATCGTTGACAGCCATCAATTGTTGACAGCCATCAATCGTTTACACGCATCAATCGTTGACATTCCTCAATCGTTGATAGTCATCAATCGTTGACAGCCATCAATTGTTGACAGCCATCAATCATTGACAGCCATCAATTGTTGACAGCCATCAATCGTTTACACGCATCAATCGTTGACAGTCCTCAATCGTTGATAGTCATCAATCGTTGACAGCCATCAATTGTTGACAGCCATCAATCGTTGACAGCCATCAATTGTTGACAGCCATCAATCGTTTACACGCATCAATCGTTGATAGCCATCAATTGTTGACAGCCATCAATCGTTGACAGCCATCAATTGTTGACAGCCATCAATCGTTTACACGCATCAATCGTTGTCAGTCCTCAATCGTTGATAGTCATCAATCGTTGACAGCCATCAATCGTTGATAGTCATCAATCGTTTACACGCATCAATCGTTGACAGTCCTCAATCGTTGATAGTCATCAATCGTTGACAGCCATCAATCGTTGACAGCCATCAATCGTTGATAGTCATCAATCGTTGACAGCCATCAATTGTTGACAGCCATCAATCGTTGACAGCCATCAATTGTTGACAGCCATCAATTGTTGACAGCCATCAATCGTTTACACGCATCAATCGTTGATAGTCATCAATCGTTGGCAGCCATCAATCGTTGATAGTCATCAATCGTTGACAGCCATCAATTGTTGACAGCCATCAATCGTTGACAGCCATTAATTGTTGACAGCCATCAATCGTTTACACGCATCAATCGTTGTCAGTCCTCAATCGTTGATAGTCATCAATCGTAGACAGCCATCAATTGTTGACAGCCATCAATCGTTGACAGCCATCAATTGTTGACAGCCATCAATCGTTGACAGCCATCAATTGTTGACAGCCATCAATTGTTGACAGCCATCAATCGTTTACACGCATCAATCGTTGATAGTCATCAATCGTTGACAGCCATCAATCGTTGATAGTCATCAATCGTTGACAGCCATCAATTGTTGACAGCCATCAATCGTTGACAGCCATTAATTGTTGACAGCCATCAATCGTTTACACGCATCAATCGTTGTCAGTCCTCAATCGTTGATAGTCATCAATCGTAGACAGCCATCAATTGTTGTCAGCCATCAATCGTTGACAGCCATCAATCGTTGACAGTCATCAATCGTTGTCAGCCATCAATCGTTGACAGCCATCAATCGTTGACAGCCATCAATCGTTGACAGCCATCAATCGTTGACAGCCATCAATCGTTTACATGCATCAATCGTTGACAGTCCTCAATCGTTGATAGTCATCAATCGTTGACAGCCATCAATTGTTGACAGCCATCAATCGTTAACACGCATCAATCGTTGATAGTCATCAATCGTTGACAGCCATCAATTGTTGACTGCCATCAATCGTTTACACGCATCAATCGTTGACAGTCCTCAATCGTTGATAGTCATCAATCGTTGACAGCCATCAATTGTTGACAGCCATCAATCGTTTACACGCATCAATCGTTGACAGTCCTCAATCGTTGATAGTCATCAATCGTTGACAGCCATCAATTGTTGACAGCCATCAATCGTTGACAGCCATCAATTGTTGACAGCCATCAATCGTTGACAGCCATCAATTGTCGACAGCCATCAATCGTTTACACGCATCAATCGTTGTCAGTCCTCAATCGTTGATAGTCATCAATCGTTGACAGCCATCAATTGTTGACAGCCATCAATTGTTGACAGCCATCAATCGTTGACAGCCATCAATCGTTGACAGCCATCAATCGTTGACAGCCATCAATCGTTTACACGCATCAATCGTTGATAGTCATCAATCGTTGACAGCCATCAATTGTTGACAGCCATCAATTGTTGACAGCCATCAATCGTTGACAGCCATCAATTGTTGACTGCCATCAATCGTTTACACGCATCAATCGTTGACAGTCCTCAATCGTTGATAGTCATCAATCGTTGACAGCCATCAATTGTTGACAGCCATCAATCGTTGACAGCCATCAATTGTTGACAGCCATCAATCGTTTACACGCATCAATCGTTGACAGTCCTCAATCGTTGATAGTCATCAATCGTTGACAGCCATCAATTGTTGACAGCCATCAATCGTTGACAGCCATCAATTGTTGACAGCCATCAATCGTTGACAGCCATCAATTGTCGACAGCCATCAATCGTTTACACGCATCAATCGTTGTCAGTCCTCAATCGTTGATAGTCATCAATCGTTGACAGCCATCAATTGTTGACAGCCATCAATTGTTGACAGCCATCAATCGTTGACAGCCATCAATCGTTGACAGCCATCAATCGTTGACAGCCATCAATCGTTTACACGCATCAATCGTTGATAGTCATCAATCGTTGACAGCCATCAATTGTTGACAGCCATCAATCGTTGACAGCCATCAATTGTTGACAGCCATCAATCGTTGACAGCCATCAATTGTTGACAGCCATCAATCGTTTACACGCATCAATCGTTGTCAGTCCTCAATCGTTGATAGTCATCAATCGTTGACAGCCATCAATTGTTGACAGCCATCAATGGTTTACACGCATCAATCGTTGTCAGTCCTCAATCGTTGATAATCATCAATCGTTGACAGCAATCAATTGTTGACAGCCATCAATCGTTGACAGCCATCAATTGCTGACAGCCATCAATCGTTTACACGCATCAATCGTTGACAGTCCTCAATCGTTGATAGTCATCAATCGTTGACAGCCATCAATTGTTGACAGCCATCAATCGTTGACATCCAACAATTGTTGACAGCCATCAATCGTTTACACGCATCAATCGTTGACAGTCCTCAATCGTTGATAGTCATCAATCGTTGACAGCCATCAATTGTTGACAGCCATCAATCGTTGACAGCCATCAATTGTTGACAGCCATCAATCGTTTACACGCATCAATCGTTGATAGCCATCAATTGTTGACAGCCATCAATCGTTGACAGCCATCAATTGTTGACAGCCATCAATCGTTTACACGCATCAATCGTTGTCAGTCCTCAATCGTTGATAGTCATCAATCGTTGACAGCCATCAATCGTTGATAGTCATCAATCGTTTACACGCATCAATCGTTGACAGTCCTCAATCGTTGATAGTCATCAATCGTTGACAGCCATCAATCGTTGACAGCCATCAATCGTTGATAGTCATCAATCGTTGACAGCCATCAATTGTTGACAGCCATCAATCGTTGACAGCCATCAATTGTTGACAGCCATCAATTGTTGACAGCCATCAATCGTTGACAGCCATCAATTGTTGACAGCCATCAATCGTTTACACGCATCAATCGTTTACACGCATCAATCGTTGATAGTCATCAATCGTTGACAGACATCAATCGTTGATAGTCATCAATCGTTGACAGCCATCAATTGTTGACAGCCATCAATCGTTGACAGCCATCAATTGTTGACAGCCATCAATCGTTTACACGCATCAATCGTTGTCAGTCCTCAATCGTTGATAGTCATCAATTGTTGACAGCCATCAATCGTTGACAGCCATCAATTGTTGACAGCCATCAATCGTTTACACGCATCAATCGTTGACAGTCCTCAATCGTTGATAGTCATCAATCGTTGACAGCCATCAATTGTTGACAGCCATCAATCGTTGACAGCCATCAATTGTTGACATCCATCAAAAGTTTACACGCATCAATCGTTGACAGTCCTCAATCGTTGATAGTCATCAATCGTTGACAGCCATCAATTGTTGACAGCCATCAATCGTTGACAGCCATCAATTGTTGACAGCCATCAATCGTTTACACGCATCAATCGTTGTCAGTCCTCAATCGTTGATAGTCCTCAATCGTTGATAGTCATCAATCGTTGACAGCCATCAATCGTTGATAGTCATCAATCGTTGACAGCCATCAATTGTTGACAGCCATCAATCGTTGACAGCCATCAATTGTTGACAGCCATCAATTGTTGACAGCCATCAATTGTTGACAGCCATCAATCGTTTACACGCATCAATCGTTGACAGTCATCAATCGTTGATAGCCATCAATTGTTGACAGCCATCAATCGTTGACAGCCATCAATTGTTGACAGCCATCAATCGTTTACACGCATCAATCGTTGACATTCCTCAATCGTTGATAGTCATCAATCGTTGACAGCCATCAATTGTTGACAGCCATCAATCATTGACAGCCATCAATTGTTGACAGCCATCAATCGTTTACACGCATCAATCGTTGACAGTCCTCAATCGTTGATAGTCATCAATCGTTGACAGCCATCAATTGTTGACAGCCATCAATCGTTGACAGCCATCAATTGTTGACAGCCATCAATCGTTTACACGCATCAATCGTTGATAGCCATCAATTGTTGACAGCCATCAATCGTTGACAGCCATCAATTGTTGACAGCCATCAATCGTTTACACGCATCAATCGTTGTCAGTCCTCAATCGTTGATAGTCATCAATCGTTGACAGCCATCAATCGTTGATAGTCATCAATCGTTTACACGCATCAATCGTTGACAGTCCTCAATCGTTGATAGTCATCAATCGTTGACAGCCATCAATCGTTGACAGCCATCAATCGTTGATAGTCATCAATCGTTGACAGCCATCAATTGTTGACAGCCATCAATCGTTGACAGCCATCAATTGTTGACAGCCATCAATTGTTGACAGCCATCAATCGTTGACAGCCATCAATTGTTGAAATCCATCAAAAGTTTACACGCATCAATCGTTGACAGTCCTCAATCGTTGATAGTCATCAATCGTTGACAGCCATCAATCGTTTACACGCATCAATCGTTGATAGCCATCAATTGTTGACAGCCATCAATCGTTGACAGCCATCAATTGTTGACAGCCATCAATCGTTTACACGCATCAATCGTTGTCAGTCCTCAATCGTTGATAGTCATCAATCGTTGACAGCCATCAATCGTTGATAGTCATCAATCGTTTACACGCATCAATCGTTGACAGTCCTCAATCGTTGATAGTCATCAATCGTTGACAGCCATCAATCGTTGACAGCCATCAATCGTTGATAGTCATCAATCGTTGACAGCCATCAATTGTTGACAGCCATCAATCGTTGACAGCCATCAATTGTTGACAGCCATCAATTGTTGACAGCCATCAATCGTTTACACGCATCAATCGTTGATAGTCATCAATCGTTGGCAGCCATCAATCGTTGATAGTCATCAATCGTTGACAGCCATCAATTGTTGACAGCCATCAATCGTTGACAGCCATTAATTGTTGACAGCCATCAATCGTTTACACGCATCAATCGTTGTCAGTCCTCAATCGTTGATAGTCATCAATCGTAGACAGCCATCAATTGTTGACAGCCATCAATCGTTGACAGCCATCAATTGTTGACAGCCATCAATCGTTGACAGCCATCAATTGTTGACAGCCATCAATCGTTTACACGCATCAATCGTTGATAGTCATCAATCGTTGACAGCCATCAATCGTTGATAGTCATCAATCGTTGACAGCCATCAATTGTTGACAGCCATCAATCGTTGACAGCCATTAATTGTTGACAGCCATCAATCGTTTACACGCATCAATCGTTGTCAGTCCTCAATCGTTGATAGTCATCAATCGTAGACAGCCATCAATTGTTGACAGCCATCAATCGTTGACAGCCATCAATTGTTGACAGCCATCAATCGTTGACAGCCATCAATTGTTGACAGCGATCAATCGTTTACACGCATCAATCGTTGACAATCCTCAATCGTTGATAGTCATCAATCGTTGACAGCCATCAATTGTTGACAGTCATCAATCGTTGACATCCAAAAATTGTTGACAGCCATCAATCGTTTACACGCATCAATCGTTGACAGTCCTCAATCGTTGATAGACATCAATCGTTGACAGCCATCAATTGTTGACAGCCATCAATCGTTGACAGCCATCAATTGTTGACAGCCATCAATCGTTTACACGCATCAATCGTTGACAGTCCTCAATCGTTGATAGTCATCAATCGTTGACAGCCATGAATCGTTGACAGCCATCAATTGTTGACAGCCATCAATCGTTTACACGCATCAATCGTTGACAGTCCTCAATCGTTGATAGTCATCAATCGTTGACAGCCATCAATTGTTGACAGCCATCAATCGTTTACACGCATCAATCGTTGACAGTCCTCAATCGTTGATAGTAATCAATCGTTGACAGCCATCAATTGTTGACAGCCATCAATCATTGACAGCCATCATTTGTTGACAGCCATCAATCGTTTACACGCATCAATCGTTGACAGTCCTCAATCGTTGACAGTCCTCAATCGTTGATAGTCATCAATCGTCGACAGCCATCTATTGTTGACAGCCATCAATCGTTGACAGCCATCAATTGTTGACAGCCATCAATCGTTTACACGCATCAATCAGTGACAGTCCTCAATCGTTGATAGTCATCAATCGTTGACAGCCATCAATTGTTGACAGCCAACAATCGTTGACAGCCATCAATTGTTGACAGCCATCAATCGTTTACACGCATCAATCGTTGATAGTCATCAATCGTTGACAGCCATCAATTGTTGACAGCCATCAATCGTTGACAGCCATCAATTGTTGACAGCCATCAATCGTTTACACGCATCAATCGTTGACGGTCCTCAATCGTTGATAGTCATCAATCGTTGACAGCCATCAATTGTTGACAGCCATCAATCGTTGACAGCCATCAATTGTTGACAGCCATCAATCGTTTACACGCATCAATCGTTGACAGTCCTCAATCGTTGATAGTCATCAATCGTTGGCAGCCATCAATTGTTGACAGCCATCAATCGTTTACACGCATCAATCGTTGTCAGTCCTCAATCGTTTACACGCATCAATCGTTGTCAGTCCTCAATCGTTGACAGTCCTAAATCGTTGACAGCCATCAATCGTTGACAGCCATCAATCGGTTACACGCATCAATCGTTGACAGCCATCAATCGTTTACACGCATCAATCGTTGACAGCCATCCATCGTTGACAGCCATCAATTGTTGACAGCCATCAATCGTTGATAGTCATCAATCGTTGACAGCCATCAATCGTTTACACGCATCAATCGTTGACAGCCATCAATCGTTTACACGCATCAATCGTTGACAGCCATCCATCGTTGACAGCCATCAATTGTTGACAGCCATCAATTGTTGACAGCCATCAATCGTTGATAGTCATCAATCGTTGACAGCCATCAATTGTTGACAGCCATCAATCGTTTACACGCATCAATCGTTGACAGTCCTCAATCGTTGATAGTCATCAATCGTTGGCAGCCATCAATTGTTGACAGCCATCAATCGTTTACACGCATCAATCGTTGTCAGTCCTCAATCGTTTACACGCATCAATCGTTGTCAGTCCTCAATCGTTGACAGTCCTAAATCGTTGACAGCCATCAATCGTTGACAGCCATCAATCGGTTACACGCATCAATTGTTGACAGCCATCAATCGTTTACACGCATCAATCGTTGATAGCCATCAATTGTTGACAGCCATCAATCGTTGACAGCCATCAATTGTTGACAGCCATCAATCGTTTACACGCATCAATCGTTGTCAGTCCTCAATCGTTGATAGTCATCAATCGTTGACAGCCATCAATCGTTGATAGTCATCAATCGTTTACACGCATCAATCGTTGACAGTCCTCAATCGTTGATAGTCATCAATCGTTGACAGCCATCAATCGTTGACAGCCATCAATCGTTGATAGTCATCAATCGTTGACAGCCATCAATTGTTGACAGCCATCAATCGTTGACAGCCATCAATTGTTGACAGCCATCAATTGTTGACAGCCATCAATCGTTTACACGCATCAATCGTTGATAGTCATCAATCGTTGGCAGCCATCAATCGTTGATAGTCATCAATCGTTGACAGCCATCAATTGTTGACAGCCATCAATCGTTGACAGCCATTAATTGTTGACAGCCATTAATTGTTGACAGCCATCAATCGTTTACACGCATCAATCGTTGTCAGTCCTCAATCGTTGATAGTCATCAATCGTAGACAGCCATCAATTGTTGACAGCCATCAATCGTTGACAGCCATCAATTGTTGACAGCCATCAATCGTTGACAGCCATCAATTGTTGACAGCCATCAATTGTTGACAGCCATCAATCGTTTACACGCATCAATCGTTGATAGTCATCAATCGTTGACAGCCATCAATCGTTGATAGTCATCAATCGTTGACAGCCATCAATTGTTGACAGCCATCAATCGTTGACAGCCATTAATTGTTGAGAGCCATCAAACGTTTACACGCATCAATCGTTGTCAGTCCTCAATCGTTGATAGTCATCAATCGTAGACAGCCATCAATTGTTGACAGCCATCAATCGTTGACAGCCATCAATTGTTGACAGCCATCAATCGTTGACAGCCATCAATTGTTGACAGCCATCAATCGTTTACACGCATCAATCGTTGTCAGTCCTCAATCGTTGATAGTCATCAATCGTTGACAGCCATCAATTGATGACAGCCATCAATCGTTGACAGCCATCAATTGTTGACAGCCATCAATCGTTTACACGCATCAATCGTTGACAGTCCTCAATCGTTGATAGTCATCAATCGTTGACAGCCATCAATTGTTGACAGCCATCAATCGTTTGCAGCCATCAATTGTTGACAGCCATCAATCGTTGATAGTCATCAATCTTTGACAGCCATCAATTGTTGACAGCCATCAATCGTTTACACGCATCAATCGTTGACAGTCCTCAATCGTTGATAGTCATCAATCGTTGACAGCCATCAATTGTTGACAGCCATCAATCGTTTACACGCATCAATCGTTGACAGTCCTCAATCGTTGATAGTAATCAATCGTTGACAGCCATCAATTGTTGACAGCCATCAATCATTGACAGCCATCATTTGTTGACAGCCATCAATCGTTTACACGCATCAATCGTTGACAGTCCTCAATCGTTGACAGTCCTCAATCGTTGATAGTCATCAATCGTCGACAGCCATCTATTGTTGACAGCCATCAATCGTTGACAGCCATCAATTGTTGACAGCCATCAATCGTTTACACGCATCAATCAGTGACAGTCCTCAATCGTTGATAGTCATCAATCGTTGACAGCCATCAATTGTTGACAGCCAACAATCGTTGACAGCCATCAATTGTTGACAGCCATCAATCGTTTACACGCATCAATCGTTGATAGTCATCAATCGTTGACAGCCATCAATTGTTGACAGCCATCAATCGTTGACAGCCATCAATTGTTGACAGCCATCAATCGTTTACACGCATCAATCGTTGACGGTCCTCAATCGTTGATAGTCATCAATCGTTGACAGCCATCAATTGTTGACAGCCATCAATCGTTGACAGCCATCAATTGTTGACAGCCATCAATCGTTTACACGCATCAATCGTTGACAGTCCTCAATCGTTGATAGTCATCAATCGTTGGCAGCCATCAATTGTTGACAGCCATCAATCGTTTACACGCATCAATCGTTGTCAGTCCTCAATCGTTTACACGCATCAATCGTTGTCAGTCCTCAATCGTTGACAGTCCTAAATCGTTGACAGCCATCAATCGTTGACAGCCATCAATCGGTTACACGCATCAATCGTTGACAGCCATCAATCGTTTACACGCATCAATCGTTGACAGCCATCCATCGTTGACAGCCATCAATTGTTGACAGCCATCAATCGTTGATAGTCATCAATCGTTGACAGCCATCAATCGTTTACACGCATCAATCGTTGACAGCCATCAATCGTTTACACGCATCAATCGTTGACAGCCATCCATCGTTGACAGCCATCAATTGTTGACAGCCATCAATTGTTGACAGCCATCAATCGTTGATAGTCATCAATCGTTGACAGCCATCAATTGTTGACAGCCATCAATCGTTTACACGCATCAATCGTTGACAGTCCTCAATCGTTGATAGTCATCAATCGTTGGCAGCCATCAATTGTTGACAGCCATCAATCGTTTACACGCATCAATCGTTGTCAGTCCTCAATCGTTTACACGCATCAATCGTTGTCAGTCCTCAATCGTTGACAGTCCTAAATCGTTGACAGCCATCAATCGTTGACAGCCATCAATCGGTTACACGCATCAATTGTTGACAGCCATCAATCGTTTACACGCATCAATCGTTGATAGCCATCAATTGTTGACAGCCATCAATCGTTGACAGCCATCAATTGTTGACAGCCATCAATCGTTTACACGCATCAATCGTTGTCAGTCCTCAATCGTTGATAGTCATCAATCGTTGACAGCCATCAATCGTTGATAGTCATCAATCGTTTACACGCATCAATCGTTGACAGTCCTCAATCGTTGATAGTCATCAATCGTTGACAGCCATCAATCGTTGACAGCCATCAATCGTTGATAGTCATCAATCGTTGACAGCCATCAATTGTTGACAGCCATCAATCGTTGACAGCCATCAATTGTTGACAGCCATCAATTGTTGACAGCCATCAATCGTTTACACGCATCAATCGTTGATAGTCATCAATCGTTGGCAGCCATCAATCGTTGATAGTCATCAATCGTTGACAGCCATCAATTGTTGACAGCCATCAATCGTTGACAGCCATTAATTGTTGACAGCCATTAATTGTTGACAGCCATCAATCGTTTACACGCATCAATCGTTGTCAGTCCTCAATCGTTGATAGTCATCAATCGTAGACAGCCATCAATTGTTGACAGCCATCAATCGTTGACAGCCATCAATTGTTGACAGCCATCAATCGTTGACAGCCATCAATTGTTGACAGCCATCAATTGTTGACAGCCATCAATCGTTTACACGCATCAATCGTTGATAGTCATCAATCGTTGACAGCCATCAATCGTTGATAGTCATCAATCGTTGACAGCCATCAATTGTTGACAGCCATCAATCGTTGACAGCCATTAATTGTTGAGAGCCATCAAACGTTTACACGCATCAATCGTTGTCAGTCCTCAATCGTTGATAGTCATCAATCGTAGACAGCCATCAATTGTTGACAGCCATCAATCGTTGACAGCCATCAATTGTTGACAGCCATCAATCGTTGACAGCCATCAATTGTTGACAGCCATCAATCGTTTACACGCATCAATCGTTGTCAGTCCTCAATCGTTGATAGTCATCAATCGTTGACAGCCATCAATTGATGACAGCCATCAATCGTTGACAGCCATCAATTGTTGACAGCCATCAATCGTTTACACGCATCAATCGTTGACAGTCCTCAATCGTTGATAGTCATCAATCGTTGACAGCCATCAATTGTTGACAGCCATCAATCGTTTGCAGCCATCAATTGTTGACAGCCATCAATCGTTGATAGTCATCAATCTTTGACAGCCATCAATTGTTGACAGCCATCAATCGTTGACAGCCATCAATTGTTGACAGCCATCAATGGTTTACACGCATCAATCGTTGTCAGTCCTCAATCGTTGATAGTCATCAATCGTTGACAGCCATCAATTGTTGACAGCCATCAATCGTTGACAGCCATCAATTGTTGACAGCGATCAATCGTTTACACGCATCAAGCGTTGACAATCCTCAATCATTGATAGTCATCAATCGTTGACAGCCATCAATTGTTGACAGCCATCAATCGTTGACAGCCATCAATTGTTGACAGCCATCAATCGTTTACACGCATCAATCGTTGACAGTCCTCAATCGTTGATAGTCATCAATCGTTGACAGCCATCAATTGTTGACAGCCATCAATCGTTGACAGCCATCAATTGTTGACAGCCATCAATCGTCTACACGCATCAATCGTTGATAGCCATCAATTGTTGACAGCCATCAATCGTTGACAGCCATCAATTGTTGACAGCCATCAATCGTTTACATGCATCAATCGTTGACAGTCCTAAATCGTTGATAGTCATCAATCGTTGACAGCCATCAATTGTTGACAGCCATCAATCGTTGACAGCCATCAATTGTTGACAGCCATCAATCGTTTACACGCATCAATCGTTGACAGTCCTCAATCGTTGATAGTCATCAATCGTTGACAGCCATCAATTGTTGACAGCCATCAATCGTTGACAGCCATCAATTGTTGACAGCCATCAATAGTTGATAGCCATCAATTGTTGACAGCCATCAATTGTTGACAGCCATCAATTGTCGACAGCCATCAATCGTTTACACGCATCAATAGTTTACACGCATCAATCGTTGTCAGTCCTCAATCGTTGATAGTCATCAATCGTTGACAGCCATCAATTGTTGACAGCCATCAATCGTTGACAGCCATCAATTGTTGACAGCCATCAATCGTTTACACGCATCAATCGTTGACAGTCCTCAATCGTTGATAGTCATCAATCGTTGACAACCATCAATTGTTGACAGCCATCAATCGTTGACAGCCATCAATCGTTAACAGCCATCAATCGTTGACAGCCATCAATCGTTGACAGTCATCAATCGTTGTCAGTCATCAATCGTTGACAGTCATCAATCGTTGTCAGTCCTCAATCGTTGACAGTCATCAATCGTTGACAGTCATCTATCGTTGTCAGTCATCAATCGTTGACAGCCATCAATCGTTGTCAGTCATCAATCGTTGACAGTCATCAATCGTGGACAGCCATCAATCGTTGACAGCCATCAATCGTTGACAGTCATCAATCGTTGTCAGTCATCAATCGTTGTCAGTCATCAATCGTTGACAGTCATCAATCGTTGTCAGTCATTAATCGTTGTCAGTCATCAATCGTTCACAGTCATCAATCGTTGTCAGTCATCAATCGTTGTCAGTCATCAATCGTTGTCAGTCATCAATCGTTGTCAGTCATCAATCGTTGACAGCCATCAATCGTTGTCAGTCATATATCGTTGACAGTCATCAATCGTTGACAGCCATCAATCGTTGACAGCCATCAATCGTTGACAGCCATCAATCGTTGACAGTCATCAATCGTTGACAGTCATCAATCGTTGACAGCCATCAATCGTTGACAGCCATCAATCGTTGTCAGTCATCAATCGTTGACAGTCATCAATCGTTGTCAGTCATCAGTCGTTGACAGCCATCAATCGTTGACGGCCATCAATCGTTGACAGCCATCAATCGTTTACACGCATCAATCGTTGACAATCCTCAATCGTTGATAGTCATCAATCGTTGACAGCCATCAATTGTTGACAGCCATCAATCGTTGACAGCCATCAATTGTTGACAGCCGTCAATCGTTTACACGCATCAATCGTTGACAGTCCTCAATCGTTGATAGTCATCAATCGTTGACGGCCATCAATCGTTGACAGCCATCAATCGTTGACAGCCATCAATCGTTTACAGGCATCAATCGTTGACAGCCATCAATTGTTGACAGTCATCAATCGTTGACAGCCATCAATTGTTGACAGCCATCAATCGTTTACACGCATCAATCGTTGTCAGTCCTCAATCGTTGATAGTCATCAATCGTTGACAGCCATCAATCGTTGATAGTCATCAATCGTTGACAGCCATCAATTGTTGACAGCCATCAATCGTTTACACGCATCAATCGTTGTCAGTCCTCAATCGTTGATAGTCATCAATCGTTGACAGCCATCAATCGTTGATAGTCATCAATCGTTTACACGCATCAATCGTTGACAGTCCTCAATCGTTGATAGTCATCAATCGTTGACAGCCATCAATTGTTGACAGCCATCAATTGTTGACAGCCATCAATTGTTGACAGCCGTCAATCGTTTACACGCATCAATCGTTGACAGTCCTCAATCGTTGATAGTCATCAATCGTTGACAGCCATCAATTGTTGACAGCCATCAATCGTTGACAGCCATCAATTGTTGACAGCCGTCAATCGTTTACACGCATCAATCTTTGACAGTCCTCAATCGTTGATAGTCATCAATCGTTGACAGCCATCAGTTGTTGACAGCCATCAATCGTTGACAGCCATCAATTGTTGACAGCCATCAATCGTTTACACGCATCAATCTTTGACAGTCCTCAATCGTTGATAGTCATCAATCGTTGACAGCCATCAATTGTTGACAGCCATCAATCGTTTACACGCATCAACCGTTGACAGTCCTCAATCGTTGACAGCCATCAATTGTTGACAGCCATCAATCGTTGACAGCCATCAATTGTTGACAGCCATCAATCGTTTACACGCATCAATCGTTGACAGTCCTCAATCGTTGATAGTCATCAATCGTTGGCAGCCATCAATTGTTGACAGCCAACAATCGTTTACACGCATCAATCGTTGTCAGTCCTCAATCGTTTACACGCATCAATCGTTGTCAGTCCTCAATCGTTGACAGTCCTAAATCGTTGACAGCCATCAATCGTTGACAGCCATCAATCGGTTACACGCATCATTCGTTGACAGCCATCAATCGTTTACACGCATCAATCGTTGACAGCCATCCATCGTTGGCAGCCATCAATTGTTGACAGCCATCAATCGTTGACAGCCATCAATTGTTGACAGCCATCAATCGTTTACACGCATCAATCGTTGACAGCCATCCATCGTTGACAGCCATCAATTGTTGACAGCCATCAATCGTTGACAGCCATCAATTGTTGACAGCCATCAATTGTTGACAGCCATCAATCGTTGACAGCCATCAATTGTTGACAGCCATCAATCGTTGACAGCCATCAATTGTTGACAGCCATCAATCGTTTACACGCATCAATCGTTGACAGTCCTCAATCGTTGATAGTCATCAATCGTTGACAGCCATCAATTGTTGACAGCCATCAATCGTTGACAGCCATCAATTGTTGACAGCCATCAATCGTTTACACGCATCAATCGTTGACAGTCCTCAATCGTTGATAGTCATCAATCGTTGACAGCCATCAATTGTTGACAGCCATCAATCGTTGACAGCCATCAATTGTTGACAGCCATCAATCGTCTACACGCATCAATCGTTGATAGCCATCAATTGTTGACAGCCATCAATCGTTGACAGCCATCAATTGTTGACAGCCATCAATCGTTTACATGCATCAATCGTTGACAGTCCTAAATCGTTGATAGTCATCAATCGTTGACAGCCATCAACTGTTGACAGCCATCAATCGTTGACAGCCATCAATTGTTGACAGCCATCAATCGTTTACACGCATCAATCGTTGACAGTCCTCAATCGTTGATAGTCATCAATCGTTGACAGCCATCAATTGTTGACAGCCATCAATCGTTGACAGCCATCAATTGTTGACAGCCATCAATCGTTGATAGCCATCAATTGTTGACACCCATCAATTGTCGACAGCCATCAATCGTTTACACGCATCAATAGTTTACACGCATCAATAGTTTACACGCATCAATCGTTGTCAGTCCTCAATCGTTGATAGTCATCAATCGTTGACAGCCATCAATTGTTGACAGCCATCAATCGTTTACACGCATCAATCGTTGACAGTCCTCAATCGTTGATAGTCATCAATCGTTGACAACCATCAATTGTTGACAGCCATCAATCGTTGACAGCCATCAATCGTTGACAGCCATCAATCGTTGACAGCCATCAATCGTTAACAGCCATCAATCGTTGACAGCCATCAATCGTTGACAGTCATCAATCGTTGTCAGTCATCAATCGTTGACAGTCATCAATCGTTGTCAGTCATCAATCGTTGACAGTCATCAATCGTTGACAGTCATCTATCGTTGTCAGTCATCAATCGTTGACAACCATCAATCGTTGTCAGTCATCAATCGTTGACAGTCATCAATCGTGGACAGCCATCAATCGTTGACAGCCATCAATCGTTGACAGTCATCAATCATTGTCAGTCATCAATCGTTGTCAGTCATCAATCGTTGACAGTCATCAATCGTTGTCAGTCATCAATCGTTGTCAGTCATCAATCGTTCACAGTCATCAATCGTTGTCAGTCATCAATCGTTGTCAGTCATCAATCGTTGTCAGTCATCAATCGTTGTCAGTCATCAATCGTTGACAGCCATCAATCGTTGTCAGTCATATATCGTTGACAGTCATCAATCGTTGACAGCCATCAATCGTTGACAGCCATCAATCGTTGACAGCCATCAATCGTTGACAGTCATCAATCGTTGACAGTCATCAATCGTTGACAGCCATCAATCGTTGACAGCCATCAATCGTTGTCAGTCATCAATCGTTGACAGTCATCAATCGTTGTCAGTCATCAGTCGTTGACAGCCATCAATCGTTGACGGCCATCAATCGTTGACAGCCATCAATCGTTTACACGCATCAATCGTTGACAATCCTCAATCGTTGATAGTCATCAATCGTTGACAGCCATCAATTGTTGACAGCCATCAATCGTTGACAGCCATCAATTGTTGACAGCCGTCAATCGTTTACACGCATCAATCGTTGACAGTCCTCAATCGTTGATAGTCATCAATCGTTGACAGCCATCAATCGTTGACAGCCATCAATTTTTGACAGCCATCAATCGTTTACACGCATCAATCGTTGACAGCCCTCAATCGTTGATAGTCATAAATCGTTGAGAGCCATCAATTGTTGACAGCCATCAATCGTTGACAGCCATCAATTGTTGACAGCCATCAATCGTTGACAGCCATCAATTGTTGACAGCCATCAATCGTTTACACGCATCAATCGTTGTCAGTCCTCAATCGTTGATAGTCATCAATCGTTGACAGCCATCAATTGTTGACAGCCATCAATCGTTGACAGCCATCAATTGTTGACAGTCATCAATCGTTGACAGCCATCAATTGTTGACAGCCATCAATCGTTTACACGCATCAATCGTTGTCAGTCCTCAATCGTTGATAGTCATCAATCGTTGACAGCCATCAATCGTTGATAGTCATCAATCGTTGACAGCCATCAATTGTTGACAGCCATCAATCGTTTACACGCATCAATCGTTGTCAGTCCTCAATCGTTGATAGTCATCAATCGTTGACAGCCATCAATCGTTGATAGTCATCAATCGTTTACACGCATCAATCGTTGACAGTCCTCAATCGTTGATAGTCATCAATCGTTGTCAGTCATCAGTCGTTGACAGCCATCAATCGTTGACAGCCATCAATCGTTGACAGCCATCAATCGTTTACACGCATCAATCGTTGACAATCCTCAATCGTTGATAGTCATCAATCGTTGACAGCCATCAATTGTTGACAGCCATCAATCGTTGACAGCCATCAATTGTTGACAGCCATCAATCGTTCACAGTCATCAATCGTTGTCAGTCATCAATCGTTGTCAGTCATCAATCGTTGTCAGTCATCAATCGTTGACAGCCATCAATCGTTGTCAGTCATATATCGTTGACAGTCATCAATCGTTGACAGCCATCAATCGTTGACAGCCATCAATCGTTGACAGTCATCAATCGTTGACAGTCATCAATCGTTGACAGCCATCAATCGTTGACAGCCATCAATCGTTGTCAGTCATCAATCGTTGACAGTCATCAATCGTTGTCAGTCATCAGTCGTTGACAGCCATCAATCGTTGACGGCCATCAATCGTTGACAGCCATCAATCGTTTACACGCATCAATCGTTGACAATCCTCAATCGTTGATAGTCATCAATCGTTGACAGCCATCAATTGTTGACAGCCATCAATCGTTGACAGCCATCAATTGTTGACAGCCGTCAATCGTTTACACGCATCAATCGTTGACAGTCCTCAATCGTTGATAGTCATCAATCGTTGACAGCCATCAATCGTTGACAGCCATCAATTTTTGACAGCCATCAATCGTTTACACGCATCAATTGTTGACAGCCATCAATTGTTGACAGCCATCAATTGTTGACAGCCATCAATCGTTTACACGCATCAATCGTTGACAGTCCGCAATCGTTGATAGTCATCAATCGTTGACAGCCATCAATTGTTGACAGCCATCAATCGTTGACAGCCATCAATTGTTGACAGCCGTCAATCGTTTACACGCATCAATCTTTGACAGTCCTCAATCGTTGATAGTCATCAATCGTTGACAGTCCTCAATCGTTGATAGTCATCAATCGTTGACAGCCATCAATTGTTGACAGCCATCAATCGTTTACACGCATCAATCGTAGACAGTCCTCAATCGTTGACAGCCATCAATTGTTGACAGCCATCAATCGTTGACAGCCATCAATTGTTGACAGCCATCAATCGTTTACACGCATCAATCGTTGACAGTCCTCAATCGTTGACAGTCCTCAATCGTTGATAGTCATCAATCGTTGACAGCCATCAATTGTTGACAGCCATCAATCGTTGACAGCTATCAATTGTTGATAGCCATCAATCGTTTACACGCATCAATCGTTGACAGCCCTCAATCGTTGATAGTCATCAATCGTTGACAGCCATCAATTGTTGACAGCCATCAATCGTTGACAGCCATCAATTGTTGATAGCCATCAATCGTTTACACGCATCAATCGTTGTCAGTCCTCAATCGTTGATAGTCATCAATCGTTGACAGCCATCAATTGTTGACAGCCATCAATCGTTGACAGCCATCAATCGTTGACAGCCATCAATCGTTGACAGCCATCAATTGTTGACAGCCATCAATCGTTGACAGCCATCAATTGTTGACAGCCATCAATCGTTTACACGCATCAATCGTTGTCAGTCCTCAATCGTTGATAGTCATCAATCGTTGACAGCCATCAATTGTTGACAGCCATCAATCGTTGACAGCCATCAATTGTTGACAGCCGTCAATCGTTGACAGCCATCAATTGTTGACAGCCATCAATCGTTTACACGCTTCAATCGTTGTCAGTCCTCAATCGTTGATAGTCATCAATCGTTGACAGCTATCAATTGTTGACAGCTATCAATTGTTGATAGCCATCAATCGTTGACAGCCATCAATTGTTGACAGCCATCAATCGTTGACAGCTATCAATTGTTGATAGCCATCAATCGTTTACACGCATCAATCGTTGACAGCCCTCAATCGTTGATAGTCATCAATCGTTGACAGCCATCAATTGTTGACAGCTATCAATTGTTGATAGTCATCAATCGTTGACAGCCATCAATTGTTGACAGCCATCAATCGTTGACAGCTATCAATTGTTGATAGCCATCAATCGTTTACACGCATCAATCGTTGACAGCCCTCAATCGTTGATAGTCATCAATCGTTGACAGCCATCAATTGTTGACAGCCATCAATCGTTGACAGCTATCAATTGTTGATAGCCATCAATCGTTTACACGCATCAATCGTTGTCAGTCCTCAATCGTTGATAGTCATCAATCGTTGACAGCCATCAATTGTTGACAGCCATCAATCGTTGACAGCCATCAATCGTTGACAGCCATCAATCGTTGACAGCCATCAATTGTTGACAGCCATCAATCGTTGACAGCCATCAATTGTTGACAGCCATCAATCGTTTACACGCAAAATCGTTGTCAGTCCTCAATCGTTGATAGTCATCAATCGTTGACAGCCATCAATTGTTGACAGCCATCAATCGTTGACAGCCATCAATTGTTGACAGCCATCAATCGTTGACAGCCATCAATTGTTGACAGCCATCAATCGTTTACACGCTTCAATCGTTGTCAGTCCTCAATCGTTGATAGTCATCAATCGTTTACACGCATCAATCGTTGATAGTCCTCAATCGTTGACAGCCATCAATTGTTGACAGCCATCAATCGTTGACAGCTATCAATTGTTGACAGCCATCAATCGTTGACAGCCATCAATTGTTGACAGCCATCAATCGTTGACAGCCATCAATTGTTGACAGCCATCAATCGTTTACACGCATCAATCGTTGTCAGTCCTCAATCGTTGATAGTCATCAATCGTTGACAGCCATCAATTGTTGACAGCCATCAATCGTTGACAGCCATCAATTGTTGACAGCCGTCAATCGTTGACAGCCATCAATTGTTGACAGCCATCAATCGTTTACACGCTTCAATCGTTGTCAGTCCTCAATCGTTGATAGTCATCAATCGTTTACACGCATCAATCGTTGATAGTCATCAATCGTTGACAGCCATCAATTGTTGACCGCCATCAATCGTTGACAGCCATCAATTGTTGACAGCCATCAATCGTTTACACGCATCAATCGTTGTCAGTCCTCAATCGTTGATAGTCATCAATCGTTGACAGCCATAAATTGTTGACAGCCATCAATCGTTTACACGCATCAATTGTTGACAGCCATCAATCGTTTACACGCATCAATCGTTGTCAGTCCTCAATCGTTGATAGTCATCAATCGTTGACAGCCATCAATGGTTGACAGCCATCAATCGTTGACAGCCATCAATCGTTGACAGCCATCAATTGTTGACAGCCATCAATTGTTGACAGCCATCAATCGTTTACACGCATCAATCGTTGTCAGTCCTCAATCGTTGATAGTCATCAATCGTTGACAGCCATCAATTGTTGACAGCCATCAATTGTTGACAGCCATCAATCGTTTACACGCATCAATCGTTGACAGTCCTCAATCGTTGATAGTCATCAATCGTTGACAGCCATCAATTGTTTACACGCATCAATCGTTGACAGCCATCAATCGTTGACAGCCATCAATTGTTGACAGCCATCAATCGTTTACACGCATCAATCGTTGACAGTCCTCAATCGTTGATAGTCATCAATCGTTGACAGCCATCAATTGTTGACAGCCATCAATCGTTGACAGCCATCAATTGTTGACAGCCATCAATCGGTTACACGCATCAATCGTTGTCAGTCCTCAATCGTTGATAGTCATCAATCGTTGACAGCCATCAATTGTTGACAGCCATCAATCGTTGACAGCCATCAATTGTTGACAGTCCTCAATCGTTTACACGCATCAATCGTTGACAGTCCTCAATCGTTGATAGTCATCAATCGTTGACAGCCATCAATTGTTGACAGCCATAAATTGTTGACAGCCATCAATCGTTGACAGCCATCAATCGTTTACACGCATCAATCGTTGTCAGTCCTCAATCGTTGATAGTCATCAATCGTTGACAGCCATCAATTGTTGACAGCCATCAATCGTTGACAGCCATCAATTGTTGACAGCCATCAATCGGTTACACGCATCAATCGTTGTCAGTCCTCAATCGTTGATAGTCATCAATCGTTGACAGCCATCAATTGTTGACAGCCATCAATCGTTGACAGCTATCAATTGTTGACAGTCCTCAATCGTTTACACGCATCAATCGTTGACAGTCCTCAATCGTTGATAGTCATCAATCGTTGACAGCCATCAATTGTTGACAGCCATCAATCGTTGACAGCCATCAATTGTTGACAGTCCTCAATCGTTTACACGTATCAATCGTTGTCAGTCCTCAATCGTTGATAGTCATCAATCGTTGACAGCCATCAATTGTTGACAGCCATCAATCGTTGACAGCCATCAATTGTTGACAGCCATCAATCGTTTACATGCATCAATCGTTAACAGTCCTCAATCGTTGATAGGCATCAATCGTTGACAGCCATCAATTGTTGACAGCCATCAATCGTTGACAGCCATCAATTGTTGACAGCCATCAATCGTTTACACGCATCAATCGTTGACAGTCCTCAATCGTTGATAGTCATCAATCGTTGACAGCCATCAATTGTTGACAGCCATCAATCGTTGACAGCCATCGATTGTTGACAGCCATCAATCGTTTACACGCATCAATCGTTAACAGTCCTCAATCGTTGATAGTCATCAATCGTTGACAGCCATCAATTGTTGACAGCCATCAATCGTTGACAGCCATCAATTGTTGACAGCCATCAATCGTTTACACGCATCAATCGTTGACAGTCCTCAATCGTTGATAGTCATCAATCGTTGACAGTCATCAATCGTTGACAGCCATCAATCGTTGACAGCCATCAATCGTTGTCAGTCATCAATCGTTGACAGTCATCAATCGTTGTCAGTCATCAGTCGTTGACAGCCATCAATCGTTGACAGCCATCAATCGTTGACAGCCATCAATCGTTTACACGCATCAATCGTTGACAATCCTCAATCGTTGATAGTCATCAATCGTTGACAGCCATCAATTGTTGACAGCCATCAATCGTTGACAGCCATCAATTGTTGACAGCCATCAATCGTTTACACGCATCAATCGTTGACTGTCCTCAATCGTTGATAGTCATCAATCGTTGATAGTCATCAATCGTTGACAGCCATCAATCGTTGACAGCCATCAATTGTTGACAGCCATCAATCGTTTACACGCATCAATCGTTGACAGCCATCAATCGTTGTCAGTCATCAATCGTTGACAGTCATCAATCGTTGTCAGTCATCAGTCGTTGACAGCCATCAATCGTTGACAGCCATCAATCGTTGACAGCCATCAATCGTTTACACGCATCAATCGTTGACAATCCTCAATCGTTGATAGTCATCAATCGTTGACAGCCATCAATTGTTGACAGCCATCAATCGTTTACACGCATCAATCGTTGACAGTCCTCAATCGTTGATAGTCATCAATCGTTGATAGTCATCAATCGTTGACAGCCATCAATCGTTGACAGCCATCAATTGTTGACAGCCATCAATCGTTTACACGCATCAATCGTTGACAGTCCTCAATCGTTGATAGTCATAAATCGTTGAGAGCCATCAATTGTTGACAGCCATCAATCGTTGACAGCCATCAATTGTTGACAGCCATCAATCGTTGACAGCCATCAATTGTTGACAGCCATCAATCGTTTACACGCATCAATCGTTGTCAGTCCTCAATCGTTGATAGTCATCAATCGTTGACAGCCATCAATTGTTGACAGCCATCAATCGTTGACAGCCATCAATTGCTGACAGTCATCAATCGTTGACAGCCATCAATTGTTGACAGCCATCAATCGTTTACACGCATCAATCGTTGTCAGTCCTCAATCGTTGATAGTCATCAATCGTTGACAGCCATCAATCGTTTACACGCATCAATCGTTGACAGTCCTCAATCGTTGATAGTCATCAATCGTTGACAGCCATCAATTGTTGACAGCCATCAATCGTTGACAGCCATCAATTGTTGACAGCCATCAATTGTTGACAGCCATCAATCGTTTACACGCATCAATCGTTGACAGTCCTCAATCGTTGATAGTCATCAATCGTTGACAGCCATCAATTGTTGACAGCCATCAATCGTTGTCAGCCATCAATTGTTGACAGCCATCAATCGTTTACACGCATCAATCGTTGACAGTCCTCAATCGTTGATAGTCATCAATCGTTGACAGCCATCAATTGTTGACAGCCATCAATCGTTGACAGCCATCAATTGTTGACAGCCATCAATCGTTTACACGCATCAATCGTTGACAGTCCTCAATCGTTGATAGTCATCAATCGTTGACAGCCATCAATTGTTGACAGCCATCAATCGTTGACAGCCATCAATTGTTGACAGCCATCAATCGTTTACACGCATCAATCGTTGACAGTCCTCAATCGTTGATAGTCATCAATCGTTGATAGTCATCAATCGTTGACAGCCATCAATCGTTGACAGCCATCAATTGTTGACAGCCATCAATCGTTTACACGCATCAATCGTTGACAGTCCTCAATCGTTGACAGCCATCAATCGTTGACAGCCATCAATCGTTGTCAGTCATCAATCGTTGACAGTCATCAATCGTTGTCAGTCATCAGTCGTTGACAGCCATCAATCGTTGACAGCCATCAATCGCTGACAGCCATCAATCGTTTACACGCATCAATCGTTGACAATCCTCAATCGTTGATAGTCATCAATCGTTGACAGCCATCAATTGTTGACAGCCATCAATCGTTGACAGCCATCAATTGTTGACAGCCATCAATCGTTTACACGCATCAATCGTTGACAGTCCTCAATCGTTGATAGTCATCAATCGTTGATAGTCATCAATCGTTGACAGCCATCAATCGTTGACAGCCATCAATTGTTGACAGCCATCAATCGTTTACACGCATCAATCGTTGACAGTCCTCAATCGTTGATAGTCATAAATCGTTGAGAGCCATCAATTGTTGACAGCCATCAATCGTTGACAGCCATCAATCGTTGACAGCCATCAATTGTTGACAGCCATCAATCGTTTACACGCATCAATCGTTGTCAGTCCTCAATCGTTGATAGTCATCAATCGTTGACAGCCATCAATTGTTGACAGCCATCAATCGTTGACAGCCATCAATTGTTGACAGTCATCAATCGTTGACAGCCATCAATTGTTGACAGCCATCAATCGTTTACACGCATCAATCGTTGTCAGTCCTCAATCGTTGATAGTCATCAATCGTTGACAGCCATCAATCGTTTACACGCATCAATCGTTGACAGTCCTCAATCGTTGATAGTCATCAATCGTTGACAGCCATCAATTGTTGACAGCCATCAATCGTTGACAGCCATCAATTGTTGACAGCCATCAATCGTTTACACGCATCAATCGTTGACAGTCCTCAATCGTTGATAGTCATCAATCGTTGACAGCCATCAATCGTTGTCAGTCATCAATCGTTGATAGTCCTCAATCGTTGATAGTCATCAATCGTTGACAGCCATCAATTGTTGACAGCCATCAATCGTTGACAGCCATCAATTGTTGACAGTCCTCAATCGTTTACACGCATCAATCGTTGACAGTCCTCAATCGTTGATAGTCATCAATCGTTGACAGCCATCAATTGTTGACAGCCATCAATCGTTGACAGCCATCAATTGTTGACAGCCATCCATCGTTGACAGCCATCAATTGTTGACAGCCATCAATCGTTTACACGCATCAATCGTTGACAGTCCTCAATCGTTGATAGTCATCAATCGTTGACAGCCATCAATTGTTGACAGCCATCAATCGTTGACAGCCATCAATTGTTGACAGCCATCAATCGTTTACACGCATCAATCGTTGACAGTCCTCAATCGTTGATAGTCATCAATCGTTGACAGTCATCAATCGTTGACAGCCATCAATCGTTGACAGCCATCAATCGTTGTCAGTCATCAATCGTTGATAGTCCTCAATCGTTGATAGTCATCAATCGTTGACAGCCATCAATTGTTGACAGCCATCAATCGTTGACAGCCATCAATTGTTGACAGTCCTCAATCGTTTACACGCATCAATCGTTGACAGTCCTCAATCGTTGATAGTCATCAATCGTTGACAGCCATCAATTGTTGACAGCCATCAATCGTTGACAGCCATCAATTGTTGACAACCATCAATCGTTTACACGCATCAATCGTTAACAGTCCTCAATCGTTGATAGGCATCAATCGTTGACAGCCATCAATTGTTGACAGCCATCAGTCGTTGACAGCCATCAATTGTTGACAGCCATCAATCGTTTACACGCATCAATCGTTGACAGTCCTCAATCGTTGATAGTCATCAATCGTTGACAGCCATCAATTGTTGACAGCCATCAATCGTTGACAGCCATCAATTGTTGACAGCCATCAATCGTTTACACGCATCAATCGTTGACAGTCCTCAATCGTTGATAGTCATCAATCGTTGACAGCCATCAATTGTTGACAGCCATCAATCGTTGACAGCCATCAATTGTTGACAGCCATCAATCGTTTACACGCATCAATCGTTGACAGTCCTCAATCGTTGATAGTCATCAATCGTTGACAGTCATCAATCGTTGACAGCCATCAATCGTTGACAGCCATCAATCGTTGTCCGTCATCAATCGTTGACAGTCATCAATCGTTGTCAGTCATCAGTCGTTGACAGCCATCAATCGTTGACAGCCATCAATCGTTTACACGCATCAATCGTTGACAATCCTCAATCGTTGATAGTCATCAATCGTTGACAGCCATCAATTGTTGACAGCCATCAATCGTTGACAGCCATCAATTGTTGACAGCCATCAATCGTTTACACGCATCAACCGTTGACAGTCCTCAATCGTTGATAGTCATCATTCGTTGACAGCCATCAATCGTTGACAGCCATCAATTGTTGACAGCCATCAATCGTTTACACGCATCAATCGTTGACAGTCCTCAATCGTTGATAGTCATAAATCGTTGAGAGCCATCAATTGTTGACAGCCATCAATCGTTGACAGCCATCAATTGTTGACAGCCATCAATCGTTGACAGCCATCAATTGTTGACAGCCATTAATCGTTTACACGCATCAATCGTTGTCAGTCCTCAATCGTTGATAGTCATCAATCGTTGACAGCCATCAATTGTTGACAGCCATCAATCGTTGACAGCCATCAATTGTTGACAGTCATCAATCGTTGACAGCCATCAATTGTTGACAGCCATTAATCGTTTACACGCATCAATCGTTGTCAGTCCTCAATCGTTGATAGTCATCAATCGTTGACAGCCATCAATTGTTGACAGCCATCAATCGTTGACAGCCATCAATTGTTGATAGCCATCAATCGTTGACAGCCATCAATTGTTGACAGCCATCAATCGTTTACACGCATCAATCGTTGTCAGTCCTCAATCGTTGATAGTCATCAATCGTTGACAGCCATCAATCGTTGACAGTCCTCAATCGTTGATAGTCATAAATCGTTGAGAGCCATCAATTGTTGACAGCCATCAATCGTTGACAGCCATCAATTGTTGACAGCCATCAATCGTTGACAGCCATCAATTGTTGACAGCCATTAATCGTTTACACGCATCAATCGTTGACAGTCCTCAATCGTTGATAGTCATCAATCGTTGACAGCCATCAATTGTTGACAGCCATCAATCGTTGACAGCCATCAATTGTTGACAGCCATCAATCGTTTACACGCATCAATCGTTGACAGTCCTCAATCGTTGATAGGCATCAACCGTTGACAGCCATTAATTGTTGACAGCCATCAGTCGTTGACAGCCATCAATCGTTGACAGCCATCAATCGTTTACACGCATCAATCGTTGACAGTCCTCAATTGTTGATAGTCATCAATCGTTGACAGCCATCAATTGTTGACAGCCATCAATCGTTGACAGCCATCAATTGTTGACAGCCATCAATCGTTAACACGCATCAATCGTTGACAGTCCTCAATCGTTGATAGTCATCAATCGTTGACAGCCATCAATTTTTGACAGCCATCAATCGTTGACAGCCATCAATTGTTGACAGCCATCAATCGTTTACACGCATCAATCGTTGACAGTCCTCAATCGTTGATAGTCATCAATCGTTGACAGTCATCAATCGTTGACAGCCATCAATCGTTGACAGCCATCAATCGTTGTCAGTCATCAATCGTTGACAGTCATCAATCGTTGTCAGTCATCAGTCGTTGACAGCCATCAATCGTTGACAGCCATCAATCGTTTACACGCATCAATCGTTGACAATCCTCAATCGTTGATAGTCATCAATCGTTGACAGCCATCAATTGTTGACAGCCATCAATCGTTGACAGCCATCAATTGTTGATAGCCATCAATCGTTTACACGCATCAATCGTTGACAGTCCTCAATCGTTGATAGTCATCAATCGTTGACAGCCATCAATCGTTGACAGCCATCAATTGTGACAGCCATCAATCGTTTACACGCATCAATCGTTGACCGTCCTCAATCGTTGATAGTCATAAATCGTTGAGAGCCATCAATTGTTGACAGCCATCAATCGTTGACAGCCATCAATTGTTGACAGCCATCAATCGTTGACAGCCATCAATCGTTGACAGCCATCAATTGTTGACAGCCATCAATCGTTTACACGCATCAATCGTTGTCAGTCCTCAATCGTTGATAGTCATCAATCGTTGACAGCCATCAATTGTTGACAGCCATCAATCGTTGACAGCCATCAATTGTTGACAGTCATCAATCGTTGACAGCCATCAATTGTTGACAGCCATCAATCGTTTACACGCATCAATCGTTGTCAGTCCTCAATCGTTGATAGTCATCAATCGTTGACAGCCATCAATCGTTGATAGTCATCCATCGTTGACAGCCATCAATTGTTGATAGCCATCAATCGTTGACAGCCATCAATTGTTGACAGCCATCAATCGTTTACACGCATCAATCGTTGTCAGTCCTCAGTCGTTGATAGTCATCAATCGTTGACAGCCATCAATCGTTGATAGTCATCAATCGTTGACAGCCATCAATTGTTGACAGCCATCAATCGTTGACAGCCATCAATTGTTGACAGCCATCAATCGTTGATAGTCATCAATCGTTGACAGCCATCAATTGTTGACAGCCATCAATCGTTTACACGCATCAATCGTTGACAGTCCTCAATCGTTGATAGTCATCAATCGTTGACAGCCATCAATTGTTGACAGCCATCAATCGTTGACAGCCATCAATTGTTGACAGCCATCAATCGTTTACACGCATCAATCGTTGACAGTCCTCAATCGTTGATAGTCATCAATCGTTGACAGCCATCAATTGTTGACAGCCATCAATCGTTGACAGCCATCAATTGTTGACAGCCATCAATCGTTTACACGCATCAATCGTTGACAGTCCTCAATCGTTAATAGTCATCAATCGTTGACAGCCATCAATTGTTGACAGCCATCAATCGTTGACAGCCATCAATTGTTGACAGCCATCAATCGTTTACACGCATCAATCGTTGACAGTCCTCAATCGTTGATAGCCATCAATTGTTGACAGCCATCAATCGTTGACAGCCATCAATTGTTGACAGCCATCAATCGTTTACACGCATCAATCGTTGACAGTCCTCAATCGTTGACAGTCCTCAATCGTTGATAGTCATCAATCGTTGACAGCCATCAATTGTTGACAGCCATCAATCGTTGACAGCCATCAATTGTTGACAGCCATCAATCGTTTACACGCATCAATCGTTGACAGCCCTCAATCGTTGATAGTCATCAATCGTTGACAGCCATCAATTGTTGACAGCAATCAATCGTTGACAGCCATCAATTGTTGACAGCCATCAATCGTTTACACGCATCAATCGTTGTCAGTCCTCAATCGTTGATAGTCATCAATCGTTGACAGCCATCAATTGTTGACAGCCATCAATCGTTGACAGCCATCAATTGTTGACAGCCATCAATCGTTGACAGCCATCAATTGTTGACAGCCATCAATCGTTTACACGCATCAATCGTTGTCAGTCCTCAATCGTTGACAGTCCTCAATCGTTGACAGCCATCAATCGTTTACACGCATCAATCGTTGACAGTCCTCAATCATTGACAGCCATCAATCGTTGACAGCCATCAATCGGTTACACGCATCAATCGTTGACAGTCCTCAATCGTTGACAGCCATCAATCGTTGACAGCCATCAATTGTTGACAGCCATCAATCGTTGACAGCCATCAATTGTTGACAGCCATCAATTGTTGACAGCCATCAATCGTTGACAGCCATCAATTGTTGACAGCCATCAATCGTTTACACGCATCAATCGTTGAGAGCCATCAATTGTTGACAGCCATCAATCGTTGGCAGCCATCAATCGTTTACAGTCATCAATCGTTGACCGCCATCAATCGTTGACAGCAATCAATCGTTGACAGCCATCAATCGGTGACAGTCATCAATCGTTGACAGCCATCAATCGTTGACAGCCATCAATCGTTGACAGCCATCAATTGTTGACAGCCATCAATCGTTTATACGCATCAATCGTTGACAGTCCTCAATCGTTGATAGTCATCAATCGTTGACAGCCATCAATTGTTGACAGCTATCAATCGTTGACAGCCATCAATTGTTGACAGCCATCAATCGTTTACACGCATCAATCGTTGACAGTCCTCAATCGTTGATAGTCATCAATCGTTGACAGTCCTCAATCGTTGATAGTCATCAATCGTTGACAGCCATCAATTGTTGACAGCCATCAATCGTTGACAGCCATCAATCGTTGACAGTCCTCAATCGTTGACAGCCATCAATCGTTTACACGCATCAATCGTTGACAGTCCTCAATCGTTGACAGCCATCAATCGTTTACACGCATCAATCGTTGACAGTCCTCAATCGTTGTCAGTCCTCAATCGTTGATAGTCCTCAATCGTTGACAGCCATCCATCGTTGACAGCCATCAATTGCTGACAGCCATCAATCGTTTACACGCATCAATCGTTGACAGCCATCCATCGTTGACAGCCATCAATTGTTGACAGCCATCAATCGTTGACAGCCATCAATTGTTGACAGTCATCAATCGTTGACAGCCATCATTTGTTGACAGCCATCAATCGTTGACAGTCATCAATCGTTGACAGCCATCAATCGTTGACAGCCATCAATCGTTGACAGCCATCATTTGTTGACAGCCATCAATCGTTTACACGCATCAATCGTTGACAGTCCTCAATCGTTGATAGTCATCAATCGTTGACAGCCATCAATTGTTGACAGCCATCAATCGTTGACAGCCATCAATTGTTGACAGCCATCAATCGTTTACACGCATCAATCGTTGACAGTCCTCAATCGTTGATAGTCATCAATCGTTGACAGCCATCAATTGTTGACAGCCATCAATCGTTGACAGCCATCAATTGTTGACAGCCATCAATCGGTTACACGCATCAATCGTTGACAGTCCTCAATCGTTGATAGTCATCAATCGTTGACAGCCATCAATTGTTGACAGCCATCAATCGTTGACAGCCATCAATTGTTGACAGCCATCAATCGGTTACACGCATCAATCGTTGACAGTCCTCAATCGTTGATAGTCATCAATCGTTGACAGCCATCAATTGTTGACAGCCATCAATCGTTGACAGCCATCAATTGTTGATAGTCATCAATCGTTGACGGCCATCAATTGTTGACAGCCATCAATCGGTTACACGCATCAATCGTTGAGAGTCCTCAATCGTTGATAGTCATCAATCGTTGACGGCCATCAATCGTTGACAGTCCTCAATCGTTGATAGTCATCAATCGTTGACAGCCATTAATTGTTGACAGCCATCAATCGTTGACAGCCATCAATTGTTGACAGCCATCAATCGTTGAGAGCCATCAATCGTTGACAGCCATCAATTGTTGACCGCCATCAATCGTTTACACGCATCAATCGTTGACAGCCATCCATCGTTGACAGCCATCAATTGTTGACAGCCATCAATCGTTGACAGCCATCAATTGTTGACAGCCATCAATCGTTGACAGCCATCAATTGTTGACAGCCATCAATTGTTGACAGCCATCAATCGTTTACACGCATCAATCGTTGACAGCCATCCATCGTTGACAGCCATCAATTGTTGACAGCCATCAATCGTTGACAGCCATAAATTGTTGACAGCCATCAATCGTTGACAGCCATCAATCGTTGACAGCCATCAATTGTTGACAGCCATCAATCGTTGACAGCCATCAATTGTTGACAGCCATCAATTGTTGACAGCCATCAATCGTTTACACGCATCAATCGTTGACAGCCATCCATCGTTGACAGCCATCAATTGTTGACAGCCATCAATCGTTGACAGCCATCAATCGTTGACAGTCATCAATCGTCGACAGCCATCAATCGTTGACAGCCATCAATTGTTGACAGCCATCAATCGTTTACACGCATCAATCGTTGACAGTCCTCAATCGTTGATAGTCATCAATCGCTGACAGCCATCAATTGTTGACAGCCATCAATCGTTTACACGCATCAATCGTTGACAGCCATCAATTGTTGACAGCCATCAGTCGTTGACAGCCATCAATTGTTGACAGCCATCAATCGTTGTCAGCCATCAATTGTCGACAGCCATCAATCGTTTACACGCATCAATAGTTTACACACATCAATCGTTGTCAGTCCTCAATCGTTGATAGTCATCAATCGTTGACAGCCATCAATTGTTGACAGCCATCAATCGTTGACAGCCATCAATTGTTGACAGCCATCCATCGTTTACACGCATCAATAGTTTACACGCATCAATCGTTGTCAGTCCTCAATCGTTGATAGTCATCAATCGTTGACAGCCATCAATTGTTGACAGCCATCAATCGTTGACAGCCATCAATCGTTGACAGCCATCAATCGCTGACAGCCATCAATCGTTGACAGTCATCAATCGTTGTCAGTCATCAATCGTTGACAATCATCAATCGTTGTCAGCCATCAATCGTTGTTAGTCATCAATCGTTGACAGTCATCAATCGTTGACAGCCATCAATCGTTGACAGCCATCAATCGTTGACAGTCATCAATCGTTGTCAGTTATCAATCGTTGACAGTCATCAATCGTTGTCAGTCATCAATCGTTGTCAGTTATCAATCGTTGACAGTCATCAATCGTTGTCAGTCATCAATCGTTGTCAGTCATCAATCGTTGACAGTCATCAATCGTTGTCAGTCATCAATCGTTGTCAGCCATCAATCGTTGTCAGTCATCAATCGTTGACGGTCATCAATCGTTGACAGCCATCAATCGTTGACGGCCATGAATCGTTGACAGCCATCAATCGTTGACAGCCATCAATTGTTGACAGCCATCAATCGTTGACAGCCATCAATTGTTGACAGCCATCAATTGTTGACAGCCATCAATCGTTTACACGCATCAATCGTTGACAGCCATCCATCGTTGACAGCCATCAATTGTTGACAGCCATCAATCGTTGACAGCCATCAATCGTTGACAGTCATCAATCGTCGACAGCCATCAATCGTTGACAGCCATCAATTGTTGACAGCCATCAATCGTTTACACGCATCAATCGTTGACAGTCCTCAATCGTTGATAGTCATCAATCGCTGACAGCCATCAATTGTTGACAGCCATCAATCGTTGACAGCCATCAATTGTTGACAGCCATCAATCGTTTACACGCATCAATCGTTGACAGCCATCAATTGTTGACAGCCATCAGTCGTTGACAGCCATCAATTGTTGACAGCCATCAATCGTTGTCAGCCATCAATTGTCGACAGCCATCAATCGTTTACACGCATCAATAGTTTACACGCATCAATCGTTGTCAGTCCTCAATCGTTGATAGTCATCAATCGTTGACAGCCATCAATTGTTGACAGCCATCAATCGTTGACAGCCATCAATTGTTGACAGCCATCCATCGTTTACACGCATCAATAGTTTACACGCATCAATCGTTGTCAGTCCTCAATCGTTGATAGTCATCAATCGTTGACAGCCATCAATTGTTGACAGCCATCAATCGTTGACAGCCATCAATCGTTGACAGCCATCAATCGCTGACAGCCATCAATCGTTGACAGTCATCAATCGTTGTCAGTCATCAATCGTTGACAATCATCAATCGTTGTCAGCCATCAATCGTTGTTAGTCATCAATCGTTGACAGTCATCAATCGTTGACAGCCATCAATCGTTGACAGCCATCAATCGTTGACAGTCATCAATCGTTGTCAGTTATCAATCGTTGACAGTCATCAATCGTTGTCAGTCATCAATCGTTGTCAGTCATCAATCGTTGACAGTCATCAATCGTTGTCAGTCATCAATCGTTGTCAGTCATCAATCGTTGACAGTCATCAATCGTTGTCAGTCATCAATCGTTGTCAGCCATCAATCGTTGTCAGTCATCAATCGTTGACGGTCATCAATCGTTGACGGTCATCAATCGTTGACGGCCATGAATCGTTGACGGCCATCAATCGTTGACAGTCATCAATCGTTGACAGTCATCAATCGTTGACAGTCATCAATCGTTGACAGTCATCAATCGTTGACAGTCATCAATCGTTGACAGCCATCAATCGTTGACAGCCATCAATCGTTGACAGCCATCAATCGTTGACAGCCATCAATCGCTGACAGCCATCAATCGTTGACAGTCATCAATCGTTGTCAGTCATCAATCGTTGACAATCATCAATCGTTGTCAGCCATCAATCGTTGTTAGTCATCAATCGTTGACAGTCATCAATCGTTGACAGCCATCAATCGTTGTCAGTCATCAATCGTTGTCAGCCATCAATCGTTGTCAGTCATCAATCGTTGACGGTCATCAATCGTTGACAGCCATCAATCGTTGACGGCCATGAATCGTTGACAGCCATCAATCGTTGACAGTCATCAATCGTTGACAGTCATCAAGCGTTGACAGTCATCAATCGTTGACAGTCATCAATCGTTGACAGTCATCAATCGTTGACAGCCATCAATCGTTGACAGCCATCAGTCGTTGTCAGTCATCAATCGTTGACAGTCATCAATCGTTGTCAGTCATCAATCGTTGACAGCCATCAATCGTTGACAGCCATCAATCGTTGACAGTCATCAATCGTTGTCAGTCATCAATCATTGACAGTCATCAATCGTTGACAGCCATCAATCGTTGACAGCCATCAATCGTTTACACGCATCAATCGTTGACAGTCATCAATCGCTGACAGTCATCAATCGTTGTCAGTCATCAATCGTTGACAATCATCAATCGTTGTCAGCCATCAATCGTTGTCAGTCATCAATCGTTGACAGTCATCAATCGTTGACAGCCATCAATCGTTGTCAGTTATCAATCGTTGACAGTCATCAATCGTTGTCAGTCATCAATCGTTGTCAGTCATCAATCGTTGACAGTCATCAATCGTTGTCAGTCATCAATCGTTGTCAGTCATCAATCGTTGACAGCCATCAATCGTTGTCAGTCATCAATCGTTGACGGTCATCAATCGTTGACAGCCATCAATCGTTGACAGCCAGGAATCGTTGACAGCCATCAATTGTTGACAGCCATCAATCGTTGACAGCCATCAATTGTTGACAGCCATCAATCGTTGACAGCCATCAATCGTTGACAGCCATCAATTGTTGACAGCCATCAATCGTTGACAGTCATCAATCGTTGACAGTCATCAATCGTTGACAGCCATCAGTCGTTGTCAGTCATCAATCGTTGACAGTCATCAATCGTTGTCAGTCATCAATCGTTGACAGCCATCAATCGTTGACAGCCATCAATCGTTGACAGTCATCAATCGTTGTCAGTCATCAATCATTGACAGTCATCAATCGTTGACAGCCATCAATCGTTGACAGCCATCAATCGTTTACACGCATCAATCGTTGACAGTCATCAATCGTTGACAGTCATCAATCGTTGTCAGTCATCAATCGTTGACAATCATCAATCGTTGTCAGCCATCAATCGTTGTCAGTCATCAATCGTTGACAGTCATCAATCGTTGACAGCCATCAATCGTTGACAGCCATCAATCGTTGACAGTCATCAATCGTTGTCAGTTATCAATCGTTGACAGTCATCAATCGTTGTCAGTCATCAATCGTTGTCAGTCATCAATCGTTGACAGTCATCAATCGTTGTCAGTCATCAATCGTTGTCAGTCATCAATCGTTGACAGCCATCAATCGTTGTCAGTCATCAATCGTTGACGGTCATCAATCGTTGACAGCCATCAATCGTTGACAGCCATGAATCGTTGATAGTCATCAATCGTTGACGGCCATCAATTGTTGACAGCCATCAATCGGTTACACGCATCAATCGTTGAGAGTCCTCAATCGTTGATAGTCATCAATCGTTGACGGCCATCAATCGTTGACAGTCCTCAATCGTTGATAGTCATCAATCGTTGACAGCCATTAATTGTTGACAGCCATCAATCGTTGACAGCCATCAATTGTTGACAGCCATCAATCGTTGAGAGCCATCAATCGTTGACAGCCATCAATTGTTGACCGCCATCAATCGTTTACACGCATCAATCGTTGACAGCCATCCATCGTTGACAGCCATCAATTGTTGACAGCCATCAATCGTTGACAGCCATCAATTGTTGACAGCCATCAATCGTTGACAGCCATCAATTGTTGACAGCCATCAATTGTTGACAGCCATCAATCGTTTACACGCATCAATCGTTGACAGCCATCCATCGTTGACAGCCATCAATTGTTGACAGCCATCAATCGTTGACAGCCATAAATTTTTGACAGCCATCAATCGTTGACAGCCATCAATCGTTGACAGCCATCAATTGTTGACAGCCATCAATCGTTGACAGCCATCAATTGTTGACAGCCATCAATTGTTGACAGCCATCAATCGTTTACACGCATCAATCGTTGACAGCCATCCATCGTTGACAGCCATCAATTGTTGACAGCCATCAATCGTTGACAGCCATCAATCGTTGACAGTCATCAATCGTCGACAGCCATCAATCGTTGACAGCCATCAATTGTTGACAGCCATCAATCGTTTACACGCATCAATCGTTGACAGTCCTCAATCGTTGATAGTCATCAATCGCTGACAGCCATCAATTGTTGACAGCCATCAATCGTTGACATCCATCAATTGTTGACAGCCATCAATCGTTTACACGCATCAATCGTTGACAGCCATCAATTGTTGACAGCCATCAATCGTTGACAGCCATCAATTGTTGACAGCCATCAATCGTTGTCAGCCATCAATTGTCGACAGCCATCAATCGTTTACACGCATCAATAGTTTACACGCATCAATCGTTGTCAGTCCTCAATCGTTGATAGTCATCAATCGTTGACAGCCATCAATTGTTGACAGCCATCAATCGTTGACAGCCATCAATTGTTGACAGCCATCCATCGTTTACACGCATCAATAGTTTACACGCATCAATCGTTGTCAGTCCTCAATCGTTGATAGTCATCAATCGTTGACAGCCATCAATTGTTGACAGCCATCAATCGTTGACAGCCATCAATCGTTGACAGCCATCAATCGCTGACAGCCATCAATCGTTGACAGTCATCAATCGTTGTCAGTCATCAATCGTTGACAATCATCAATCGTTGTCAGCCATCAATCGTTGTTAGTCATCAATCGTTGACAGTCATCAATCGTTGACAGCCATCAATCGTTGACAGCCATCAATCGTTGACAGTCATCAATCGTTGTCAGTTATCAATCGTTGACAGTCATCAATCGTTGTCAGTCATCAATCGTTGTCAGTCATCAATCGTTGACAGTCATCAATCGTTGTCAGTCATCAATCGTTGTCAGTCATCAATCGTTGACAGTCATCAATCGTTGTCAGTCATCAATCGTTGTCAGCCATCAATCGTTGTCAGTCATCAATCGTTGACGGTCATCAATCGTTGACAGCCATCAATCGTTGACAGCCATGAATCGTTGACAGCCATCAATCGTTGACAGTCATCAATCGTTGACAGTCATCAATCGTTGACAGTCATCAATCGTTGACAGTCATCAATCGTTGACAGTCATCAATCGTTGACAGCCATCAATCGTTGACAGCCATCAGTCGTTGTCAGTCATCAATCGTTGACAGTCATCAATCGTTGTCAGTCATCAATCGTTGACAGCCATCAATCGTTGACAGCCATCAATCGTTGACAGTCATCAATCGTTGTCAGTCATCAATCATTGACAGTCATCAATCGTTGACAGCCATCAATCGTTGACAGCCATCAATCGTTTACACGCATCAATCGTTGACAGTCATCAATCGCTGACAGTCATCAATCGTTGTCAGTCATCAATCGTTGACAATCATCAATCGTTGTCAGCCATCAATCGTTGTCAGTCATCAATCGTTGACAGTCATCAATCGTTGACAGCCATCAATCGTTGTCAGTTATCAATCGTTGACAGTCATCAATCGTTGTCAGTCATCAATCGTTGTCAGTCATCAATCGTTGACAGTCATCAATCGTTGTCAGTCATCAATCGTTGTCAGTCATCAATCGTTGACAGCCATCAATCGTTGTCAGTCATCAATCGTTGACGGTCATCAATCGTTGACAGCCATCAATCGTTGACAGCCATGAATCGTTGACAGCCATCAATTGTTGACAGCCATCAATCGTTGACAGCCATCAATTGTTGACAGCCATCAATCGTTGACAGCCATCAATTGTTGACAGCCATCAATCGTTGACAGCCATCAATTGTTGACAGCCATCAATCGTTGACAGTCATCAATCGTTGACAGTCATCAATCGTTGACAGCCATCAATCGTTGACAGCCATCAGTCGTTGTCAGTCATCAATCGTTGACAGTCATCAATCGTTGTCAGTCATCAATCGTTGACAGCCATCAATCGTTGACAGCCATCAATCGTTGACAGTCATCAATCGTTGTCAGTCATCAATCATTGACAGTCATCAATCGTTGACAGCCATCAATCGTTGACAGCCATCAATCGTTTACACGCATCAATCGTTGACAGTCATCAATCGTTGACAGTCATCAATCGTTGTCAGTCATCAATCGTTGACAATCATCAATCGTTGTCAGCCATCAATCGTTGTCAGTCATCAATCGTTGACAGTCATCAATCGTTGACAGCCATCAATCGTTGACAGCCATCAATCGTTGACAGTCATCAATCGTTGTCAGTTATCAATCGTTGACAGTCATCAATCGTTGTCAGTCATCAATCGTTGTCAGTCATCAATCGTTGACAGTCATCAATCGTTGTCAGTCATCAATCGTTGTCAGTCATCAATCGTTGACAGCCATCAATCGTTGTCAGTCATCAATCGTTGACGGTCATCAATCGTTGACAGCCATCAATCGTTGACAGCCATGAATCGTTGACAGCCATCAATTGTTGACAGCCATCAATCGTTGACAGCCATCAATCGTTGACAGCCATCAATTGTTGACAGCCATCAATCGTTGACAGCCATCAATTGTTGACAGCCATCAATTGTTGACAGCCATCAATCGTTTACACGCATCAATCGTTGACAGCCATCCATCGTTGACAGCCATCAATTGTTGACAGCCATCAATCGTTGACAGCCATCAATCGTTGACAGTCATCAATCGTTGACAGTCCTCAATCGTTGATAGTCATCAATCGCTGACAGCCATCAATTGTTGACAGCCATCAATCGTTGACAGCCATCAATTGTTGACAGCCATCAATCGTTTACACGCATCAATCGTTGACAGCCATCAATTGTTGACAGCCATCAATCGTTGACAGCCATCAATTGTTGACAGCCATCAATCGTTGACAGCCATCAATTGTTGACAGCCATCAATCGTTTACACGCATCAATCGTTGACAGCCATCAATTGTTGACAGCCATCAATCGTTGACAGCCATCAATTGTTGACAGCCATCAAACGTTGACAGCCATCAATTGTCGACAGCCATCAATTGTCGACAGCCATCAATCGTTTACACGCATCAATCGTTGTCAGTCCTCAATCGTTGACAGCCATCAATCGTTTACACGCATCAATCGTTGACAGTCCTCAATCGTTGACAGCCATCAATCGTTGACAGCCATCAATCGTTGACAGCCATCAGTCGTTGTCAGTCATCAATCGTTGACAGTCATCAATCGTTGTCAGTCATCAATCGTTGACAGCCATCAATCGTTGACAGCCATCAATCGTTGACAGTCATCAATCGTTGTCAGTCATCAATCATTGTCAGTCATCAATCATTGACAATCATCAATCGTTGACAGCCATCAATCGTTGACAGCCATCAATCGTTTACACGCATCAATCGTTGACAGTCATCAATCGTTGTCAGTCATCAATCGTTGACAATCATCAATCGTTGTCAGCCATCAATCGTTGTCAGTCATCAATCGTTGACAGTCATCAATCGTTGACAGCCATCAATCGTTGACAGCCATCAATCGTTGACAGTCATCAATCGTTGTCAGTTATCAATCGTTGACAGTCATCAATCGTTGTCAGTCATCAATCGTTGTCAGTCATCAATCGTTGACAGTCATCAATCGTTGTCAGTCATCAATCGTTGTCAGTCATCAATCGTTGACAGCCATCAATCGTTGTCAGTCATCAATCGTTGACGGTCATCAATCGTTGACAGCCATCAATCGTTGACAGCCATGAATCGTTGACAGCCATCAATTGTTGACAGCCATCAATCGTTGACAGCCATCAATTGTCGACAGCCATCAATTGTCGACAGCCATCAATCGTTTACACGCATCAATCGTTGTCAGTCCTCAATCGTTGACAGTCCTCAATCGTTGATAGTCATCAATCGCTGACAGCCATCAATTGTTGACAGCCATCAATCGTTGACAGCCATCAATTGTTGACAGCCATCAATCGTTTACACGCATCAATCGTTGACAGCCATCAATTGTTGACAGCCATCAATCGTTGACAGCCATCAATTGTTGACAGCCATCAATCGTTGACAGCCATCAATTGTCGACAGCCATCAATTGTCGACAGCCATCAATCGTTTACACGCATCAATCGTTGTCAGTCCTCAATCGTTGACAGTCCTCAATCGTTGACAGCCATCAATCGTTTACACGCATCAATCGTTGACAGTCCTCAATCATTGACAGCCATCAATCGTTGACAGCCATCAATCGGTTACACGCATCAATCGTTGACAGTCCTCAATCGTTGACAGCCATCAATCGTTTACACGCATCAATCGTTGACAGCCATCCATCGTTGACAGCCATCAATCGTTGACAGCCATCAATTGTTGACAGCCATCAATTGTTGACAGCCATCAATCGTTGACAGCCATCAATTGTTGACAGCCATCAATCGTTTACACGCATCAATCGTTGAGAGCCATCAATTGTTGACAGCCATCAATCGTTGGCAGCCATCAATCGTTTACAGTCATCAATTGTTGACCGCCATCAATCGTTGACAGCAATCAATCGTTGACAGCCATCAATCGGTGACAGTCATCAATCGTTGACAGCCATCAATCGTTGACAGCCATCAATCGTTGACAGCCATCAATTGTTGACAGCCATCAATCGTTTATACGCATCAATCGTTGACAGTCCTCAATCGTT
The DNA here is from genome assembly GCA_963695495.1 of Hololepta plana. NCBI lineage: Eukaryota > Metazoa > Arthropoda > Insecta > Coleoptera > Histeridae > Hololepta > Hololepta plana. The sequence continues at coordinate 864,317 of OY968838.1, read as the reverse complement.
GATAGTCATCAATCGTTGACAGCCATCAATTGTTGACAGCCATCAATCGTTGACAGCCATCAATTGTTGACAGCCATCAATCGTTTACACGCATCAATCGTTGACAGTCCTCAATCGTTGATAGTCATCAATCGTTGACAGTCCTCAATCGTTGATAGTCATCAATCGTTGACAGCCATCAATTGTTGACAGCCATCAATCGTTGACAGCCATCAATCGTTGACAGTCCTCAATCGTTGACAGCCATCAATCGTTTACACGCATCAATCGTTGACAGTCCTCAATCGTTGACAGCCATCAATCGTTTACACGCATCAATCGTTGACAGTCCTCAATCGTTGATAGTCCTCAATCGTTGACAGCCATCCATCGTTGACAGCCATCAATTGCTGACAGCCATCAATCGTTGACAGCCATCAATTGTTGACAGCCATCAATTGTTGACAGCCATCAATCGTTGACAGCCATCAATTGTTGACAGCCAGCAATCGTTTACACGCATCAATCGTTGACAGCCATCCATCGTTGACAGCCATCAATTGTTGACAGCCATCAATCGTTGACAGCCATCAATTGTTGACAGTCATCAATCGTTGACAGCCATCATTTGTTGACAGCCATCAATCGTTGACAGTCATCAATCGTTGACAGCCATCAATCGTTGACAGCCATCATTTGTTGACAGCCATCAATCGTTTACACGCATCAATCGTTGACAGTCATCAATTGTTGACAGCCATCAATCGTTGACAGCCATCAATTGTTGACAGCCATCAATCGGTTACACGCATCAATCGTTGACAGTCCTCAATCGTTGATAGTCATCAATCGTTGACAGCCATCAATTGTTGACAGCCATCAATCGTTGACAGCCATCAATTGTTGACAGCCATCAATCGGTTACATGCATCAATCGTTGACAGTCCTCAATCGTTGACAGCCATCAATTGTTGACAGCCATCAATCGTTGACGGCCATCAATTGTTGACAGCCATCAATCGGTTACACGCATCAATCGTTGAGAGTCCTCAATCGTTGATAGTCATCAATCGTTGACAGCCATCAATTGTTGACAGCCATCAATCGTTTACACGCATCAATCGTTGAGAGCCATCAATTGTTGACAGCCATCAATCGTTGGCAGCCATCAATCGTTTACAGTCATCAATCGTTGACCGCCATCAATCGTTGACAGCAATCAATCGTTGACAGCCATCAATCGGTGACAGTCATCAATCGTTGACAGCCATCAATCGTTGACAGTCATCAATCGTTGACAGCCATCAATTGTTGACAGCCATCACTCGTTTATACGCATCAATCGTTGACAGTCCTCAATCGTTGATAGTCATCAATCGTTGACAGCCATCAATTGTTGACAGCCATCAATCGTTGACAGCCATCAATTGTTGACAGCCATCAATCGTTTACACGCATCAATCGTTGACAGTCCTCAATCGTTGATAGTCATCAATCGTTGACAGTCCTCAATCGTTGATAGTCATCAATCGTTGACAGCCATCAATTGTTGACAGCCATCAATCGTTGACAGCCATCAATCGTTTACACGCATCAATCGTTGACAGTCCTCAATCGTTGACAGCCATCAATCGTTTACACGCATCAATCGTTGACAGTCCTCAATCGTTGTCAGTCCTCAATCGTTGATAGTCCTCAATCGTTGACAGCCATCCATCGTTGACAGCCATCAATTGCTGACAGCCATCAATCGTTGACAGCCATCAATTGTTGACAGCCATCAATTGTTGACAGCCATCAATCGTTGACAGCCATCAATTGTTGACAGCCATCAATCGTTTACACGCATCAATCGTTGACAGCCATCCATCGTTGACAGCCATCAATTGTTGACAGCCATCAATCGTTGACAGCCATCAATTGTTGACAGTCATCAATCGTTGACAGCCATAATTTGTTGACAGCCATCAATCGTTGACAGTCATCAATCGTTGACAGCCATCAATCGTTGACAGCCATCATTTGTTGACAGCCATCAATCGTTTACACGCATCAATCGTTGACAGTCCTCAATCGTTGATAGTCATCAATCGTTGACAGCCATCAATTGTTGACAGCCATCAATCGTTGACAGCCATCAATTGTTGACAGCCATCAATCGTTTACACGCATCAATCGTTGACAGTCCTCAATCGTTGATAGTCATCAATCGTTTACACGCATCAATCGTTGACAGCCATCCATCGTTGACAGCCATCAATTGTTGACAGCCATCAATCGTTGACAGCCATCAATTGTTGACAGTCATCAATCGTTGACAGCCATCATTTGTTGACAGCCATCAATCGTTGACAGTCATCAATCGTTGACAGCCATCAATCGTTGACAGCCATCAATCGTTGACAGCCATCATTTGTTGACAGCCATCAATCGTTTACACGCATCAATCGTTGACAGTCCTCAATCGTTGATAGTCATCAATCGTTGACAGCCATCAATTGTTGACAGCCATCAATCGTTGACAGCCATCAATTGTTGACAGCCATCAATCGTTTACACGCATCAATCGTTGACAGTCCTCAATCGTTGATAGTCATCAATCGTTGACAGCCATCAATTGTTGACAGCCATCAATCGTTGACAGCCATCAATTGTTGACAGCCATCAATCGGTTACACGCATCAATCGTTGACAGTCCTCAATCGTTGATAGTCATCAATCGTTGACAGCCATCAATTGTTGACAGCCATCAATCGTTGACAGCCATCAATTGTTGACAGCCATCAATCGGTTACACGCATCAATCGTTGACAGTCCTCAATCGTTGATAGTCATCAATCGTTGACAGCCATCAATTGTTGACAGCCATCAATCGTTGACAGCCATCAATTGTTGATAGTCATCAATCGTTGACGGCCATCAATTGTTGACAGCCATCAATCGGTTACACGCATCAATCGTTGAGAGTCCTCAATCGTTGATAGTCATCAATCGTTGACGGCCATCAATCGTTGACAGTCCTCAATCGTTGATAGTCATCAATCGTTGACAGCCATTAATTGTTGACAGCCATCAATCGTTGACAGCCATCAATTGTTGACAGCCATCAATCGTTGAGAGCCATCAATCGTTGACAGCCATCAATTGTTGACCGCCATCAATCGTTTACACGCATCAATCGTTGACAGCCATCCATCGTTGACAGCCATCAATTGTTGACAGCCATCAATCGTTGACAGCCATCAATTGTTGACAGCCATCAATCCTTGACAGCCATCAATTGTTGACAGCCATCAATTGTTGACAGCCATCAATCGTTTACACGCATCAATCGTTGACAGCCATCCATCGTTGACAGCCATCAATTGTTGACAGCCATCAATCGTTGACAGCCATAAATTGTTGACAGCCATCAATCGTTGACAGCCATCAATCGTTGACAGCCATCAATTGTTGACAGCCATCAATCGTTGACAGCCATCAATTGTTGACAGCCATCAATTGTTGACAGCCATCAATCGTTTACACGCATCAATCGTTGACAGCCATCCATCGTTGACAGCCATCAATTGTTGACAGCCATCAATCGTTGACAGCCATCAATCGTTGACAGTCATCAATCGTCGACAGCCATCAATCGTTGACAGCCATCAATTGTTGACAGCCATCAATCGTTTACACGCATCAATCGTTGACAGTCCTCAATCGTTGATAGTCATCAATCGCTGACAGCCATCAATTGTTGACAGCCATCAATCGTTGACAGCCATCAATTGTTGACAGCCATCAATCGTTTACACGCATCAATCGTTGACAGCCATCAATTGTTGACAGCCATCAATCGTTGACAGCCATCAATTGTTGACAGCCATCAATCGTTGTCAGCCATCAATTGTCGACAGCCATCAATCGTTTACACGCATCAATAGTTTACACGCATCAATCGTTGTCAGTCCTCAATCGTTGATAGTCATCAATCGTTGACAGCCATCAATTGTTGACAGCCATCAATCGTTGACAGCCATCAATTGTTGACAGCCATCCATCGTTTACACGCATCAATAGTTTACACGCATCAATCGTTGTCAGTCCTCAATCGTTGATAGTCATCAATCGTTGACAGCCATCAATTGTTGACAGCCATCAATCGTTGACAGCCATCAATCGTTGACAGCCATCAATCGCTGACAGCCATCAATCGTTGACAGTCATCAATCGTTGTCAGTCATCAATCGTTGACAATCATCAATCGTTGTCAGCCATCAATCGTTGTTAGTCATCAATCGTTGACAGTCATCAATCGTTGACAGCCATCAATCGTTGACAGCCATCAATCGTTGACAGTCATCAATCGTTGTCAGTTATCAATCGTTGACAGTCATCAATCGTTGTCAGTCATCAATCGTTGTCAGTCATCAATCGTTGACAGTCATCAATCGTTGTCAGTCATCAATCGTTGTCAGTCATCAATCGTTGACAGTCATCAATCGTTGTCAGTCATCAATCGTTGTCAGCCATCAATCGTTGTCAGTCATCAATCGTTGACGGTCATCAATCGTTGACAGCCATCAATCGTTGACAGCCATCAATCGTTGGCAGCCATCAATCGTTTACAGTCATCAATCGTTGACCGCCATCAATCGTTGACAGCCATCAATCGTTGACAGTCATCAATCGTTGACAGTCCTCAATCGTTGATAGTCATCAATCGTTGACAGCCATCAATTGTTGACAGCCATCAATCGTTGACAGCCATCAATCGTTTACACGCATCAATCGTTGACAGTCCTCAATCGTTGATAGTCATCAATCGTTGACAGCCATTAATTGTTGACAGCCATCAATTGTTGACAGCCATCAATCGTTGACAGCCATCAATTGTTGACAGCCATCAATCGGTTACACGCATCAATCGTTGTCAGTCCTCAATCGTTGATAGTCCTCAATCGTTGACAGCCATCCATCGTTGACAGCCATCAATTGCTGACAGCCATCAATCGTTGACAGCCATCAATCGTTGACAGCCATCAATTGTTGACAGCCATCAATCGTTGACGGCCATCAATTGTTGACAGCCATCAATCGGTTACACGCATCAATCGTTGAGAGTCCTCAATCGTTGATAGTCATCAATCGTTGACGGCCATCAATCGTTGACAGTCCTCAATCGTTGATAGTCATCAATCGTTGACAGCCATTAATTGTTGACAGCCATCAATCGTTGACAGCCATCAATTGTTGACAGCCATCAATCGTTGAGAGCCATCAATCGTTGACAGCCATCAATTGTTGACAGCCATCAATCGTTTACACGCATCAATCGTTGACAGCCATCCATCGTTAACAGCCATCAATTGTTGACAGCCATCAATCGTTGACAGCCATCAATTGTTGACAGCCATCAATCGTTGACAGCCATCAATTGTTGACAGCCATCAATTGTTGACAGCCATCAATCGTTTACACGCATCAATCGTTGACAGCCATCCATCGTTGACAGCCATCAATTGTTGACAGCCATCAATCGTTGACAGCCATCAATTGTTGACAGCCATCAATCGTTGACAGCCATCAATCGTTGACAGCCATCAATCGTTGACAGCCATCAATTGTTGACAGCCATCAATTGTTGACAGCCATCAATTGTTGACAGCCATCAATCGTTTACACGCATCAATCGTTGACAGCCATCCATCGTTGACAGCCATCAATTGTTGACAGCCAGCAATCGTTGACAGCCATCAATCGTTGACAGTCATCAATCGTCGACAGCCATCAATCGTTGACAGCCATCAATTGTTGACAGCCATCAATCGTTTACACGCACCAATCGTTGACAGTCCTCAATCGTTGATAGTCATCAATCGCTGACAGCCATCAATTGTTGACAGCCATCAATCGTTGACAGCCATCAATTGTTGACAGCCATCAATCGTTTACACGCATCAATCGTTGACAGCCATCAATTGTTGACAGCCATCAATCGTTGACAGCCATCAATTGTTGACAGCCATCAATCGTTGACAGCCATCAATTGTCGACAGCCATCAATCGTTTACACGCATCAATCGTTGTCAGTCCTCAATCGTTGATAGTCATCAATCGTTGACAGCCATCAATTGTTGACAGCCATCAATCGTTGACAGCCATCAATTGTTGACAGCCATCCATCGTTTACACGCATCAATAGTTTACACGCATCAATCGTTGTCAGTCCTCAATCGATGATAGTCATCAATCGTTGACAGCCATCAATTGTTGACAGCCATCAAATGTTGACAGCCATCAATCGTTGACAGCCATCAATCGTTGACAGCCATCAATCGTTGACAGCCATCAATCGTTGACAGCCATCAATCGTTGACAGCCATCAATCGTTGACAGCCATCAATCGTTGACAGTCATCAATCGTTGTCAGTCATCAATCGTTGACAATCATCAATCGTTGTCAGCCATCAATCGTTGACAGCCATCAATCGTTGACAGCCATCAATCGTTGACAGCCATCAATCGTTGACAGCCATCAATCGTTGACAGCCATCAATCGTTGACAGTCATCAATCGTTGTCAGTCATCAATCGTTGACAATCATCAATCGTTGTCAGCCATCAATCGTTGTCAGTCATCAATCGTTGACAGTCATCAATCGCTGACAGCCATCAATCGTTGACAGCCATCAATCGTTGACAGTCATCAATCGTTGTCAGTTATCAATCGTTTACACGCATCAATCGTTGACAGCCATCCATCGTTGACAGCCATCAATCGGTTACACGCATCAATCGTTGACAGTCCTCAATCATTGACAGCCATCAATCGTTGACAGCCATCAATCGGTTACACGCATCAATCGTTGACAGTCCTCAATCGTTGACAGCCATCAATCGTTTACACGCATCAATCGTTGACAGCCATCCATCGTTGACAGCCATCAATCGTTGACAGCCATCAATTGTTGACAGCCATCAATTGTTGACAGCCATCAATCGTTGACAGCCATCAATTGTTGACAGCCATCAATCGTTTACACGCATCAATCGTTGAGAGCCATCAATTGTTGACAGCCATCAATCGTTGGCAGCCATCAATCGTTTACAGTCATCAATTGTTGACCGCCATCAATCGTTGACAGCAATCAATCGTTGACAGCCATCAATCGGTGACAGTCATCAATCGTTAACAGCCATCAATCGTTGACAGCCATCAATCGTTGACAGCCATCAATTGTTGACAGCCATCAATCGTTTATACGCATCAATCGTTGACAGTCCTCAATCGTTGATAGTCATCAATCGTTGACAGCCATCAATTGTTGACAGCCATCAATCGTTGACAGCCATCAATTGTTGACAGCCATCAATCGTTTACACGCATCAATCGTTGACAGTCCTCAATCGTTGATAGTCATCAATCGTTGACAGTCCTCAATCGTTGATAGTCATCAATCGTTGACAGCCATCAATTGTTGACAGCCATCAATCGTTGACAGCCATCAATCGTTGACAGTCCTCAATCGTTGACAGCCATCAATCGTTTACACGCATCAATCGTTGACAGTCCTCAATCGTTGACAGCCATCAATCGTTTACACGCATCAATCGTTGACAGTCCTCAATCGTTGATAGTCCTCAATCGTTGACAGCCTTCCATCGTTGACAGCCATCAATTGCTGACAGCCATCAATCGTTGACAGCCATCAATTGTTGACAGTCATCAATTGTTGACAGCCATCAATCGTTGACAGCCATCAATTGTTGACAGCCATCAATCGTTTACACGCATCAATCGTTGACAGCCATCCATCGTTGACAGCCATCAATTGTTGACAGCCATCAATCGTTGACAGCCATCAATTGTTGACAGTCTTCAATCGTTGACAGCCATCATTTGTTGACAGCCATCAATCGTTGACAGTCATCAATCGTTGACAGCCATCAATCGTTGACAGCCATCATTTGTTGACAGCCATCAATCGTTTACACGCATCAATCGTTGACAGTCATCAATTGTTGACAGCCATCAATCGTTGACAGCCATCAATTGTTGACAGCCATCAATCGGTTACACGCATCAATCGTTGACAGTCCTCAATCGTTGATAGTCATCAATCGTTGACAGCCATCAATCGTTGACGGCCATCAATTGTTGACAGCCATCAATCGGTTACACGCATCAATCGTTGAGAGTCCTCAATCGTTGATAGTCATCAATCGTTGACAGCCATCAATTGTTGACAGCCATCAATCGTTTACACGCATCAATCGTTGAGAGCCATCAATTGTTGACAGCCATCAATCGTTAGCAGCCATCAATCGTTTACAGTCATCAATCGTTGACCGCCATCAATCGTTGACAGCAATCAATCGTTGACAGCCATCAATCGGTGACAGTCATCAATCGTTGACAGCCATCAATCGTTGACAGCCATCAATCGTTGACAGCCATCAATTGTTGACAGCCATCACTCGTTTATACGCATCAATCGTTGACAGTCCTCAATCGTTGATAGTCATCAATCGTTGACAGCCATCAATCGTTGACAGCCATCAATCGTTGACAGCCATCAATTGTTGACAGCCATCAATCGTTTACACGCATCAATCGTTGACAGTCCTCAATCGTTGATAGTCATCAATCGTTGACAGTCCTCAATCGTTGATAGTCATCAATCGTTGACAGCCATCAATTGTTGACAGCCATCAATCGTTGACAGCCATCAATCGTTTACACGCATCAATCGTTGACAGTCCTCAATCGTTGACAGCCATCAATCGTTTACACGCATCAATCGTTGACAGTCCTCAATCGTTGTCAGTCCTCAATCGTTGATAGTCCTCAATCGTTGACAGCCATCCATCGTTGACAGCCATCAATTGCTGACAGCCATCAATCGTTGACAGCCATCAATTGTTGACAGCCATCAATTGTTGACAGCCATCAATCGTTGACAGCCATCAATTGTTGACAGCCATCAATCGTTTACACGCATCAATCGTTGACAGCCATCCATCGTTGACAGCCATCAATTGTTGACAGCCATCAATCGTTGACAGCCATCAATTGTTGACAGTCATCAATCGTTGACAGCCATCATTTGTTGACAGCCATCAATCGTTGACAGTCATCAATCGTTGACAGCCATCAATCGTTGACAGCCATCATTTGTTGACAGCCATCAATCGTTTACACGCATCAATCGTTGACAGTCCTCAATCGTTGATAGTCATCAATCGTTGACAGCCATCAATTGTTGACAGCCATCAATCGTTGACAGCCATCAATTGTTGACAGCCATCAATCGTTTACACGCATCAATCGTTGACAGTCCTCAATCGTTGATAGTCATCAATCGTTGACAGCCATCAATTGTTGACAGCCATCAATCGTTGACAGCCATCAATTGTTGACAGCCATCAATCGGTTACACGCATCAATCGTTGACAGTCCTCAATCGTTGATAGTCATCAATCGTTGACAGCCATCAATTGTTGACAGCCATCAATCGTTGACGGCCATCAATTGTTGACAGCCATCAATCGGTTACACGCATCAATCGTTGAGAGTCCTCAATCGTTGATAGTCATCAATCGTTGACGGCCATCAATCGTTGACAGTCCTCAATCGTTGATAGTCATCAATCGTTGACAGCCATTAATTGTTGACAGCCATCAATCGTTGACAGCCATCAATTGTTGACAGCCATCAATCGTTGAGAGCCATCAATCGTTGACAGCCATCAATTGTTGACAGCCATCAATCGTTTACACGCATCAATCGTTGACAGCCATCCATCGTTAACAGCCATCAATTGTTGACAGCCATCAATCGTTGACAGCCATCAATTGTTGACAGCCATCAATCGTTGACAGCCATCAATTGTTGACAGCCATCAATTGTTGACAGCCATCAATCGTTTACACGCATCAATCGTTGACAGCCATCCATCGTTGACAGCCATCAATTGTTGACAGCCATCAATCGTTGACAGCCATCAATTGTTGACAGCCATCAATCGTTGACAGCCATCAATCGTTGACAGCCATCAATTGTTGACAGCCATCAATCGTTGACAGCCATCAATTGTTGACAGCCATCAATTGTTGACAGCCATCAATCGTTTACACGCATCAATCGTTGACAGCCATCCATCGTTGACAGCCATCAATTGTTGACAGCCATCAATCGTTGACAGCCATCAATCGTTGACAGTCATCAATCGTCGACAGCCATCAATCGTTGACAGCCATCAATTGTTGACAGCCATCAATCGTTTACACGCACCAATCGTTGACAGTCCTCAATCGTTGATAGTCATCAATCGCTGACAGCCATCAATTGTTGACAGCCATCAATCGTTGACAGCCATCAATTGTTGACAGCCATCAATCGTTTACACGCATCAATCGTTGACAGCCATCAATTGTTGACAGCCATCAATCGTTGACAGCCATCAATTGTTGACAGCCATCAATCGTTGACAGCTATCAATTGTCGACAGCCATCAATCGTTTACACGCATCAATCGTTGTCAGTCCTCAATCGTTGATAGTCATCAATCGTTGACAGCCATCAATTGTTGACAGCCATCAATCGTTGACAGCCATCAATTGTTGACAGCCATCCATCGTTTACACGCATCAATAGTTTACACGCATCAATCGTTGTCAGTCCTCAATCGATGATAGTCATCAATCGTTGACAGCCATCAATTGTTGACAGCCATCAAATGTTGACAGCCATCAATCGTTGACAGCCATCAATCGTTGACAGCCATCAATCGTTGACAGCCATCAATCGTTGACAGCCATCAATCGTTGACAGCCATCAATCGTTGACAGTCATCAATCGTTGTCAGTCATCAATCGTTGACAATCATCAATCGTTGTCAGCCATCAATCGTTGTCAGTCATCAATCGTTGACAGTCATCAATCGTTGACAGCCATCAATCGTTGACAGCCATCAATCGTTGACAGTCATCAATCGTTGTCAGTTATCAATCATTGACAGTCATGAATCGTTGTCAGTCATCAATCGTTGTCAGTCATCAATCGTTGACAGTCATCAATCGTTGTCAGTCATCAATCGTTGTCAGTCATCAATCGTTGACAGTCATCAATCGTTGTCAGTCATCAATCGTTGTCAGCCATCAATCGTTGTCAGTCATCAATCGTTGACGGTCATCAATCGTTGACAGCCATCAATCGTTGACAGCCATGAATCGTTGACAGCCATCAATCGTTGACAGTCATCAATCGTTGACAGTCATCAATCGTTGACAGTCATCAATCGTTGACAGCCATCAATCGTTGACAGCCATCAGTCGTTGTCAGTCATCAATCGTTGACAGTCATCACTCGTTGTCAGTCATCAATCGTTGACAGCCATCAATCGTTGACAGCCATCAATCGTTGACAGTCATCAATCGTTGTCAGTCATCAATCATTGACAGTCATCAGTCGTTGACAGCCATCAATCGTTGACAGCCATCAATCGTTTACACGCATCAATCGTTGACAGTCATCAATCGTTGACAGTCATCAATCGTTGTCAGTCATCAATCGTTGACAATCATCAATCGTTGTCAGCCATCAATCGTTGTCAGTCATCAATCGTTGACAGTCATCAATCGTTGACAGCCATCAATCGTTGACAGCCATCAATCGTTGACAGTCATCAATCGTTGTCAGTTATCAATCGTTGACAGTCATCAATCGTTGACAGTCATCAATCGTTGTCAGTCATCAATCGTTGTCAGTCATCAATCGTTGACAGCCATCAATCGTTGTCAGTCATCAATCGCTGACGGTCATCAATCGTTGACAGCCATCAATCGTTGACAGCCATGAATCGTTGACAGCCATCAATTGTTGACAGCCATCAATCGTTGACAGCCATCAATTGTTGACAGCCATCAATCGTTGACAGCCATCAATCGTTGACAGCCATCAATTGTTGACAGCCATCAATCGTTGACAGCCATCAATTGTTGACAGCCATCAATTGTTGACAGCCATCAATCGTTTACACGCATCAATCGTTGACAGCCATCCATCGTTGACAGCCATCAATTGTTGACAGCCATCAATCGTTGACAGCCATCAATCGTTGACAGTCATCAATCGTCGACAGCCATCAATCGTTGACAGCCATCAATTGTTGACAGCCATCAATCGTTTACACGCATCAATCGTTGACAGTCCTCAATCGTTGATAGTCATCAATCGCTGACAGCCATCAATTGTTGACAGCCATCAATCGTTGACAGCCATCAATTTTTGACAGCCATCAATCGTTTACACGCATCAATCGTTGACAGCCATCAATTGTTGACAGCCATCAATCGTTGACAGCCATCAATTGTCGACAGCCATCAATTGTCGACAGCCATCAATCGTTTACACGCATCAATAGTTTACACGCATCAATCGTTGTCAGTCCTCAATCGTTGAGAGTCATCAATCGTTGACAGCCATCAATTGTTGACAGCCATCAATCGTTGACAGCCATCAATTGTTGACAGCCATCCATCGTTTACACGCATCAATCGTTGTCAGTCCTCAATCGTTGATAGTCATCAATCGTTGACAGCCATCAATTGTTGACAGCCATCAATTGTTGACAGCCATCAATCGTTGACAGCCATCAATCGTTGACAGCCATCAATCGTTGACAGCCATCAATCGTTGACAGTCATCAATCGTTGTCAGTCATCAATCGTTGACAATCATCAATCGTTGTCAGCCATCAATCGTTGTCAGTTATTAATCGTTGACAGTCATCAATCGTTGACAGCCATCAATCGTTGACAGCCATCAATCGTTGACAGTCATCAATCGTTGTCAGTTATCAATCGTTGACAGTCATCAATCGTTGTCAGTCATCAATCGTTGTCAGTCATCAATCGTTGACAGTCATCAATCGTTGTCAGTCATCAATCGTTGTCAGTCATCAATCGTTGACAGTCATCAATCGTTGTCAGTCATCAATCGTTGACAGCCATCAATCGTTGTCAGTCATCAATCGTTGACGGTCATCAATCGTTGACAGCCATCAATCGTTGACAGCCATGAATCGTTGACAGCCATCAATCGTTGACAGTCATCAATCGTTGACAGTCATCAATCGTTGACAGTCATCAATCGTTGACAGTCATCAATCGTTGACAGTCATCAATCGTTGACAGTCATCAATCGTTGACAGCCATCAATCGTTGACAGCCATCAGTCGTTGTCAGTCATCAATCGTTGACAGTCATCAATCGTTGTCAGTCATCAATCGTTGACAGCCATCAATCGTTGACAGCCATCAATCGTTGACAGTCATCAATCGTTCAGTCATCAATCATTGACAGTCATCAATCGTTGACAGCCATCAATCGTTGACAGCCATCAATCGTTGACAGTCATCAATCGTTCAGTCATCAATCATTGACAGTCATCAATCGTTTACACGCATCAATCGTTGACAGTCCTCAATCGTTGATAGTCATCAATCGTTGACAGCCATCAATTGTTGACAGCCATCAATCGTTGACAGCCATCAAACAGATATCTGCATCCGCACATTCTTAATCACTGCTTTTTGCCCTTGTCAATCTATGAAAACATCAAACGTCAATCCGTAGTTGTCATTCTTTTTTTTTCAGATTAGTAGCCCTGCTTGCTTTTAAAATTGAATTTCAACCAAATGTAAGCGCAAAATAAAAAATTTGCGATAGTGACGATACCGCTGGTATGTTGATAAAAAGCGTTTATTATTTCTTACTCTAAATAATCTATAAATCAAAAATCATTCGGCAGCTACAAATTTGTTTTCTGGATGTTTATAACCTCGCCGCCAACCACAGGACATCGCTCAGAGGTGTCGCCTGGCATATTCGTGTGCCGCATCCAACCCCGCCTTTAACAGCGCGTCCCATTCGATAATGTCAACACGTTTTACGCGCAGATCGCAAGCGAATTGCGAATCGATGCCGCTCGATGACACACGACAATTGAATTTCGTCGCGACGCATCGTAACCATTGCGTCGCGTCGAACCGTTCGCTGACGTGATCGCGCGGCACGCAACATCGCGCACGTATCGACCTCTCGGTGAAGGCGACCACCAGCACCGGCAACGTGTCCTTGCACAGTTTGGTGGCACGTTGTAATTGAACCGTGTCGAGGATCGTCGACGAACGCAAATAGTGGACGAGATAATTGCGACCGCTCGCCGTCGATGTGGACGTGTTCGTTTGGATGGCGTTTTGCATCTCGACCTCGATGAAATCTCTAGAAAAATTTAAACACGTTTTAGTTTATAGAATGGGACTTTTTCGATGGGCCCCACACGCTCAGTTCAATTGTACGTTTGCACGATTGGCAGTTCCAAAGACTTTTGGAAGCATAACCTGCACATTGTCTTCAGTTATTCATACAATTGACTGTGCAGTTTTTAATGCAGTTATTTTACGCAGTTAACTGTTCGTTCTCGCTCTCATCAGACATCGTTTCTCTGCCAGGGAACTGACGGAACTGCAGTGAATAACTGAAGGCGTGAAATGACATTCTTAATGGTGCGTCTACACGTGAGAGTTTCTCTTACGTCAGAGCTCTCGGACGTTATTGCGCAGACTCTAGTCATTTGAAACGTATATTCGGATGTCATCGTGCGATATTCGTGTGCTGCTCGTGTTCTACCGTCATCTATTGCACATTGCGCATTCCGATTCGTTGGAAAACTCGCGCGAGAAACTCTCACGCGTAAACGCACCATCATATTCCATTGCGCAGGACTTCTGTCGTCTGTTTGATTACAACTGTGCAATTGAACTGTGCGTGCAGAGCCCCTCTTAAACGTCAGCTAACTTCAAGTTGCTCTTCGCGATCTCCTTGATTCGTTTGGCGATCGTGTTCAATCGGTCGGCGCAGCGTTGCTTCACGAGTAGCGGCAACAGCGTCGAATTATCACCGTCCTCGATATCGAAATGCAATCGACGTCGTAGCGCGGTAACGGCCATCTCGAGCAATTCCGGCTGCAAAGACGATTCATTAGTAAAAAAACATCCGATTGATTCGCTGCACGCCCATCGGTCGGAAAAGTAGCGTTATATGGCTTCGAGTCACCGCAATTTAGCAGTAAAGGCTACCGGTAGTTTGCGATTCATTATGGTGCGTCTACACGTGAAAGTTTCTCACGTCAGACGTCAGAGTTCTCGGACGTTATTGCGCAGACTCAAATGCTTTATCATGCGTATCGGACGTCATCGTGCGATATTCGCGTTCTGTCGTCCTCTATTGCACATTGCGCATTCCGATTCGTTGAAAAACTCGCGCGAGAAACTGTCACGCGTAGACGCACCATTAAGCACATTCGATTACTTTTCCGGCCCGAGGTTGTACGAATCGTAACGAAAAACCTCGTCGATGTTATCGGCGACGCTACGTTCCAGCGCGTCGACGTCTTCCGTCAGTTCGACGCCGTTCCTCGACGCCGCGACGGCTCGCTCGCCCGTCACGCACGTGATCGACGTTTGCGAGCGACTCGTCGACTTCACGTTGACGACTCGGAATTGTCGCAGGTGGCCGGTGTTGAGCGCGTGCGTGCCGCAACATGGTTCACTGAAACAAGAACGAAGAACGTGAATTTTTGTTTTGCAAATTGCGGGTCACACTTGCATCGAAAGGAAACCGGCGCCGTCGTCGATCGTGATCAAACGAATGTCCGTGTCCGGATAAACTTCGCCCGGTATCGTCGTGACGCCGTCCAACGCCAGCAGCTCGTCGACGGTGACGGTACGCGATCGCACCGGCAGGCGGCGATCGATCACCTCGTTTATCGTCGCTTCCAGTCGCTCCACGTCGGCCGCTTTGAATTTGGCGTTGGCGACGTCGTACACGCTCACGTCTAACGTCAATCGGCGACAGGTGACGCTGCTCGACCGTTGACACGCCGCGCCTTTCAAACGTCGCACCGCCGCGTTCAACAGATGCGCGCCGGTATGATTTAACGTCGCGGCAAAGCGACGCGGCGCTTCTATCGCCAAACGACCGCTACGACCGATTACGGAAACGCGCTCCAAGTTAACGCTCGGATTCGTTTGCGACCCCGAAGTCGGATTGTTTCGTTTCGCGTTTGGAGATAACTCTTCGTCGACGAATCGGCCGCGATGTAAGATGACGCCGTCGACGGCGCGAACGGCGTCGATGTCGAGCCGCAATCGCCCGTCGAAACGCATAGTGCCGCGATCGCTTTCCTGCCCGCCGCCGGTCTCGTAGCAATTCGTCCTGTCCAAGACGACGTCGACGTCCACCCCTAACGGCACGGCGCCGCCATCGACGACGCCTCCGTCCGCGTCGTAAACCTGCACGACGCTGGCGTCGAGCGGTGCGTAAACGTATTCGCCGGCGGCGTCGACGGCGCAATCGTACTTGCGTCGATTCTCCGTCGCCAAACGGCCGTCGTAGCCGTTCGTCGTCGCGCGTATCGACGCGTCGTTTTCCGCGCGCGTCCGTTCCCGCAATCGATCGATTTGCCGTCCGAACGCCGTCGCGTCGTAATCGATGCGCAGACACCGGGCCAAGCGGGCGATCGTCTCCCCGTCCAAGCCGTACGTGTCGTACAGTCTGAACACGACGTCGCCGTCGAATCGATCGACGTGCGACAGGATCGACTTGTAAGCGGCGACCAGACCCGAGGGCACGTCGATCGCGTCGAAACCGTGCAATCGGCGATCGGTCGCGACCAGTCGACTCCACTCGGCGGCGGTCGTCGCGCGCTGCGTCTCGTACACGTGCGATTCGTAGTCGATTATTTGACGGACGGCGGCGACGTTTCGCTCGAGTTCCGGATACGCGTCGCCCAGGTCGTCGACGACGTGATCGACGAGGTCGCGCAACAGTCCGGGTCTGTCGAAGCGTTCGCGCGCGACGTGGAAGGATTTGCGCAGGACGCGACGTAATTTTTGGCTGGAAGAGAAAAATCGGCGAATGGGAAGTTTGTCACGCGACCGTCGACGATATCTCACTTCGTTTCCGGTATCATGCCGTCGGCCAAGCAGACGGTTACCATTCGGGCGTGATCGGCCATTATGCGATAATCGGTGTCCGTGCCGTCGACGTCGTGACGGTCGTATCGATTGCCGTAGGGTTTCGCGTGCGGGCAAATCGTTTCGATGGCGCGCATCAATTTCGCGAAGATGTCCGTCTCGTAATTGCTCGCCACGTTCTGCACGACGGATGTTAAACGTTCCAAGCCCATGCCGGTGTCGATGTGCTTCGTCGGCAAGGCCGTTAGCGAACCGTCTGCATTTCTTGAATAGAAAAAACAAACATTAAAACGGGCGTTTAAATACGTACGACCGCTCTCGGAAAAGTAATGGAACATGCTTCATAACTCGCAAACTGTTAGTGCCTCTTATGGGTTACTCGAAGCCATATTTGTCGTTGTGTTTGCATCAGGGTTTTGTAAAGTTTTGTTTGTTACAAAATAATGTTTTAGCGTAAAACGTAAAACAAAATCTTCGTCGAGACGGTGCAAATATCGATATGCGCCAATTGCGTTTTAAACTGACAATGAGGCACTTCAAGTTGATGATTTTGCATCTCATTCAACTTGAGAGTCGTAACAAACGCTTCAATAATGATCGCGAAGACTTTGACGATGATCGATCATGGAGACAAAAAAAGCATCAAATTACCGAAACTAACATTAAAAAATCGCAGTGATTCAACAAGAACAATAAAAAATTGCTATATTGAGTCGCACTAGACATCAGACAGGGAACATCAAAATGTTCAATTAATATTTTAATTGACGCTTTGGGCCTTAAACAAATTCGAATTGGGTACTAATAGTTAAGTCAAATTAGGTTTTTACTTCGGAAAAATTCCGGGAAAGCTGAATTCTTGCATGAACCTTCATATTAATGTCCTTGACAAAGTGTCAAAAGTCCCCATCGATCCGAATTGAGCTAAAGATTTTATATGATGCCAAAGATGGCCAAGAGTGGCTTTTCGATAATATCTCGTTGACGGTCACTTTTATAGGAAAGACACACGTTATCAAAGTTCTAAATTACGAAATTTCCTACAAAAAAGTTATTGTCACCTTTATTCGTAGGAGCAACCGTTTTGAAAATAATTCGAAATAAACAAGTTAACAGCGTCTCCAATTGAGATATTGATACGTTATTATCCTGCCACAGAAATAAAATAAATTTTGATTTGAAATTAGTTTATGACTACACATAATACACTCATAGTTCAACGTACATTTCACAGCGTCTTTGTGCAAAGCTTCTAAATCCTAAAAAACGAGATTCTTCTGGTCTACAAACCACAAGATTTCTACATATTTTTTTTTTTCATATTTTCTGTGGAGAAAATTTGTAACCTATCAAACTTTTTCCACTTTGGAAAGAGATAGTAATAGCAAGAAGCCAAGTCATGTACACATAAACAGGGTAATTCAGCGGTTAGAACCATAAATCACAAAGTTTAATCTTAAGCCACATTCAGGAATCGGTGCATTTCTATGTTATGTGAAAAATTTGAAGCTGCTAATGTTAGTGTAAAACAAGCCGAAAATGCTGGTGATGTTCTTATTATTAAAACAGCAATCAAAGAATCCGACAAAAAAACTAGTATTGCTTCGCCTAAGCGAAGACCTGGATTTGTTACTCATATTGATAAAATCATTTATTTTTTGAAACCTGGAAAAAGAAGAATAGAATCAAAAATGTAATCTTCACAAAGTAGAAGTTCATATCTAAAGTGTAAGGATCATATTTCATTATTGGATGCAATAACAGATTGCGACGCAACTTCAACAATCTTTAACAAAGGCAAAGTTCTTAATCGTTAAAAAAATATTTTTCAAACAAAACCAAACGTGGATTAGGCCTACAGGGGATACCACGTTAAAAAAACGCACCTTTTACTCTACGTGACGTGACGTGGAAGCGAGTACATATTTCATAAGAAGCATAAAGTTTACGACTCTTTATTTCGAATTACCTTCAAAACGGTTACTCCTACGAATAAAAGTGACAATAACGTTTTTGTAGGGAATTTCCTAATCTACAACTTTGATAACGTGTATGTATAGTCTAAAAGTGACCGTTAACGAGTTATTTACGAAAAACCATTATCGGCCAACTTTGACACCATATAAAATCTTTAGCTCAACTCGGATCGATGCGAACTTTTGACATTTTGTCAAGAACATCATAATGAAGGTTCATGCGAAAATTCGGCTTGCCCGGAATTTTTCCAAAGTTTGGCCTAAGTTTTGTCTAATTTGACTGGACTATAAATCAAGCATCTTAGTCGCCCGAATTATCTCGGTGCGATTATCTTCCATCTGCACATCTTCATTCAGCAACGGAAAGAAAACGTTGTGTTGACGTCAAAACAATTCGAAAACTTTTGCATCGATTCCACAGCTAATAAACTGCAGAAATCGCCTGAAAAAGTCAATTAATGAACATTTAACCAGTCAAATCGCCGTTTCGTCGTGGAAGATTGTCTTGAAGTGTAAAACAAGAACCCGCTCCTTCTTCCTTCTATGCAAGTTCCACTACTTTTCACGTAGGAGCAGTCTCGCATTAAAGTTCACATGGAATCAAATGTTAACTTTAGTAATACACGAAATAAGGAGAAAGAAACCTGTTGTATTCGATGAAGACGACGTTCCACAATTCGACGAGATCCGAACGTCCGGCATTAACGTGTCGCGCCCTATTCAACGGCTTGCCACCGGCGTAATCGTAATGGATCTCCGTGCATGGGCCGCACGGTCCCGTTGCGCCCATCTCCCAGAAGTTGTCCTCGACGCCGAACGGTATCAGACGGTCTGCGGGCACACTAAAGTAACACTTACGTGTATAAAGTCGAGTACAAGAGTACATCAAGCTTCGGCGTTTTCACGTGAGCGTTTACTTGACAGTTTCTCTTATGGTGCGTTTACACGCGAGAGTTTAGTTGAGAGTTTTGAGTATTTGGACGTTATTGCGCAGACGCTAATCACTTGGAACGTGCACTCGGATGTCGTCGCGTGATATTCGTGTTCTATTCGTCTTCTATTGCACATGCGCGTACCGATTCGTTGGAAAACTCGCGCGATCAACTCTCGCGCGTAAACGCACCGTAAAATGTACGGTTTCGGCGTTGCTTAAATGTTTTTCGTTACAAATGTAAATGTGGCAGGTCGTCGTCGCTTCTATCCTTGCAACTATTTGAGAACAGGCTTGAACTTTTCTAGTTGCTTAAGTATGAAATGTGGAAGATTTCACGTTATCGAAAATTTAACGAAAAGTGTTACTGACCGCGATTCGAGGCCTGTTAAACTTTGTCTAATTACAAATGCGTATAACTTTGGTTTCCCAAATGGAAACAGCAATTATTTATTGCAGCATCAGATGCGGAAAATCGCTTCATTTCGAGCATTTTACGATAACAATGGGCCAACGTTTTGGGCGTTATCCTATAAGCACCCTTCATATAAATACAGGGCGTTAAAGAAGCAGTGTCACAAACTTTAAGGGGTGGTAATATGACCCAAAATAAGTAGAAAAGTCTTAATGAACATGGGGCCGGAAATGGAGCGTTTCGTAACTACGAAACATTTTGCAACTTTTATATTTTTTACAATTTATGTACACAAAATGCAAACTATGAACAAAAAAAACGAAGGAAAAGTAACTCAAATAAGGTGATCAAAGTGCCGTGCTTCCATTTTATGGCAGCCACGACGTATCTTGAACTCTTTCGAAAATCTTTGGCAATCAAGCATTGGCTGAAATTCTTCATCTTTCATCTATTCGTTGTTTCATTTCCTGGAGGTCTTTTGCAAGCTTATCATGAACTGATCTTTTCCAATCTCCCGAAACAAAGAAATCTGGAGGCGATTTTTCAAATCATGATACAGATCCACTTCTTCCTATCCAATCTTCCTTTAAAAATTCCGCGGAAAAGTTCTCTAAGATGCTGACCTGAAGGGATCTGACGATTGCAATAAGCTTTAACTGAAATACAAAGCGCTTCTCTGCCATTTAGCATTAACACGACCATAAATGAAATGCATGTGGGCTACTTCAGAATTAGGGTAAAAAGTCCTAGCGAAAATTTGTAAAATTGTCACAAACGGCTTAATATCAACTACAAACTCTATGTAGCACAAAACAGATGTTAATTACGATATGAAAATGAGTTTTGTGAATGAAAAAAGCGAAAATCGAAGATATGCCACAAAAAAGTTCAATCCTCCGTATCTTCGCTACCGTCCATTTTCGGCCCCATGTTCATTAAGACTTTTCTGCTCATCTTGCGCCATACTATCACCCCTTCAAGTTTGTCACACTTTTCTTTTAGCGCCCGGTATAATCCCATTCCAAACTGACATTGCAAGGGAAAGTAGAAAAAAAATCTACCCGATCGATCTCCACGCCTCGTAAGTTTCCCGATCGGACTCCAAATCCATCGTCCGGTCGCCGCTGAAGTACGTCACGTACAATCGGCTCGCGTCCAGTTTGCAAACGTCGCGCAAATATTCCCAAGCCAATTTGCAAGCGTCTTCCTACTGGAACCGAATGTGCAATCATTCAACTGCAGCGAGCGATAAGGACGTCCAAAGCGATCACTTACTTTAAAGTAATCGCCAAACGACCAGTTGCCGAGCATCTCGAAGAACGTGTGATGATAACCGTCCGTTCCCACCACGTTCAAATCGTTGTGCTTCCCACCGACTCGCACACACTTTTGGCTGTTCGCCACGCGTTTGTGCTGAACGGGACGTTTGCCGAGGAAGACGTTCTTGAACTGAATCAGAAGACAGATTGATGTTGAATAATAACAATAATAATTGTTAGCCGAATGATGAATCATTATTAATCGTTAACAACACCTGGTTCATGCCGGCATTGACGAAAGCCAACGTCGGATCACAATAAGGCACGACGGGACTCGATCGCACGTGCACGTGGCCATGATCCTTGACGAAATAGTCGATGAACGACCGCCTGATCGACTTGCCGGTTCGAACCGCCTTCAGATAATTGTTACTTAACCTACGTATCTGGTAATGCATTTTGTGTGTGTCTTTCTGTTTGTTTGTCCTTCGATTAGATATTATAATCTCTTGAATTCGGTGACCTAAAAAATGAATAAATTACGATTAAATAACACAATTTATCCTATTGTTAGGCTATTTAAACCGAAGAATGCTATTCAAAAGCAGAACTCTAACGATCGGCCAAATATTTTAATTTAACCGTGAAAAAACCAAACACACAACCTTAATTGGAATCATTTTTCAATCTGAAATTGCGCTTATCGCTCGTTTTAGAATCCTTCTCCTTCCTTAACTACTCACTGTCTTCCCCGATATAAATTCACTTAATTTGTTTAAACGATAAGAAAATCTGACATAACCCTAACACGAGGTTAATCGTAAACATAATTCCTTAGTAACCGACTTGAAATATTCGCTACGACGTTAGTTGTACTTGTTTTGTTTTGGAAAGCGTGCAATAGATAGCGCCAGATGTCTTACAAGAGCGTCGCAAAAGTACGTCCAAATCGGCGATGACTTTAGCGAAAAGTAGCGAAATTAAAAAGTTTTTGATGAACGCAATTTTTAGATTAGGTTTGTGTGCTGTGCCAATTTGTACTATGCCGCGATGCAGGAACAAATAAATCGATTTCGACGGCGCCATCTATATTAGGCAATTACGTTTGTATGAATTTTATTATGTAAATGAAGAAAATCAAGCGGAATTTGACACGTAATTGATACAATGCAGCATATTAATCGAAATTTCATTGAAATTTATGGAAGCTTTTCTTACACTATTACAATGTTCCGTTATAGAAATGTCGGTAACATTGTAATAATTAGTACTTTGACTGATGTGAATAAGATGGCGGCACAAGCGCCATCCATTTACACTGTACAGCACCTGTTTGATGTTCTTGTTAATGGAGTCGGCGTCGTGGTAACAGTCTTAGATTTCTGTTGTTATTAAAGCAAATAGAATTAGTTAGAATTGTGGTTGAAAGTGATTAGTGATGGAGCTCGAGGAATTTTGCAGACGTAACAATTCAGGTCAGAGCTAATCTTGTTTTTTGTACAATTAAACATTCTGCAAGTAGAGTCAAGTTTGCAGAATAAGCCATCTTTTTTTACCATCCTATACAATCATTCGTATTTGTTAATTGTATTAAACATTGTTTGGCTATCCTGCAGAATATATGTATGGAACTGCGCATATATTTCGCGCATGTATATGAAGTACGAACCAAATTGAATTTGCGCAATTTCCTCAATAAACACACACTTTTTTAATATCTTTAGAAGTTTAAGAAAATTAAAAATTATTGATTGTTTATTTATAAATACGCATAAAGCGTATTATCAATACTTTTATTAATTATTATTACGCAATTAAAGCGTATATCAATATTAGTTCATAACAATGAATAATAATGTTCATTAACATTTGTGTTCGCGAAAGCGAACAATTATAGGTTATCCTCGATTTTATGTTCTTTTAAGTGCGCAGACGTGAAATAATTAAATTTCCCACAGAAAATTTACAGCGTTGCCTTATGTTGTTCGAATGAATGAAATATGATTGTTGAATGAAAAATTTTTTAAACATAAAATGAAAGCAATTTTATGACTGGCCAAAAGAAATGTGTAAAATAAAAGTATGGAAAACAGTGTATATGAAAATACATTTGAAAAGTGACAATAAACTAAATAAAACAAAATGTAAAGGAAAAGATGTATATTGAAGATAACAACAACAAAATATAAACAAAAAAGGAAAATAAACAATATTAATACGAATAAACTGAAAAACTAAAAATAAACTTTACAAAACAATACGAATAAACTGAAAAACTAAAAATAAAGTAATACAAAACAATACGACTAAAATACAACAATACAACAAAATATAAACAAAAAACGAAAATAAACAATACAACACAATCTTAATACGAATAAACTGAAAAACTAAAAATAAACTTTACAAAACAATACGAATAAACTGAAAAACTAAAAATAAAGTAATACAAAGCAATACGACTAAAATACAACAAAATATAAATAAAAAACGAAAATAAACAATATTAATACGAATAAACTGAAAAACTAAAAATAAACTTTACAAAACAATACGAATAAACTGAAAAACTAAAAATAAAGTAATACAAAACAATACGACTAAAATACAACAATACAACAAAATATAAACAAAAAACGAAAATAAACAATATTAATACGAATAAACTGAAAAACTAAAAATAAACTTTACAAAACAATACGAATAAACTGAAAAACTAAAAATAAAGTAATACAAAACAATACGACTAAAATACAACAAAATATAAATAAAAAACGAAAATAAACAATATTAATACGAATAAACTGAAAAACTAAAAATAAAGTAATACAAAACAATACGACTAAAATACAACAATACAACAAAATATAAACAAAAAACGAAAATAAACAATACAACACAATCTTAATACGAATAAACTGAAAAACTAAAAATAAAGTAATACAAAACAATACGACTAAAATACAACAATACAACAAAATATAAACAAAAAACGAAAATAAACAATACAACATAATCTAAGCAGGGACAGGGTACTGCTCCCTCACCGCAATTATAAATTGCGCAAACAAGTTTTGTTTGCGAAATTTGTTCCGCCACAAAAACTCGTGCATGTAGGACGTAAACAGCGCCTCCGACGTCCCAAATTGGCGGCGCAGTTTCCGCTTAGCGCGCATCCACATATTTTCCACTGTTTGGGTTTGGACGTTAGGATCGTTGGGATTTACGAAATTTGCGTTATGGCAAATAACGTGGTGTTCGTAGATCCCACCACCCAAATCCTTTACGTTTCTGTAGGCGGCCCAACCATCCGAATTAACGATGCTTCCTGGTAGCACAAACCTAAAAAAATATTCCAAATTTAATTAGTATGTCACAACGAATAAAATGTCATACCTACTGCATTCTGCTAACTAAAGTCCTAAAATCCTAATCTAGAAACCAAAAATAATATACTACTTAATTACAAACAATAAGTATTAACAAGCACAGAAACACATGCAATACACGGCAAGCAAGAGAGTGCAATAATGCATTATAGAAATAGAAAACAAAGGCAAGAAGGCCAAAAACCATACTGCTGCAAAAGCTCGGACAACGTCTCCGCTTTCCTGTCCGCAACCTCCACCAGGAAGCAATGCCCAGTGCCTCTTTCTACGCCACCAAAAACCCAGTGGCCTTCGCGCCACTGCCCCCGATGATACTTCCTATGAAAAAATTTGGATTCATCTATCTCCACCGTTTTCGAAGTACCATCGGGATTGAGCCCGCCAACAGGGACTGGATGGTCCACCAGATGTTGCTCACAGATGTCTCGGCAAAACTGACACCAATCACTTATGGTATCATAAGTGGATCGTCCGATACCACTCCACCGGACGATTTTGTCTTGTGGCATGTCCTCACACCACCCAAACATTATTTTGGTTATTGCCTGCAAAGACAAATGGCTCCCACTAAAAAACGATTTTGTCCGGATGGGAGCCATCAACCCGCATTCGTTGCACTTCCATTGCAAACCGTCTTTTATTTGCTTTCGCTGGTGCAGCGACATCCTCTGCGTGCACCCTCCACACACCATATAATTGTGCAATAGGCAGCGGATCACTAGCCACCGCACACACTCCATAACACTAGTAAAAACAAACGTATCATACGTTACTTCTTCGACTAATATTTCGTCGATCCCCATGATTAAATTTGGATCGACGATAAATTTGGGTGCAGGACTGCCTCTACCCATTAAAAAATTAAAATTTTTTTTTTTCACAAACACAAAACAGAGTAATAAACGAACAACAAATTCACAAAACAGAGTAATAAACGAACAACAAATTCACAAAACAGAGTAATAAACGAACAACAAATTCACAAAACAGAGTAATAAACGAACAACAAATTCACAAAACAGAGTAATAAACGGACAACAAATTCACAAAACAGTAATAAACGAACAACAAATTCACAAAACAGAGTAATAAACGGACAACAAATTCACAAAACAGTAATAAACGAACAACAAATTCACAAAACAGAGTAATAAACGAACAACAAATGTCTGGCACTGATTCCGGAGGAGGCGTCTTTCTATAAGCTACCAGGGAAGTTCTAAAGCTCAAATTATGGTAAATCACTTTTTCTGCATAATATTGTTTATGCTCAAAACGATATCTACAATTTTTTTTGGCGCACGTCTTCCTCTTTCTGCCATTTTGTAATATAAAAATATTAAGCGTCTTTCACTTTGTTAAGCAAAATGTGTTACCTTCTGCACTATACGGCTGAGGAAAAAATATGGGCGGTTTAAATTATTGTGGAGTCCGGATTTTATGAAGGTGGTGGATGTGAAAAAGAATGTTTCTTCCTCAAATAAACTTTTTCGATATTTTTCATTTTAACCCCTTATTTGTTCTTGATTTCCTTCTTTTTGTTGACTCGTAATGAGTACTCAGGAAGCTGCTGTTCCAAGGGGACCTGATTTTACACAGAAGAGCGACAGCGAGTCACACAAGAAGTGCACTGAAACTCACTATTTACAAGTCGTGTTAAAATTTCCGCCATAAAATCACACACACACAACTGCTTTATCACTAAACTAACGAACGAAGAGAAATGCACAATTTACTGCACTGTTTGTTTCAGAAGAAGCATGAACATGGACAAGTTATGGAAAAAGGTATATAAATCAATATTCCTCAACATTGGCCCTTCGTCGTGCCCTCTTGCTCGAAATAGGTTTCTAAAAGATTAAAATTTAATTTAATTATTATAAATGGGAAAAAAATAATAGAACAATATTCAAATCTGGGATTTTACGACATAACCGATCGATTGTCATCGAACATAATAATAAGAAGTTAGTAAATTAGCTGGCAAGCCGATAAAATTCTTTTGTCCTATTTAAGCCCACATCCCGGCATCTTTTGGCGAACATGTATTTTGCCTTGTTGCCCTTCACGTGGGCCTTTTTTCGGCCTGCCGTTGTCATCATCGCCTTCACTGCTCGGCAGGTACTTTCCATATAGTTTGTGGGCTCTAGTTTCACAATCCACAAACTTCATAGAGTGGTTCACCTGAAAATAAACATTATTAAATAAATTATTACTACATATTTAAGAACAACTTACCTTCAAATGAAGGAACCCCTCGTCCTGGATGCAATTAATTTTCTTACCTTTTTGAACTGTTCATAATCTTTAGTTCGTGTCCACACTAAGGGCTCCCTTGCGCGGGGATGAAGACCCCAAGCCTGTAACTGCCTGATCGTATCGTATCTGCAAAAAGTAAATGTTAATTTAAATATTAATCACAGAAATGATGCATACTTACACACACATCGGTTGTTTATTTTAGTAAAATAGAATAATTCTATATATTATAATATTTTAAACTCTTCACTCGAAAACGGTTCTTAATAACTCTTCACTCAAAACACAGCTTAATAAGCAGTTGGCTCGGACGATTGAATACCACAAGTAAATGTTATACATTTGCACATTTTCGGACCGAAGCAATGCAGATATGAGTTGTTAATAAGAAGAAAAGCTTCCTTATTGCAGAATGGACATTTAAAGCGCCCTTTGTCTTGTACGATTCCCGAGTCTTATGCCCATTTCTCGATGACACCTAAAGATGTTACTAAATCTAGGTTCCTACTAAATTGCTTTGGTTACAAACGCCATCTAGCATTAATTAACAAATCATATATTGGTTGCGCTGTTGTTTCAAATTACAAACCTGAAATTACATGGCGCAAGTGACCGCATCATTTGTAAACGCAAATAGATCAAGCAAGAATCAAACAGGATGAACATTTATTTTGAGCCATCCAAAGGAAAATAATATTAACAACGTTAAATACGCCGTAATCAGGATAGGAGTAAATGGGTCGCTATCTTTTTGTTGTAAGATAAAATGCCCAGCAAAACATGCATCGTCTTTGTTTTTACATTGATGCAGGCCTTCTTTATTTTAAGAGATATGAATAGATCAATATTCGGCGATCCAACTAGGGGTGAATATTGATTGATATTTATTGTTAATTTAATGACGGCAATTTTTATATTTGAAACCATTCTTTTTTAACAATTGTCTCCGAGTCTTTATCTTTAGCACCGCTATTACTATTGGGCTGCATCGCTATTTTTATTGACAAAACAATTAAAAGCACATTTCTCGATGACACTTAAATATGTTACTAAATCTAGGTTCTTACTAAATTGCTTTGGTTACAAACGCCATCTAGCTTTAATAAACAAATCATTTATTGGTTGCGCTGTTGTTTCAAATTACAAACCTGAAATTACATGGCGCAAGTGAGCGCATCATTTGTCATTTAAGTTCGTCGCCGTTCTTTTCAATTAGAAAAATCTTCTAAAATTCCCTGATCATGGGTATTTACAAGTTTTTATTACTTGATTTGAGTTTGTACCGATATTGAGTTATTAGTGGTTCTACATTTGCTGCTCGTCTGCTTATTCCCTTATATTACACGATTGTATGAAATTACAGTTCATGAAGTCGTACTTTCCAGGGATGTTTCCTCTTCTGTTCTTGATTGTAGAAAATCCGCTGCATCTCTATAGTCAGCGTTTCCTTCAAGGGCACAATCAACTGCAAACATTGTGTATCCATTTTTTTCTCAATGGTTTGAAAAATGGAAGCTCATGCAAAGTAGGCAGCCAAAGTGCGTTTATCTTCACTCTCCAAACAGACGTAATCTTTTGATCGCGTCGCAACTGGAATTGTAAAGAAACCACCCTTTTAATTAAATTTCGTCCAATGATAAAATGCTAGCTCGATTGCGATTTCCTAGCTAGTTTATTTAAGCCATCGGTAGCTTTAAGAGTCGCTCATTAATAAAGCATCCGGACAGAATCTTTTGCCATTGTTTTCAATGGCTTAGCCGCGATGGGAACGTGAAGTGAGTTCACAAATCCCTTTGGCACTTGGGGCTTCTTTTACAACCGACACCGTGAGTGAAGGCCTTATCGATCACGTTATATATGAATTTATTTTGTTTTTGGGAAATTAACGAGATAGAGAAAGCTCTTTCTTCTTGATTAACTTTTAATTGTTTCTACGTGAAGTATAGTATCTTCTTGTCGAATTACTAACTAATAAATTCGCAATGTTTGAGACAACGGTCATATTTGTTCATTGTTGGTTTCTACAACCTGCACGATGGGATCGCGTATGCTGAGCGTTAGCAAATGAAATTTTATTAAAATTCTAACTCCAGAAACGGCTTTACGATAAATGATTATTTATCGGGATAAAAACCCAGTCAATACGTTGCCAGTAAACTTCATTTCACGGCGAGAAACAATAACAACTCGAGGACATGTAAGCAATTAATTGCATTATTCAACGATATCATCTGCATTTGTAAGAATGAGGAAATAAATTAGTGAATTGAATCACCTTTTTAAATATGCAATGCAAAATTGAAGGATTTGCATATGACTAATACTCTCGCTCAACATCGACTATCTATCTGGACATTTGAGGCTGAAAAGAATGAAAAATATTTTCGGCAGCGATATTGAATGGTGGGATAGAAACTTCATAATCGCACGAATGACTGGGTTTTGTGTTTTTTTTTGTTTGAAATAAAATAATTTAGATTGTTTAGCAGGATAAAATTATGCCGCTCACAATTTGAAAATCTTGAATGAGGGACAGAGGAATACGGCGTTATTCATTAATTTGAACAGCTCTTTCTCGAATTCGTTTCGTGCGTGTTTTCTCAAATCAGCGTTTAAATTTATGTGCAATTTCAACCACGCACTTTGATTAAATTGTAAAATTCGATTAATCTTTTTCAAAATAATCTCTTCGCTCACACACATTTTTAATTCCTATAATGAACGATATAATTTTCATTTCGTTCTAGGATGGGCATCATTTTTTTCTGCTTTTTTCCCCTGCGAAGTAGCCGAAGTTGGCGCCATAGGTAAATCCGATTGTCTCTCATGAGTTTCAGACGGATATTCTAAATATGCCTCTAAGAAATATCCTATCGGACTTTCATGGTCCACATTCCAATTTATGCTGGTAAATTTATGACGTAAATATTGGGACATGGCCCGGGCATACATCGAATTTATATCGAAGTGCATAAGATATGTCTCCGGCTTACTCACATCAAACGTCATCATATATCGATTATTACCATCCGCGTGTGTCAACGAACGTCGTATCAGACGATCTCTGATGCCATTTTCAACTCACATCAGCATATCAATATTCGGAATAAATTCAGTTTAAAATCCGTGTAATTCAACATTGCGCCCCAAGTTAGAGAGGGAGCTCTGCAATAATGAGCCAGATCCAACTTATAAGGTTCCATGCGAGACTCTTTAAAATTTTCGAAAACGTCTGCTAATAGCAGAACGTCTGTTTTCAAATATAAATCATTATATTCTCCCATATTTTGAATATTAAAGCGTTTCAAAACTTCTTTGGCGTCATTATAATCAGCATATGAAATTTCCTAATCGTTCAATATAGAATAAAAAGCCTCTTTTCAGGCGATTGTGTCTCATCGAATTGTTGCGATGATATTATGTAATCATATGGGTAGATTCCCTTCTTGCTTAAAAAGCGACAATTCAACATCCCCGACGGTGCTAAAATTATCTCTCAATATGGAGTAATTAGAAAGATACGAAGCTAGTTTCTTTAACGATGAGCTCATGTAGCAAAACAAATCAATAAAATGCAATTTAACGTGAGTACGCATCACTGATTTGGTAAAAGTGATGTATTTTTCCATGTTACATGGTAAAACTTTCGTCACCCGGAATTTTTTGTGTTACATCTTGAAAGATAATGTAGGAATCGTAGCCAATGAAGCACAACGGGAATCACCGTTGTTTCATGATAATTTATATTGCATTTTGCCACGGATGCCGAAATGAGATTTAAAAAAAAAATAATCGAGAAAGATAACTTACTTTTTTTCTTCTCGAACCGGGTTACTGACGTGCCTTCTGCATTGGTTAGGGAACTATTAAAACAAAAGTATCTTACCTTAAGGGCTAAATTTCTTTATTTTAATTATTTGATAATTACAAGGTAATTAACCGCGACCGATTCAAATTTTTTGCAATAAAAAGAAAAACCGCATGAACCCACAAGGTTCAGTAAGTCCATGCAAAAAGCCTAATGACTAACACATCAGCGTTAGTAAGGAGTCGCGACGGTCGGCATCGCCTATCCAAGGTGATCCGACCGAAACAGACGCATCTGCCGTATGCGGGTTACGAGGACGCCACCGCCCCCTCAGCGACGCCTCCTCCGTTGCACCAGATGGAGTTGCCCCCAAAACTGGCCCAGGTGAATATTCTCCTGGTACGGGAGTTAGGAGGTGTCAAAATGCACCCTCCCCCGTCAACAACGTTAGCGCGGGGTGCGCCAGGTGGAGTTTCCCCCAAACTGGTCCAGGCATAAATAATGTTAAACAACATGCGCCTGGCATGAGAGTTATGAGGTGCATCTTGCACCCCCCCTCATCGACAACCCGATTGTGCAAAATGGTTGTTAGTAAACAATTTAAGGATCGTGCATAAATGGCCAAACAGACTTACACATTGTATTTTCTTCTCTCTCAAAGCACAAGACACAGGCACAAAGCACAGGGCACTAACTTCTGCACTCAACTTCACCACACGGAAGTTCGAAAATTAATATGTGCAGAAATCAAGCCAAGCTCCAAACTCCACTCTCATCCCTACCAAGAAGTCCGGATGCTATGCCTTTTTAATTGACCTTTACAATCGGTCCCACGATCCGTGGTGCACGTGGCAAACTTAGCATCCGCACATTCTTGGATTGTTTACAATCACACGCTCACTCAGACTCATGAATGGGTCAATCGGTCCACCGAAATTATTGAAAGACCACATAAACAATCAACCGTTTTGTATTACCAATGTCCTCGACATTTCTTCGCACTCTCAACGCGCGGTGTGTGGCAATACAGAGGTCGTGCGACAATTTGGTCGTAACAATGTGTTATCTGCTGCTTCTAGTAAATTTTCAAAATTATAACTGTTCATCTGCCCATGGTAATCACCCGACGAGGTCTCAGGACGAAACATTAAAGCCGTTCCTTTAAGGAAATCATGTTTTGCTGCGGCATGAACAACAATCAAATGAGCTACAGAAAAATTAAATCTATACTTTGCATTTTTTTATATTTGAAACCATCCTTTTTTTAACAATTTTCTCCGAGTCTGCGTCGACTAAGGAAGCTTAATTTTTTCTCGGATGGACATCAATCGCCTCCTGCAACGTAGCAGCGGTCCAATTTGCCACCTCGGCCATAAAGCATTTCTTTGATTCCCGCTTAATGCCATCGAAGACTCAGGTGGCCCCCGATGGTACCTCTTCGAACGACCTGATCCTGTCGTCGATTTCCGCGATAATAGGGTTCGCATTCGGCTCGAGGCATCGAATCACGTTGCCGTAGATCCTTCTCACTGACATCTCGGCCAAAAATTCGCCCAATTCACCGTGGTATGGGTTGCGGTTGCAGTGAGCGTCGCTTCACGGGCCACCTGATCCTGCGAATAATTGCTGGTCTCCTGTTTGTGCAAGACTAACGACATTTATGTCTGGCACTGATTCCGGAGGAGGCGTCTTTCTATAAGCTACCAGGGAAGTTCTAAAGCTCAAATTATGGTAAATCACTTTTTCTGCATAATATTGTTTATGCTCAAAACGATATCTACAATTTTTTTTGGCGCACGTCTTCCTCTTTCTGCCATTTTGTAATATAAAAATATTAAGCGTCTTTCACTTTGTTAAGCAAAATGTGTTACCTTCTGCACTATACGGCTGAGGAAAAAATATGGGCGGTTTAAATTATTGTGGAGTCCGGATTTTATGAAGGTGGTGGATGTGAAAAAGAATGTTTCTTCCTCAAATAAACTTTTTCGATATTTTTCATTTTAACCCCTTATTTGTTCTTGATTTCCTTCTTTTTGTTGACTCGTAATGAGTACTCAGGAAGCTGCTGTTCCAAGGGGACCTGATTTTACACAGAAGAGCGACAGCGAGTCACACAAGAAGTGCACTGAAACTCACTATTTACAAGTCGTGTTAAAATTTCCGCCATAAAATCACACACACACAACTGCTTTATCACTAAACTAACGAACGAAGAGAAATGCACAATTTACTGCACTGTTTGTTTCAGAAGAAGCGTGAACATGGACAAGTTATGGAAAAAGGTATATAAATCAATATTCCTCAACATTGGCCCTTCGTCGTGCCCTCTTGCTCGAAATAGGTTTCTAAAAGATTAAAATTTAATTTAATTATTATAAATGGGAAAAAAATAATAGAACAATATTCAAATCTGGGATTTTACGACATAACCGATCGATTGTCATTGTTGGGGCGCTCTCTTGTTAGTTCGAAGGACCATCGTAACTTTACGGAATGAAACGATTTCGTTTAAACAATAACTAATATATTAAATTAAATGATTGTTGGATTTCACGTATTCGAAGTGACGTTTTTAGCTCGTGGTTATTGAGATTCTGTCTTGCTGCTTCAATTTAGCTTAAAAGGTCATCTCGGTTTTTTGGTGTTGGGGGGGGGGGGGCGAAATCGGCGCGGTTATTTTCGGAAGAGAAAGTTTGGTTTTGTGGATATCCGTACCGTAACCGATTTCACCTCCTTTGTATCGGTTTATTGCAGCAAACGGCACGTACCAATTGTAGGCGCATCCACTGCAATAAACCGATTTAAGAAATTTCTCCTTTTTTACGATTCCTCGCTTTACATTTTATTAATAATAAATAAAGAATTATACAGCGGACGCGCTATGTACAAATGACCTTTGGGAAGAGAGCGGACGCGCCAGTCATCGAATATAATAATAAGAAGTTAGTAAATTAGCTGGCAAGCCGATAAAATTCTTTTGTCCTATTTAAGCCCACATCCCGGCATCTTTTGGCGAACATGTATTTTGCCAAGTTGCCCTCCACGTGGGCCTTATTTCGGCCTGCCGTTGTCATCATCGCCTTCACTGCTCGGCAGGTACTTTCCATATAGTTTGTGGGCTCTAGTTTCACAATCCACAAACTTCATAGAGTGGTTCGCCCGAAAATAAACATTATTAAATTAATTATTACTGCATATTTAAGAACAACTTACCTTCAGATGAAGGAACCCCTCGTTCTGGGTGCAGTCATTTTCTTACCTCTTCAACTGTTGATAATCTTTAGTTCGTGTCCACACTTAGGGCTCCCTTGCGCGGAGATGAAGGCCCCACGCCACGCCTGTAACTGCCTGATCGTATCGTATCTGCATTAAGAAAATATTAATATAAATATTAACCACAAAAATGATGGACCTTACACAGACATCAGTTGTTTATTTTAGTAAAATAGAATAATTCTATATATTATAATATTTTAAACTCTTCACTCGACAACGGTTCTTAATAACTCTTCACTCAAAACACAGCTTAATAAGCAGTTGGCTCGGACGATTGAATACCACAAGTAAATGTTATACATTTGCACATTTTCGGATCGAAGCAATGCAGATATGAGTTGTTAATAAGAAGAAAAGCTTCCTTATTCCACAATGGACATTTAAAGCGCCCTTTGTCTTGTACGATTCCCGAGTCTTATGCCCATTTCTCGATGACACCTAAAGATGTTACTAAATCTAGGTTCCTACTAAATTGCTTTGGTTACAAACGCCATCTAGCATTAATTAACAAATCATATATTGGTTGCGCTGTTGTTTCAAATTACAAACCTAAAATTACATGGCCCAAGTGAGCGCATCATTTGTAAACGCAAATAGATCAAGCAAGAATCAAACAGGATGAACATTTATTTTGAGCCATCCAAAGGAAAATAATATTAACAACGTTAAATACACCGTAATCAGGATATCAGTAAACACGGTCGCTACCTTTTCTGTTGTAAGATAAAATGCCCAGCAAAACATGCATCGTCTTTGTTTTTACATTGATGCAGGCCTTCTTTATTTTAAGAGATATGAATAGATCAATATTCGGCGATCCAACTAGGGGTGAATATTGATTGATATTTATTGTTAATTTAATGACGGCAATTTTTATATTTGAAACCATTCTTTTTTAACAATTGTCTCCGAGTCTTTGTCTTTAGCACCGCTATTACTATTGGGCTGCATCGCTATTTTTATTGACAAAACAATTAAAAGCACATTTCTCGATGACACGTAAAGATGTTACTAAATCTAGGTTCCTACTAAATTGCTTTGGTTACAAACGCCATCTAGCGTTAATTAACAAATCATATATTGGTTGCGCTGTTGTTTCAAATTACAAACCTAAAATTACATGGCCCAAGTGAGCGCATCATTTGTAAACGCAAATAGATCAAGCAAGAATCAAACAGGATGAACATTTATTTTGAGCCATCCAAAGGAAAATAATATTAACAACGTTAAATACACCGTAATCAGGATAGCAGTAAACACGGTCGCTACCTTTTCTGTTGTAAGATAAAATGCCCAGTAAAACATGCATCGTCTTTGTTTTTACATTGATGCAGGCCTTCTTTATTTTAAGAGATATGAATAGATCAATATTCGGCGATCCAACTAGGGGTGAATATTGAATTATATTTATTGTTAAATTGATGACGGCAATTTTTGTATTTGAAGCCATTCTTTTTCAACAATTTTCTTCGAGTATCTGTCGATAAAGGAAACTTAATTTTTTTCTCGGATGGACTATTCTCAGGACCTTTGCTTTTTTATACAATTTATTGTTCGTTCGAGATTTTACAAAAATTATTTCTTATCATAAATGGTGTATGTATTATTATTTTTATTATATCATTTACGATTACATCAATTAATTTCTGTTGAAATAAAAAATAAGCATATTCTACTCAGATACATTAAGATATTTTCTACAATATGGAATTTTCTCGAGTTTTTGGACAAAAAATGTTGAAAAACAAATATAAAATTAATTACAACATTTCTGCCTTTATTTTGGGGTCCTCATCAGGCCAACATTTAAAAACATTTTTTTAATATAAATAACAATTTCAATATACAATTATTGATTCAAATACATACATTTAATTTTATTTATCTGTAATTATTATCTTGAAAACGATAACATTTAAAAATCTTATAAATATCATACTTACGTTAAGAATCTTCAACTCTTGTAAAATCATTTACTCGGCAAGTAATGGGTTGATTAGGTTGACTGGATAGTTTATGCCCTCGTTGGGTCCCTGTTCAGTCGCACTGCATTTGTGGAGATGCTTCTTACCAAATCATTTTCATATGACACATTTTTATTCGATGATTATTTGTTGCTATTTTCTCGATGCATATCTCACAGTTATTGTCGAATGACCAGGTCTTATATTGACATTGATTTAATACATTTGCTTACAACAGTTTGTTAAATGTTCGTACTCTTTACTTTTAAGAAAGAATTTTACAATTATGTCTTTACAAAGCTATTTTGTAAAGCAATGAACTTTATTCTTTGAAACCAACGAACGAAGCATACGAACTGCGGTATTTAGCTTTATTGGTCGAGATGTTTTTCAAAATTAAAGTTTCTAAATAAGCTATTGGACTAAGTGTGAAGCATGAAGAACGGATAATGCACTTTACATTTAGAACTATTTGGTTACTCGGAAAGTTATTGTCGTTTTTAACCTTCAATGTCAAAGGAGCATATCTAAGCTTGAACAAAAGTTTCTTAATCAAAATAAAAACCATAAGAATCAATACACTTTCGCCAACTGGAAACAAGTTTACTTATGCCGCTAGCGTAGAAATCCGGGGTTCTGGATGTGATGAATGAAGGCGTTTTTGGCCGGCTGCATATCACCAAACAGTCACTATAACCTTGCTGTCTGTTTATTGCGTTATCTTATGTGATTGTATGTAATTACAATTAATGAAGTCGTACTTTCCAGGGATGTTTCCTCTTCTGTTCTTGTTTGTAGAAAATCCGCTGCATCTATAGACAGCGTTTCCTTCACAGTCGGCTGCAAACATTGTGTATTCATTTTTTCGGTTCCCATAATGGAAAATCTACAAAAAACTAATAATTGTGTACAATTTAACTGGAAGCCAGGCTTGGAAAATGGCCCCAGGGCAATGTTCGAACGCCATCCTCGCAAATGTACAGTTTATGGTCAAATGGTGATAGCGCGACTTTGTTGGTCGTCGTTGATTGATGCTATATTCCGCTTGCTTGCAAACTTTTAGCGATCTGTTTTGCAAACATGTAACATAATCTTCGATCGAAATGTTGGGAGCCACAGCACTTCTTTTAGTTCCATTGGCTTTCTTCGACGGGGAAACTCCGGATACATTGCATACGTACATGTTCGCTCTCAATCCTACGAACGAAAGCGTGCTTCTACCTAAAGTGAAAAGAAAAAAAATTCACATTAATATTGTATTGTTTTTTTAACAGAACATATTTAATAATGATTTACCTTTGTTTTCGTCTTTCATGAGCGTTAGCAAATGAAATTTTATTAAAATTCTAACTCCAGTAACGGTTTTGCGATAAATGATTATTTATCGGGATAAAAACCCAGTCAATACATTGCCAGTAAACTTCATTTCACGGCGAGAAACAATAACAACTCGAGGACATGTAAGCAATTAATTGCATTATTCAACGATATCATCTGCATTTGTAATAATGAGGAAATAAATTACTGAATTGAATCACCTTTTCAAATATGCAATGCAAAATTGAAGGATTTGCATATGATTAATACTCTCGCTCAACATCGACTATCTATCTGGACATTTGAGTTTGAAAAGAATGAAAAATATTTTCGGCAGCGATATTGAATGGTGGGATAGAAACTTCATAATCGCACGAATGACTGGGTTTTGTGTTTTTTTTGTTTGAAATAAAATAATTTAGATTGTTTAGCAGGATAAAATTATACCGCTCACAATTTGAAAATCTTGAATGAGGGACAGAGGAATACGGCGTTATTCATTAATTTGAACAGCTCTTTCTCGAATTCGTTTCGTGCGTGTTTTCTCAAATCAGCGTTTAAATTTATGTGCAATTTCAACCACGCACTTTGATTAAATTGTAAAATTCGATTAATCTTTTTCAAAATAATCCCTTTGCTCACACACATTTTTAATTCCTATAATGAACGATATAATTTTCATTTCGTTCTAGGATGGGCATCATTTTTTTCTGCCTTTTTTCCCTGGCGCAGTAGCCGAAGTTGGCGCCATAGGTAAATCCGATTGTCTCTCATGAGTTTCAGACGGATATTCTAAATATGCCTCTAAGAAATATCCTATCGGACTTTCATGGTCCACATTCCAATTTATGCTGGTAAATTGATTACGTAAATATTGGGACATGGCCCGGGCATACATCGAATTTATATCGAAATACATGAGACCTGTCTCCGGCTTACTCACATCAAACGTCCTCATATATCGATTATTATCATCCGCGTGTCTCAAGGAACGTCGTGTCAGATGACCTCTGATGCCATTTTCAACCCACATCAGGATATGAACATTCGGAATAAATTCAATTTAAAATTCGTGTAATTCAACATTGCGCCCCAAGTTAGAGAGGGAGCTGTGCAATAATGAGCCAGATCCAAATTATAATGTTCCATGCGAGACTCTTTAAAATTTTCGAAAACGTCAGCTGAGAGCAGAACGTCTGTTTTCAAATATAAATCATTATATTCTCCCATATTTTGAATATTAAAGCGTTTCAAAATTTCTTTAGCGTGATTATAATCAGCATATGAAATTTCCTCATCGTTCAATATAGAATAAAAAGCCTCTTTTCATGCGATTGCGTCTCATCGAATTGCTGCGATGATATTATGTAATCATATGGATAGATTCCCTTCTTGCTTAAAAAGCTACAATTCAACATCCCCGACGGTGCTAAAATTATTTCTCAATATGGAGTAATTAGAAAGATACGAAGCTAGTTTCTTCTTTAACGATGAGCTCATGTAGCGAAACGAATAATAAAATGTAATTTAACGTGAGTACGCATCACTGATTTGGTAAAAGTGATGTATTTTTCCATGTTAAATAGTAAAACTTGCGTCACACCCGGAATTTTTTGTGTTACATGTTGAAAGATAATGTAGGCATCGTAGCCAATGAAGCACAACGGGAATCACCGTTGTTTCATGATAATTTATATTGCATTTTGCCACGGATGCCGAAATGAGATTTAAAAAAAATAATCGAGAAAGATAACTTACTTTTTTTCTTCTCGAACCGGGTTACTGACGTGCCTTCTGCATTGGTTAGGGAACTATTAAAACAAAAGTATCTTACCTTAAGGGCTAAATTTCTTTATTTTAATTATTTGATAATTAAATGGTAATTAACCGCGACCGATTCAAATTTTTTGCAATAAAAAGAAAAACCGCATGAACCCACAAGGTTCAGTAAGTCCATGCAAAAAGCCTAATGACTAACACATCAGCGTTAGTAAGGAGTCGCGACGGTCGGCATCACCTATCCAAGGTGATCCGACCGAAACAGACGCATCTGCCGTATGCGGGTTACGTGGACGCCACCACCCCCCAACGACGCCTCCTCCGTTGCACCAGATGGAGTTGCCCCCAAAACTGGCCCAGGTGAATATTCTCCTGGTACGGGAGTTAGGAGGTGTCAAAATACACCCTCCCCCGTCAACAACGTTAGCGCGGGGTGCGCCAGGTGGAGTTTCCCCCAAACTGGCCCAGGCATATAATTATGTTAAACAACATGCGCCTGGCATGAGAGTTATGAGGTGCATCTTGCACCCCCCCCCCCCCCCCCCCCTCATCGACAACCCGATTGTGCAAAATGGTTGTTAGTAAACAATTTAAGGATCGTGCATAAATGGCCAAACAGACTTACACTTTGTATTTTCTTCTCTCTCAAAGCACAAGACACAGGCACAAGGCACAGGGCACTAACTTCTGCACTCAACTTCACCACACGGAAGTTCGAAAATTAATATGTGCAGAAATCAAGCCAAGCTCCAAACTCCACTCTCATCCCTACCAAGAAGTCCGGATGCTATGCCTTTTTAATTGACCTTTACAATCGGTCCCACGATCCGTGGTGCACGTGGCAAACTTAGCATCCGCACGTTACTGGATTGTTTACAATCACACGCTCACTCAGACTCATGAATGGGTCAATCGGTCCACCGAAATTATTGAAAGACCACATAAACAATCAACCGTTTTGTATTACCAATGTCCTCGACATTTCTTCGCACTCTCAACGCGGTGTGTGGCAATACAGAGGTCGTGCGACAATTTGGTCGTAACAATGTGTTATCTGCTGCTTCTAGTAAATTTTCAAAATTATAACTGTTCATCTGCCCATGGTAATCACCCGACGAGGTCTCAGGACGAAACATTAAAGCCGTTCCTTTAAGGAAATCATGTTTTGCTGCGGCATGAACAACAATCAAACGAGCTACAGAAAAATTAAATCTATACTTTGCATTTTTTTATATTTGAAACCATCCTTTTTTTAACAATTTTCTCCGAGTCTGCGTCGACTAAGGAAGCTTAATTTTTTCTCGGATGGACATCAATCGCCTCCTGCAACGTAGCAGCGGTCCAATTTGCCACCTCGGCCATAAAGCATTTCTTTGATTCCCGCTTAATGCCATCGAAGACTCAGGTGGCCCCCGGTGGTACCTCTTTTCGAACGACCTGATCCTGTCGTCGATTTCCGCGATAATAGGGTTCGCATTCGGCTCGAGGCATCGAATCACATTGCCGTAGATCCTTCTCACTGACATCTCGGCCAAAAATTCGCCCAATTCACCGTGGTATGGGTGGCGGTTGCAGTGAGCGTCGCTTCACGGGCCACCTGATCCTGCGAATAATTGCTGGTCTCCTGTTTGTGCAAGACTAACGACATTTATGTCTGGCACTGATTCCGGAGGAGGCGTCTTTCTATAAGCTACCAGGGAAGTTCTAAAGCTCAAATTATGGTAAATCACTTTTTCTGCATAATATTGTTTATGCTCAAAACGATATCTACAATTTTTTTTGGCGCACGTCTTCCTCTTTCTGCCATTTTGTAATATAAAAATATTAAGCGTCTTTCACTTTGTTAAGCAAAATGTGTTACCTTCTGCACTATACGGCTGAGGAAAAAATATGGGCGGTTTAAATTATTGTGGAGTCCGGATTTTATGAAGGTGGTGGATGTGAAAAAGAATGTTTCTTCCTCAAATAAACTTTTTCGATATTTTTCATTTTAACCCCTTATTTGTTCTTGATTTCCTTCTTTTTGTTGACTCGTAATGAGTACTCAGGAAGCTGCTGTTCCAAGGGGACCTGATTTTACACAGAAGAGCGACAGCGAGTCACACAAGAAGTGCACTGAAACTCACTATTTACAAGTCGTGTTAAAATTTCCGCCATAAAATCACACACACACAACTGCTTTATCACTAAACTAACGAACGAAGAGAAATGCACAATTTACTGCACTGTTTGTTTCAGAAGAAGCATGAACATGGACAAGTTATGGAAAAAGGTATATAAATCAATATTCCTCAACATTGGCCCTTCGTCGTGCCCTCTTGCTCGAAATAGGTTTCTAAAAGATTAAAATTTAATTTAATTATTATAAATGGGAAAAAAATAATAGAACAATATTCAAATCTGGGATTTTACGACATAACCGATCGATTGTCATCGAATATAATAATAAGAAGTTAGTAAATTAGCTGGCAAGCCGATAAAATTCTTTTGTCCTATTTAAGCCCACATCCCGGCATCTTTTGGCGAACATGTATTTTGCCTTGTTGCCCTTCACGTGGGCCTTTTTTCGGCCTGCCGTTGTCATCATCGCCTTCACTGCTCGGCAGGTACTTTCCATATAGTTTGTGGGCTCTAGTTTCACAATCCACAAACTTCATAGAGTGGTTCACCTGAAAATAAACATTATTAAATAAATTATTACTACATATTTAAGAACAACTTACCTTCAAATGAAGGAACCCCTCGTCCTGGATGCAATTAATTTTCTTACCTTTTTGAACTGTTCATAATCTTTAGTTCGTGTCCACACTAAGGGCTCCCTTGCGCGGGGATGAAGACCCCAAGCCTGTAACTGCCTGATCGTATCGTATCTGCAAAAAGTAAATGTTAATTTAAATATTAATCACAGAAATGATGCATACTTACACACACATCGGTTGTTTATTTTAGTAAAATAGAATAATTCTATATATTATAATATTTTAAACTCTTCACTCGAAAACGGTTCTTAATAACTCTTCACTCAAAACACAGCTTAATAAGCAGTTGGCTCGGACGATTGAATACCACAAGTAAATGTTATACATTTGCACATTTTCGGACCGAAGCAATGCAGATATGAGTTGTTAATAAGAAGAAAAGCTTCCTTATTGCAGAATGGACATTTAAAGCGCCCTTTGTCTTGTACGATTCCCGAGTCTTATGCCCATTTCTCGATGACACCTAAAGATGTTACTAAATCTAGGTTCCTACTAAATTGCTTTGGTTACAAACGCCATCTAGCATTAATTAACAAATCATATATTGGTTGCGCTGTTGTTTCAAATTACAAACCTGAAATTACATGGCGCAAGTGACCGCATCATTTGTAAACGCAAATAGATCAAGCAAGAATCAAACAGGATGAACATTTATTTTGAGCCATCCAAAGGAAAATAATATTAACAACGTTAAATACGCCGTAATCAGGATAGGAGTAAATGGGTCGCTATCTTTTTGTTGTAAGATAAAATGCCCAGCAAAACATGCATCGTCTTTGTTTTTACATTGATGCAGGCCTTCTTTATTTTAAGAGATATGAATAGATCAATATTCGGCGATCCAACTAGGGGTGAATATTGATTGATATTTATTGTTAATTTAATGACGGCAATTTTTATATTTGAAACCATTCTTTTTTAACAATTGTCTCCGAGTCTTTATCTTTAGCACCGCTATTACTATTGGGCTGCATCGCTATTTTTATTGACAAAACAATTAAAAGCACATTTCTCGATGACACTTAAATATGTTACTAAATCTAGGTTCTTACTAAATTGCTTTGGTTACAAACGCCATCTAGCATTAATTAACAAATCATATATTGGTTGCGCTGTTGTTTCAAATTACAAACCTGAAATTACATGGCGCAAGTGACCGCATCATTTGTAAACGCAAATAGATCAAGCAAGAATCAAACAGGATGAACATTTATTTTGAGCCATCCAAAGGAAAATAATATTAACAACGTTAAATACGCCGTAATCAGGATAGGAGTAAATAGGTCGCTATCTTTTTGTTGTAAGATAGAATGCCCAGCAAAACATGCATCGTCTTTGTTTTTACATTGATGCAGGCCTTCTTTATTTTAAGAGATATGAATAGATCAATATTCGGCGATCCAACTAGGGGTGAATATTGATTGATATTTATTGTTAATTTTATGACGGCAATTTTTATATTTGAAACCATTCTTTTTTAACAATTGTCTCCGAGTCTTTATCTTTAGCACCGCTATTACTATTGGGCTGCATCGCTATTTTTATTGACAAAACAATTAAAAGCACATTTCTCGATGACACTTAAATATGTTACTAAATCTAGGTTCTTACTAAATTGCTTTGGTTACAAACGCCATCTAGCTTTAATAAACAAATCATTTATTGGTTGCGCTGTTGTTTCAAATTACAAACCTGAAATTACATGGCGCAAGTGAGCGCATCATTTGTCATTTAAGTTCGTCGCCGTTCTTTTCAATTAGAAAAATCTTCTAAAATTCCCTGATCATGGGTATTTACAAGTTTTTATTACTTGATTTGAGTTTGTACCGATATTGAGTTATTACTGGTTCTACGTTTGC
The DNA here is from genome assembly GCA_963695495.1 of Hololepta plana. Taxonomy (NCBI): domain Eukaryota; kingdom Metazoa; phylum Arthropoda; class Insecta; order Coleoptera; family Histeridae; genus Hololepta; species Hololepta plana. The sequence continues at coordinate 820,318 of OY968838.1, read as the reverse complement.
TGGTTGTCTGCTTATTCCCTTATATTACACGATTGTATGTAATTACAGTTAATGAAGTCGTACTTTCCAGGGATGTTTCCTCTTCTGTTCTTGATTGTAGAAAATCCGCTGCATCTCTATAGTCAGCGTTTCCTTCGAGGGCACAATCAACTGCAAAGATTGTGTATCCATTTTTTTTCTCAATGGTTTGAAAAATGGAAGCTCATGCAAAGTAGGCAGCCAAAGTGCGTTTATCTTCACTCTCCAAACAGACGTAATCTTTTGATCGCGTCGTAACTGGAATTGTAAATAAACCACCCTTTTAATTTAATTTCGTCCAATGATAAAATGCTAGCTCGATTGCGATTTCCTAGCTAGTTTATTGATGCCATCGGTAGCTTTAAGAGTCGCTCATTAATAAAGCATCCGGACTGAATCTTTTGCCATTGTTTTCAATGGCTTAGCCGCGATGGGAACGTGAAGTGAGTTCACAAATCCCTTTGGCACTTGGGGCTTCTTTTACAACCGACACCGTGAGTGAAGGCCTTATCGATCACGTTATATATGAATTTATTTTGTTTTTGGGAAATTAACGAGATAGAGAAAGCTCTTTCTTCTTGATTAACTTTTAATTGTTTCTACGTGAAGTATAGTATCTTCTTGTCGAATTACTAACTAATAAATTCGCAATGTTTGAGACAACGGTCATATTTGTTCATTGTTGGTTTCTACAACCTGCACGATGGGATCGCGTATGCTGAGCGTTAGCAAATGAAATTTTATTAAAATTCTAACTCCAGAAACGGCTTTACGATAAATGATTATTTATCGGGAAAAAACCCAGTCAATACGTTGCCAGTAAACTTCATTTCACGGCGAGAAACAATAACAACTCGAGGACATGTAAGCAATTAATTGCATTATTCAACGATATCATCTGCATTTGTAAGAATGAGGAAATAAATCAGTGAATTGAATCACCTTTTCAAATATGCAATGCAAAATTGAAGGATTTGCATATGACTAATACTCTCGCTCAACATCGACTATCTATCTGGACATTTGAGTCTGAAAAGAATGAAAAATATTTTCGGCAGCGATATTGAATGGTGGGATAGAAACTTCATAATCGCACGAATGACTGGGTTTTGTGTTTTTTTTTGTTTGAAATAAAATAATTTAGATTGTTTAGCAGGATAAAATTATGCCGCTCACAATTTGAAAATCTTGAATGAGGGACAGAGGAATACGGCGTTATTCATTAATTTGAACAGCTCTTTCTCGAATTCGTTTCGTGCGTGTTTTCTCAAATCAGCGTTTAAATTTATGTACAGTTTTAACCACGCACTTTGATTAAATTGTAAAATTCGATGAATCTTTTTCTAAATAATCTCTTCGCTCACACACATTTTTAATTCCTATAATGAACGATATAATTTTCATTTCGTTCTAGGATGGGCATCATTTTTTTCTGCTTTTTTTCCCTGGCGCAGTAGCCGAAGTTGGCACCATAGGTAAATCCGATTGTTTCTCATGAGTTTCAAACGGATATTCTAAATATGCCTCTAAGAAATATCCTATCGGACTTTCATGGTCCACATTCCAATTTATGCTGGTAAATTTATTAGGTAAATGTTGGGACATGGCCCGGGCATACATCGAATTTATATCGAAGTGCATAAGATATGTCTCCGGCTTACTCACATCAAACGTCATCATATATCGATTATTACCATCCGCGTGTGTCAACGAACGTCGTAACAGACGATCTCTGATGCCATTTTCAACTCACATCAGGATATGAACATTCGGAATAAATTCAATTTAAAATTCGTGTAATTCAACATTGCGCCCCAAGTTAGAGAGGGAGCTGTGCAATAATGAGCCAGATCCAAATTATAAGGTTCCATGCGAGACTCTTTAAAATTTTCGAAAACGTCTGCTAATAGCAGAACGTCTGTTTTCAAATATAAATCATTATATTCTCCCATATTTTGAATATTAAAGCGTTTCAAAACTTCTTTGGGCTAAATTTCTTTATTTTAATTATTTGATAATTACAAGGTAATTAACCGCGACCGATTCAAATTTTTTGCAATAAAAAGAAAAACCGCATGAACCCACAAGGTTCAGTAAGTCCATGCAAAAAGCCTAAAACTAACACATCAGCGTTAGTAAGGAGTCGCGACGGTCGGCATAGCTTATCCAAGGTGATCCGTTGTTTCATGGTTATTTAAATTGCACATGTTATGTGTAGGAAATACGTGCACAGGGTGGTGAAATAATAGTCACTGATGATGTATAACTAGGAGATATATTGAAATGCACGGTATTTGAAATAGAAAATAAAGGTTGTTTGATCGAATCGACGTTGATGCTCGAGGAACGAATGCGCTCTCGATGACGTCGGGATGCACGCTGCCTTGTCGGGTGGCAACCTCGCGGCCCCACTCCTCATACCCTCGTCCTACATATGTGTTGCTTCCTGTAAATTTTCCTTAATAAATAAAACAATATAAAAATGCTGTTTGCTAGTCATTTGTATTTATGTATTACCTGTGAAATGATTGTGATCTCGTACTTTGTGATTCTTTTCATCTGCGAAACCCTTTTTACAAATCTAACAGGTTTTTGCTGCAGCAATTCGACTTGTTGTACATTAGTTATAGAATTCATAATTAATGGGTTGTTATGCTTATCATTAATTATCCTTGCAAGCTCAAACATCTGATTAGAAAACTAGTTTACGCATTCTACTCCGCGATATTGATGATAGCGCGATAAGCATTTATTAAAATCACAATGAACATAGAACCCCGCTGAATATGGTACATGTTCTTGAATTTTCTGAATTTTCGAATTCGAAATTTGAAACAATGAATTTTTTAATTCAAAATTTATTAAAAAAAAACGCATAAAGCGAAAAAAAATCAAAATAAAAGAATTAACAAATTTACAAAACAAACGCATAAAGCGAAAAAACATTACAAAATAAAAAAACGCATAAAACGAAAAATGTATAACATTTACAAAAGAAACGCAAAAAGCAATTTAGACGAAATTGTACTGGTTTCCAATGCTAATGATAAAATGATTGAAGATATCCTCCCTTCTGTGCCTGTCTCTCCACATACACTCCGTCAATACAACAAGCTCTTCTTAGTCCCATGCTGCCTTCGCAATTTGCACTTGGCCCTCATCCACAGGTTTTCTATGTTCTGGTTATGAACATAGGGCTTCCACGGATGGACGAAATTCCTTTGGTGGATGATCGTGTCGTGGTCGTAGATTCCGCTGCCTATATTGTCAACATTCGAGTAGGAGTAAATGATAGAGCCTGGCTGAATGTGCCTAAAAGATTTCAAATAATATTAGTACACTGCAAAGAGTTATTATGTAAAAATAAACTACTGTCGATATAAGATTCTCCAAGGTAACTGCGGTGAGGTCTTTCACCTGCACCAGGAAGCGTTTTCCGGTTTCCCTTTCCACCCCACCGAACACCCTTTGGCCATACCGCCAATGGCGTTATTTCCGGTGGAAAAAATATCTTTTGTCGATCTCCATCTCGATTGACGTACCATCGGTGTTGGTTAACGCCACCAATCAACAATGGATGCCGATAAAGGTCTTTTTGGAACGCATGTCGGCAGAAGTTACACCAATCGACGCTGGTGTTAGTGGCTGATGTGCCCAGTTTAGCTTCACGCGCAATTGTTTTTTGCAACTGTTCGGTGCATCACCGGTACACAATTTTGATCATCTGCTTCAGCGTCAAGTTGCTCTTCGTGAAAAACGAATCCTTGCGGATGGTCACTCTCTTACCACAGCAAATACACAGCCAGTGAAATCCATGTTTTAGTTTATTATTGATTCAATACAGGTCCTTAATGATGATTCGTCGTAGGTGGTTCTTTTCACACTGAATGTCCTCTGGAGACATAATATTTGACACAATTCGTGTAGCTGCCATCATAAAGCCGGAACAACAATGAAGGAAAAAGAAAACAGAAAACTGCGAAAGAACTTGATAACTTGGCTGATTGACGTTTTTGTCCCGAATGAATCGTGGGTATTATTGCGATTTAAGGAAAATTTGGTTCGTGGGGGGAAAAGGCATATCTTTTGGAGGGATTCATAAAAAATTATTCGTGCTCTTGAGGAAAGCTTACATTATATTTATTTTTCGTTACACATTCCTTTCGTGCAAATTTAATTTGTCAGAGGAGTAGAAATAATGAAGGCAGCGAACACGTAAATATATATTCGGCTTTTATGGTTATTTAATGAACTACATACAAGCCTTGAAGGATTTTTTATTAAAACCTAATGATATATAACTTCCGAGTCTATATAATTGACATGTTTCTCTTTTTTATCATTTGTCAAACGGTTTGGCAGACACTTGAATTTATTTTTCGATTCGAAAATGTGTGTTTTAATGGAAATGTTGTTTAATTTTCAAGTTTTGTGATGTCCGTGCGCGATATTGGGAAATTTAACTCTTAAAATTAGAGTGGTTTTGTAATCTGGATACGAAGAAACTCTACAAGGATTTTGAAACATGCATCATCTGAATTCTGAATATTGATGCATGCATTATTTTTTACTTCGATTGGTAGTTCCATGTAGGAAGATCCTACTTGCGTTGCATTTTTATTTGTGCTTATCATTAAATTTAAAACTGCTGATAAACTCCAACCTCTGTCTCGTACCTACGCTAACGAGAACATTTTTCTGTCATATTGAGAGTAAAAAAATTAAAACTTAACTCACCTGAAATTCTTCAAGAGCACGAAGTAAGGTCGTCTTGACGTTTTCTGCGTGCCACTGATGTAAGTCAGTGTCTTGCGTTATTATACCCGTTTTTGTGCACAGATATTTTACTTCTTTCACCGATGATTCCACATCCACTGATTGTTTCAGAAATTCACCATAAAACGTTGTCCACACTTTAATGAAATGATACTTTCGAATAATGTTTTCAATTTTCTTAATAAGTAATGTCTTGGCATCGACCAGAAAATAAATTGGATCGATATGCGTTACATTATTTATACATGCTGTATATCCTTAATACGTTCGTTAAATGCGGATTCTACATTGGACCAGGTGACGCCTTGCAATTCGTTAAGATTTTTTTCTTCCTTTTATCCTTTCTTGCAAAGTCTTCGCTGTTACAATTGCACTTTATAAACAATTTTTTACGCCGACTGAATAATTTTGTTTTGAAAGCAATTTCAAAATTTTATTAATTTTTTTTTCGATTAGTTTTAAATTTTTCAGCGCGTTACCAATTCGCCATCAAATCGTTTATCGTTTTTACTAAATTATTAGCCATTTCGATGCTGTTATATTATACCGAATATAATTTCAAAAATACTAAAGAGTTACTCTAACTTAGGATCCATTTATATATCCGCAGCGTCGATAATTAAGTACATGATGAGGTTGACCCTTTCCATAGAGAAATTAAAGGAACATACTAATTTTCATTTTTCCATTTAAAATAATTAAGGAATAATTACAAATAAAAATTTGAAAGACGTTTATTAATAAACATAATTAATATAATGTTTTAACATTATTTATATACATATATAGTATTTGACAAAAAAATATACAGAATTATTCCACATCTTCCTCCGCATTGACATCGCCTTCAATAATGATAATATCATTATTTTCTGTCGGCGTCGCAACTATGCGATTGTTCACTGGTTGTATATTTCGTTCTGCCTGGCTTAAAACTTCACTTGATGCACTATCGAATTTATCATCTAAAAATTCGGCATTCATATTTAATTCTTCGTCCAGCCCATCATTTAACATTGCGTTAAAGATATCTCTTTCAAAATTATGTGCCAGCCATTTTAATGTGGTTAGTTTCGACTTCAATTGCCGATGGCTGCGCTCCAAGGTCATAATCGAATTGCCTCCCGTTCTCCAACAACTTGTTTGGTTTCGGTTTTTGTGCTGCACGAAACCTTTTAAGTATTATCGCTTTAATCGTTTCGTATTTGTTCGTGGTTGGTGGAGTCGTTATTACGTCCCTTAAATCACCCGCGTGCGTGCTTCCTAAGGAATTGAGGACGACCCCGTATTTGGTGTCGTCGTCCGTTATTTTGGCCGCCATGAAACTACCGTCCATAAAACACAACTTTTGGATCGAAGGCCACGCGTTAAACTGTGCACACAGATGATGCGGAGGGTCCGGTAGTCATTTTTTTTTTATTCGCACGCGCTAACACTCACAAATATTGTGTTTATTTCTCGTGGTCGCACGTTGAAAAGATTCACGAATCACTGTGAGGTTAGTCCAAATAAACACCACTTTAAGCTCTCACAAATAAACTATATTTACATAGGAATTCATAAGAAACAAAAACGTGCGATGAGGTCGATGGTCGACCGAGAAGTGTCTCGTGGTGCCAACCAAAAATGGAGTCTTTGCGGTCGGGTTGCCAACCTTATTTTTTATTTTCGAACCTTAGGGTTTTCGCTTTGCTCACTTGCTTTCTGGGCACCCTGTTGCGCTACAACATTGCGGAGAATGAGAAAGAGAAGAAGGAGAAAACTGTTATTGAAATGATTATTAATCGAAATATATTAAAATGTGAGATTAAATGGCAGAAGCGAATTGATTTCTCAACAGGGTCGCTTTTAGGATTCACAGAGAAGATAGTATTAGAAGAAAATGTGAGTGATGTATCTAACAATCCAATCAATATATTTAAAATTTATTCGATAAATGCCGAGGGCAATTTGGTTACAAATTCTTGTACTAATGACAAATCTGGGCACATTTTACATGTCTTGTATCCAAATGTTCTACCTGGCGTAAGGATCGTTGAAATTCCATCTCAAATTATCTATGTACCAATCAATGCAAGATATGAAGTAGCCCATGAAATAACGGATCAAGATGTAAATTTAGTCAATTTAAAAAACGAGCTCATTACAGTAAGAGTTCAGTATGCAGTATGCAATAATCCAGCTATCGCTGGAGATAAACCAAAAGTTTTAATTAATAAAACACTTTGGAAGGCCCACACGTTTCGGGGGTTTCCGATCCTAAAAAATTACATTTATTGAATTATCTTAATGTTAATCAAGATTTAAATGTTGCATTCCGAACATGGGAACTGCATGAGCAACCTCTAGTTCAACAAAATACAACAGTTACAGCAAGCAACAATATGGAAAAACTTCGCTTTGTATTCTTTACGTTTCAAACTGATAGGAAAAATTCAGTTACTCGCAATATGAGCCAATTCGATCATTGCAAATTAATCAACGTGAAATTATACGTAAATTCGGAAGTGTTTCCATATGATAACCTAAATGTGAATTTTACTAAACGTCAATGGGAAAATTTATATGTGATATATGCGCAATTTCAAAGATATTTTTATTACAAAAATGAGAGGGAACCATGTCTCTCGCATATAAATTTCGAACACATTGCACCTATGGTTTGTATTGATTGTAGGCATCAAAGTGAAACAATCAAAAACGGTGCTGTTGATATACGTGTAGAATTTGAAACGCCAGAAAACGTACCTGAGAAGATTGTTTAATTTTGCACGATCGATTGGTCAAATATAATCCATTAACAAGCGTTGTGAGAGTATTTTAAAAGAAGACAAAAATTTATATTATTGATCTGCAAGGTTTTCAATATTCTAAATATCCATACACCATAGGAGAAATTGCTATTTATAATATGGTGACTTGAACAATTAATCATACGCTGGTGAAATTTAAAAACGGTTTATCCAATTTCAATGAAATTCACCATATTATTGGTGGTCGAATTGTCTTTGTGAAAGGGCTTTGTAAAAAGGAGATGATGAACTGTTTTCTAAGTAATTATAATCAATATGGAAATAACAATTTAACTTGCGCAAAAATAAATGTTTTTGCACGATATAAATGGTTTACTCAATAAGTATACATTTAATTAATATCATTACTGCATTAAGCAAACATGAGTTATGAGTGTCCGAAATTCGAAAGGATGTTTTGCTTTTGTGAAACATCCATAAGAGAACATAAGTCCTGATGGAACCCTCATCAGAATACACCAGAAACAAGCACTAAAAATGAAAATTATAAGGTACCATCATCAACACCAACAACAACGTCCGAAAGGAAGAAAAGACTCTCATATTTGGAATTAAATAAATATGCATCACTATTAATTAAAAGGAAGAAGATAAAAGTGAAAGAATTTGAATGTCTACAAGCTACATACAACAATAACAGCAGCAATTAATTTCTGATGTGTGATGAAAAAATCCTTGATAGTGCAGATATCTTAAAAAGAATAAATAAACACATCGAATAAGAGAGAGAGAGAGAGAGAGAGAGTTAAATTTATTTTCAATGTATAGTTGTATAATAATAAAACCAAAAAAAACTTACAAGAGATGGAGAGAATTATTTATTTATTCCTTTTTATAATAATAACATTTTCAAAGTTACTGCATATTTGTTTTAGAGTTTATGAATATATTTCCACAACTTCTTTGCTCGTTACATAGTTCCTGCACAGCTTTTTGAAAAGGATTTCCAATTTTTCTCTTCCATTATTATCCATCATCATCGTCAGTAACGAGGCTAATGTCTTCATGGATTATGACATTATTTTGATGATGATCCTCGCCGTCTGCTAGCATTAATTGTTGCCTTTCATAATTCGATATCGTTGTTTGGTATTGATCATCATCCAAATTAGCGGCAAATAATTGTATGGCGTGTTCGAGTAACTCAATTTCATTGTCATTGTCGACATTTAAACAAAAGGTGTCCCTTTTAGGCGAATAGTACAAACTCACAGTAACTTGTGCGTCTCTCTGTCTGATTTGTTTGACACCAAACCTTTATTCGACAAAGGAAAAAAGGAACTCTGGTATATTAATATTTTCTCATATAAAAACAAAAACTCACTTAAAAAGTTGACGGCACATTGTTGTTAGAAGCATCGGTACCGGTAGAATCTCATTGTTTAGAGATTGCATTAAAATCGTACACTGAGGCTTACTCTTTTTGGATTGAAATGCCGTTAGCCGTTGTCACCAATGTGCAAGCGCGCAGTACTGCGAACCTATTTATAACTGCGATGGTGCGAAATATTAAATTCAAATGTACTTTGCAACATGTATTGTAATTAGAAGAAGTAACAAAAGTTAATATAATAAAGAGTATAGCTCGCCTAATAAAAGAGTATATCATACGGAAAAAGTAAAACACTTGCTTTGTAGGTTGAATAATTTATTTTAGGATAACATATATAACAATAATCGTATAAATAATCTTAACAAAATTCAACATTGTCCAAAGCAAAATATTAAGAATTATATTGTGTGTTATAGCCTTTATGATAAATTTGTGGGTGCAATATTCTTTCAGTAACATAATGACATTATTATTCGCTTAATAAAATATGTGCCAAACACTGTAAGGAACTAAAAGAAATACTAAATAAGTGTGTAGATTGTTGCTGCTTCAGAACTCTATCATTTTACATTTGTCTAAAGTATATTGTAAATTCTTACCAAAGCAATGAGCCGCTGTTACCCCTTTTGTTAGCCAAATGAACGGCACTATACAAAAGGGCAATATAAATACAGTTCAGACTCATAAAGCAGTTAGTACTCCTTGTGCTCACGATGGAGTGATATTATGCTCAAAACGTTAATTAACAAGCATTTAGTTTACAAGTACAAATAAGCAAAGAAACCGTTTGCGAGGAAACAGTGAAAGTTTACAGCGACAAATAAGTAACAATCCTTAGCGTTACCATCGCGAGGTTGTATTGTCAAAACAAAATCTGAAAAAAAAAGATTCGAGTAATTAATTTGATTTTTTCATTGATTACTCACCTTTATCAAGTAGACCACTCCTGACAGGAAAGGATTCTCACCACCAGAAACAATTCAAAGTAACTTAGAAAAAGAAAATGAATACATTTTGTGTGTATTGCTTACCTCAATCTTTGTTTGTAGGTGGGAAAATCGCCTTTATTGCCTCGAAGAAATCTCTCTGGATAGCTTCCCTGTGTTTTCTTTTTCACATATACTCCATGAGATAGCTATCGAGAGACGAATTGCGCAAGTATTTGTCGGCATACAGCCTCTGCGTGAAATGAATCTCTTTAGGCATACGAAAAAAGTCTCAGTCGTCAGATCGCTAACCAATTCTAAATGGATCACTTTTGTAGCAAAACGTATGAATAAACAGATGTTTGGTTTGTATCGTTTCTAGTCACGTGGCACTCCTATCCCATGCATCGTATGCCATGAAATGCGAGGCTTTACTTTGAAGCAAGTAATGCAATTCCCTGATCACTCGTTTTGATAGCTGTTTCAAGCTGTTTTGAGGCAAGATATTAATGAGATGTAATTGACCGCAATATACATACATTTTGTGATAATAGGTGGCAATTAGGGTTGGTAAAACGTGCTTTTTTGGCAATATAATTTGATGCTCTATGTGGAATGACAATGCCGAATGATGAAGTCTGCCGCCCACGCGTAAAGGTCGAGTATTGTCAATGAGGTGGTGCAACGATAATATTTTGGAGCTCGGTGTTGATGGCAAGACTTCAGTATACAAGCAAGTCAACGAAAAGGAATGGAACCTGCACCACAGTACAGCAAGTTACTCTGGGACGCCTACGTCCCCGAAAGAAGACTCCTGACGCCGGGGTAAGTGCTCCGGAACCCAGAACGATTCGTGATCGCAAGGCGGGGACGGTACGTAGTGAACACTGGACTCCGCATCCTGGTTCCAGACGGAGGAGAAATGCTGACAGTGTCAGAGATATCGTCATCCAACGCGGGGAAGCTATAGCACAGCTCATCTGCCATCGATACGAGAACTTCAGGTTGGTCCATACCACCGAAGACAACCTGAGGGAGGACGAGGATGAGGATCAGGTGGACTCGCAGGAGTAAGTTTTATTAAGAAACAAAAAAAATCAAAGATAATAATTTTTTTAAGAGAAACGTGGGATTGAGATTAGGCCCGCACGGTTGGGTGGGATGGCAGAGAAGAAATAACCTAGAGAAACGAAAAGAAGAAGAGAAAGAAGAAAAGAACGGATGCCGAAATGAGTTTGAAATAAAAATTCGAGAAAGATGACTTACTTTTTTTTTCTCGTATCGGGTTACTAACCTGGCTTCTGCATGGGTTGTTGGGAACGAATAAAAGATTAATATCTTACCTTAAGGGCTAAATGTCTTTATTTTATTTATTATAAGTTAATTAATTGCGCCCGATTCAAGTTCTCTGGAATAAAAAAGAAAAACCACATGAACCCACAAGGTTCAGTAAGTCCATGCAAAAAGCCTAATGACTAACATATCAGCGTTAGTAAGGAGTCGCGAAACAGACGCATCTGCCGTATGCGGGTTACGAGGACGCCACCACCCCCCAACGACGCCTCCTCCGTTGCACCAGATGGAGTTGCCCCCAAAACTGGCCCAGCTTAATATTCTCCTGGTACGGGAGTTAGGAGGTGTCAAAAGGCACCCTCCCCCGTCAACAACGTTAGCGCGGGTTGCGCCAGGTGGAGTTTCCCCCAAACTGGTCCAGGCATAAATAATGTGAAACAACATGCGCCTGGCATGAGAGTTATGAGGTGCATCTTGCACCCCCCCCCCCTCATCGACAACCCGATTGTGCAAAATGGTTGTTAGTAAACAATTTAAGGATCGTGCATAAATGGCCAAACAGACTTACATTTTGTATTTTCTTCTCTCTCAAAGCACAAGACACAGGCACAAATCACAAAGGGCACTAACTTCTCCACTCAACTTCACCACACGGAAGTTCGAAAACTAATGAGTGCAGAAATCAAGCCAAGCTCCAAACTCCACTCTCATCCCTAGCAAGAAGTCCGGATGCTATGCCTTTTTAATTGACCTTTATAATTGGTCCTACGATCCGTGGTGCACGTGGCAAACTTAGCATCCGCACATTCTTGGATTGTTTACAATCACACGCTCATTCAGACGGAAAAGGGCATGTGAATGGGTCAATCGGTCCACCGAAATTATTGAAAGACCACGTAATCAATCGACCGTCTTGTATTGCCAATGTCCTCGACATTTCTTCACACGCTCAACGCGATGTGTGGCAATCCAGAGGTCGTGCGACAATTTGGTCGTAACAGTCGGCCATCCTGCGAAACCAAACGACCTCGTTTGTTCAATATAGACACTAACCTTTAGATTTAAAAATTTTCATTCCTCCTCGGAAGAACTAAGGACATCCCCCGGAAACCACCGCTGCAAATGTTCAGCGGACTCGACCGCTTGATGGGGCTTCCTTCTTGTCCGATTGGATCCTTCCAAATCCTCAACCACATATCTGTCCTGCGTAAGGACTTTAACGACCTTAAATGGCCCCTTAAATTTTGGGAGCAATTTCTTGCTGTCTTCGCCAACAGGTTGTCTGAATACTACAACCAGATCTCCTTGTCGATACTTTCGAGGTCGCATTCTACGCTTGTCAACCAATGTCTTTTGTTTTATTTGTTTGGCCTGAATGCGATCCTTGACTTTCTGTCTCTCACTTTGGAGATCGGCTATGGTTGGTCGTTCAGGTGCACTTGTGCGGTTAATGCTGCATCCGCTTGTGCCCTGGGTTTGAAACCCATCAATAATTCGCTCGGGGTAACGCCTGTGGTCACATTTTTTGTATTGTTCAGGGCGAACTGAATGTTAGGAAGGTGCTTTTCCCAATACATTTCCTCATTTACGCTGCTCGCCAGGGCATACAATATCGTTGCATTGTATCTTTCAACTTGCCCATTTGCACGAGGCGTGGCGACAGCGTTCAATATGTGCTTGATGCCTTTATTGAGGCAATAATCCTCAAACGATTTGGAGGTGAAAGCCGTTCCACGATCAGATATTAATCGTGTCGGCACTCCATATATCACCAATATCTCATCAAGAATTTTGAGAACAGCTGCGGTCGATGTCGCTTTCACCGCGCGTATGAAAATAAATTTGGTGAAGGCATCTATAACGACAAAAATATGCCTCTTTCCACCAACGCTTTTATTAAAAGGTCCCAGATGATCAACGTGAATCGTGTGAAACGGAACTGGTACCTTCTCGACCGGATGTAAAAATCCCTCTTTCTTTCCGGTTTTGGACCGGTGTACCAAACATCGTACACATGTTCGAATATATTTGTCCACATATTCCCTCATCTTAGGAAACCAATACGCTTCCTTTAATTTATCAAGCGTTTTCTCCAAACCGAAGTGTCCCATCTCGTCATGATTGGACCTTACAACTTCACGTCGCATTCCACGTGGAACTAACCATTTTATTTCTCCATTTAGCAATTTATAAATTTTATTATCGCTTAATTTATACTCCTGGTGAATTGTCTTTGAGTAGGTGTCTGATGGTGGTTTTTGTAAAATATTTCTTATAGCTTCTAGCTTTGCATCGGTCATTTGGGCTGCCATCACCCAGTCGTCGGTTGTTATTCTAAAGACGTAATTTTCTGGCAATTCGGTTGGCTTTCCAACCGTGTTCCTGCTAAGAGCGTCTACATGTTTCATTTTTGTACCGGCACGATGTTCTATTGCAAAATCATATTCCTGCAGTTGTAGCCACCAACGAGCAATTTTTGGTATCAAGTCTCGTTTTTCCGCCGCTAATTTTAGCAATTGACAATCGGTGACCACTTTAAAATTCTTGCCGATAAGATACACTCGAAATCTCTTTAATGTTTCGACGACCGCTAACGTTTCTAGCTGAAACGAATGCCATTTATTTTCGGCAGCGGTCAATTGACGACTATAATATTGTACAGGTTTCAGTACTCCATCGTCGTCCACCTGCATTAATATTCCCGCAATCCCTGTCTGGGATGCATCGGTATGAATTTCTGTCACAGCGTTGCCTTTATACACGGCCAATAGCGGACGATCTTGCAATTTGTCCTTTAAAATCGTGAATGCTCGTTGTTGTCTATCAGACCATTTCCACTGCACATTCTTATGCAGTAATTCAGTTAGTGGTCTACTGATCGTTGCATTATTAGGGATAAATTTTCTGAAATATCCCGTGAGTCCGAGAAATTGTCGCACCTGGTGGACGGTCTTTGGTGTAGGAAAATCAACAACCGCCTTAATTTTAGCCTCACCAGGTCGGATACCAGCTTTCGTTATCTCATATCCGAGATATTGTATGCTTTTCTTGAAGAAATTGCATTTACGTGGATTTAGAGTTAGATTATTCTTACGGAGAGTTTCTAACACTTTTCGCAAATTCTTCATACCATCATCGAAAGTTACTAACGGGATTAAAATATCATCTAAATATGCGAGAATAGCTGAATGGTTTAATGGTGCTAACATTTTATTTATTATTCGTTGAAAAACGCTGGGTGCGTTAGCGAGGCCAAATGGCATCCTCTTAAATTCGTACTGCCCGTCCGGCGTTGCAAAGGAAGTCTTATCCATCGAGTCTGTTGCCATTTTCACTTGGTAATAACCAGAAAATAAATCGAGAGTCGTGTAAAATTGAAATCCTCTCAGCCGGTCTATTTGATCTTCGATTAAAGGTAACGGATGACGATCTTTTTGCGTTATAGCATTTAATTGGCGATAGTCCACGCATAGACGTTTCTCACCGTTGGGTTTATTAATCAAAACAATCGGCGAAGCAAACTCCGAAGACGAATCTTGAATAATATCCGCCTCCTTTAATTCTTTCACCATTCCCTTTACCAATTCCCTCTCGGTGTAAGCCATTCGGTACGGACGATAAAAGATTGGCTTATTCGTTTTTAATTTCAGGGTCATTTCTTGACCTACCGCACAACCAACTTCGTTCAAATTTGTGGCGAAGCAATCACGGTATTCGTTTAATAATTTTAAGACGCGATGTCGTTCCTCTTTGCCTAGTTCTTCGCATATTTTTACGTCGCTTTCTAACAGCGGCGCTACGTCATCGTCATTGATCTTCCTAATGTCCGCGAGAGTTTCAGCTTCCTCACAAGATTCTCCAAGTGCAATAACATCATCCTTCCTGATGATTATTTCGTTGGCGGATAAATTGATGACCGGTACTTTGCATTCGTTCATCTTTTGTATTCTCATTATTGAACGGGGTATAAGGCTTTCTTCGCCCTCCTTGCAACGTATACTTTTATCAATAAAAATATCTCCCGTTATTTCCGTACGACAGGACACGAAACCGACGTAATTCGATGGAATTAACGTATCTTAATTTGCCGTAAATTTAGTCTTTTTCTTCCGAATGAAATTTAACTTCGTGTCGTCCTTGTGTACGATCACGTGCGGTAACTCCGTGAATGGATTGCCTATTATGACATCTGTATCTTGTAGGCGATCTTCTACCACCAAAAATGTTAATCTTACCGAACATTCGCCAATTTCAATGTTTGTTGGAGGTGTTACACCCAGTGGTTTCACGGTACCACCTCCGTACCCCTTTATTGTTGTACAATGATTGCTAGTAAAACATAATTTCAACAAACGTGCCGTACTCTCTTTCATTAACATGACCGAAGAACCGAAATCGACGAAACCATCCACCCAGACATCATTCACTCTTACTTGCAAAAAATACTTTTTGTTCAATCCTACCTTGTTGTTGGTAGTCGTCCTGATTTCCTTTTCTTCCCTCTTCATTGAGCAATCGGGTGTTTTGTGGCCCTTCTTGCCACATCGGAAGCAAGTGACGACAAATTTTTGCGGTCTAGAGCGATTATTAAATTTCGAAATCCCTTTATTATGTTGTTGTTGCAAAACTGGCGGCTTAAATCGTCGCTTTGTAAATACTTTGGAGGCGTTCGTGTACGATTTCGAAGTCGAAGGAAGCGACCTCAAAAATTGCAGCAACTCTTCCGGCGACTTGAAGTTTCCGGCACCAGCGGCCGCTTGTACAGCCTCCTCTTGAAGTCCTCCAATTAGTAAATTCATTCGGATTTCATCGTTGAAATCCATCAACTCCATCAAGGCCATCTTTTCATAGTAGTAATTTAAATTCGACTCTTCCGCTTTCTTTACGCGGTTCAGGATTTTCCTTAAGATCCCCTGATAATCGATGCTTTCCGGAAAAGCCTTTCTTAATCTCGTCTTCCATTCATCCCAAGTTAGATTCAGGGAGTTTTGGGAATCGTACCACGTACGAGCGAGCCCCTTCAAATTTGCCGTTGCCGTATAAATATATGTGGCCTCCGTCCAAGCGTTTACTTCGCCCAACTGTTCGATTTGTTTAATATATTTATTTATCGACGAAAACTCGCTGGACGGATCAAACGGCGGCACTGGCAGCGACGGCGGCATACTTGTCCTTGCCGGACTGGATACCACGGCACTATTTTGCATCGCTTGCACGGAATGTGCGAGCTGCAAAACTACGTCGGACAACTTATCGATCTTAGTTGTATTCGGACGTTTTGCCCGTGTGACATCTTCGCTCGAAGCAGCCTGTTCCTCACCTGCATCAATCCTCTTACTTTTACGTCCAACCATTATAAATCTTCGCTCTTTGTTCTTAAAGGAAGGGAAAAAGAAAACACACATGTGGTTCTTTATTTCACACAAAAATAATACGCAAACATAAATATTTTGATCTTCACCTCGGACCAAAAGAATGATTTTATGTTGCGGCGTCTATTGAAACAAAACAAAGGAGGATGGCCCGACACATTTACCTTTATTTTTATATTGGCAAAATCGGAAATTTTGCAGTCAAAACAAACAATTATATACCCTTTTTTGTGTTAATGGAGATCAAGGAAATACACAAACACGAAGATACACATAATCTTCGTCTCGGCCTTCACCGAGTTATTCCTTTTAATTCTCCCACATAAATCAAACACAAAAAAAAGTATAAACAACAGGTCAAATTTCGGTGACCCAGATTGACGACGAAAAGGCTTTTCATTCTTTTATTCCAGAAGCTTGAATCGTAATTATTTTTTTTTCGTTCCAACCATATGCAGAGCAAGGTCAGTGAACTAATCCCACTTCTGAGATTGTCACGGATGCCGAAATGAGTTTGAAATAAAAATTCGAGAAAGATGACTTACTTTTCCTTTCTCGTATCGGGTTACTAACCTGGCTTCTGCATGGGTTGTTGGGAACGAATAAAAGATTAATATCTTACCTTAAGGGCCAAATGTCTTTATTTCATTTATTTATTTGTTACAAAGTAATTAATTGTGGCCGATTCAAGTTCAATCGACCGTCTTGTATTGCCAATGTCCTCGACATTTCTTCACACGCTCAACGCGATATGTGGCAATACAGAGGTCGTGCGACAATTTGGTCGTAACATATATATATATTATAATTATCCGCCGTCTTTTTGAAAGCTATTTTTAAGGTTCACAACACACACACACACACACACGTCCTTAAAAATAGCTCTAAAAAATGGGGGCGCATAATTTTGCACCAACTAAAATAAGATCAGATCGCCCTTCGGTTGCTTGAAGTGAAAGACGACATAGACTTACTACTAATACTGCAAGTCTTACTACTACGTCTGTTTTTGCTTTAATGTGCTGGTAACCAGGCAGATTGTCGTCTATCACTCCCAGGAGTCGAAGGGCGATCTGATCTTACTTTCTTTTTTTCTTTTTCTGGTTGTTCTGAGTACAGTTTTATCACTTATTATTGTTATTATTGGGTTTATTTTTGGTTGTTCCGGGTACAACAATAAAAAAGTTTTTATTTATAACTTATTTTTTTTTAATCAACAATTCCTTGCAAATTATAACTCCAATCAATAAGTTTTTGACCAATTAATTTTAATTGTTCTAAGAGAGATATTTGGACAAAGAAAATCGAACTTTGAGCCGTGATTCTTTTGAATGCTCTCGATAGATTTATAACATTCATTTACTTCATAAAATTGATCATCGAAGAAAAAATATAATAAGCCATTTGTATATCTAAAGACGCTGTTAAAGTTTGGAGGTAATGCGGAAAAGATAGTTCGAATTTCCCCTAATTAACTAGAATAAAATTCGCATTCATCAATTTTGCTATAAAAATTATCATATATGTATATCCTTCATACGTATTAACTACTCCATTAAGTTTAGAAATTTGTTTTTGTAGACCAATCTCTTTATAACGGTAATTATTTATAATAATTTAACATTTTTGATGTCATAGAGATAAATGCGATTTTCAACAAAAATAGCGACATCATTATTAGGTCTTTGATATATGGCATCAACTTTCGTCAAATTGTCAGGTAGAAACGTTAAACAATCTGTTATTATTTTCGGGCCGAAAGCTTGTCTACTATGAAGAGATTCTATCCATGTCCATTTTTTGTAGAAGGCGTACACATTATCATTAATTATGAGATACGCATCGATGTGAGGTACATGGCATATATCTTGAATAGGTTTATGAACATTGGAATTAACCGCAGGTGTTTTCGTCGTCGTCGTAGTTGTCGGAGGTTTTGTTTATGGTAGTTTTTCCTTTTATGGACGTCACGTTTCTTTTCTCACCGTCTAGACTTTTGATGCCGGCTACATCATCTACATTTAAACGGATATCGGTAATGTTACTTAGATTCTCGGGCATACTGTAGAATGGAAATATAATTTCACCTGAGCTGCTCGTATGTCTTAGACCCAATGCGTGGCCAATCTCATGTATGAAAACAAGAAACAGACTCGTTTCAGTTTCCATAGGGTTTTTTTTTTTTAATCTAGACGCCACTTTACATGCTTATTAATGTGTATTTCTGTTGGTTCACCATTCCACTTCGGAGAATATGCATGACCTAAGATACTTCCATTTGCGAGAAATCGACCGCTACATATTGTTTTAGACGTTATATAAAACTGAAAATTTTCTGGAAAGTGATGTTCTCGATGGCCTACTTCTTTCCAGAAGCCAGAACTTTTTTGTCTTTAGAATTTTGACCATTTGGAACGGATAGTAAGGATTCCTCATGTCTTCTGACTCGGAAAGGTACTCTTGTTGGATAGCGCTATCTTGCACCATTATCGAGAAATTTAATGTTTTTTGGGACCATGCATTTCGACCTTCAATCATCTAGTACGCTTATCTCGCTTATTAGGATGGTCACTGATTTAGATATTTACGTACTAATGTATGTAGTAGGCAACTTTATGGCATCAAACAGAATGCTGTAATGGAGTTTCTAACAACACTCTTTTGAAATTTTCAATTTCCCGAATTTTCCACGTCGTTTTCTTAGGAAAAAGTATCCTTAAAGCAGATCAAATGTTGTAGGCACGCAATGCGGATCGTAACGCCTTATTAGGATGATTGCTCTTGTTATACTTTTGATAGTTCCATATCTTTACTTTTCTAGATGGAATGCAATCGAAATGGTATTCAAATATTCTTAGTTCACATATGCAATGCATGCATGTTATTCTACGTCACAATCACAATACAATATTACGAAATTTTGCCTGCAGCCGTTGTGGAAAATCAATGACAGTTCAAGTACGGAATGTGTCCGTGTCCTTTAATTGGTCACATGGGTTTATATGTAGTATCTATAGCCTATGGTGGATAATGTATGGTATGGTATTCTATGATTAAAATATATAGAAAACTTCATTAACTTTTCTTGTTCTTCTTTCCAGTGAAGTATAATAGGGGATGGTTTTTGGTTGAAGCAGTTGGACGCATTTGTCATCTTCGCTGAACAACAACTCCATTTGAGCAACTGTAAAAAAATTAAGGAAAGCCATGGAAAGAAAATCATTGGGACACTAGGAAATTAAAAGACAAAAATAAAATATTTTTTCAATTTATATATTTGGAATCAGAGAAAATATTTTAATGTATGTTTTTATTAATAAAGGAAATATTTCGATAACCTTTTACAAATTGATCTCGATAACCTTTTAGCTGTTAATTCTGGGGTAATTAATAATATTAATTGGAAACAAATTAAATAATTTATCTAAGTTAAAATAACAATTTATTTAAATTAAAAAAATCAACAAATACTGATAAAAAAATTGATTTACATGGATTATCTGAAAAATAAAATGTTTATCGAAACAAAATTCTTTTTGATACATACCTTATTCGCATGATTTTTTTGATGTTCCTTCGTTAGTTCTCCTCCACAGCATACTCCATGTTGGATTCGTGTGTGACTGCCTCATTTGGAAGAGGCGCCGACCGTTTCTATTTGAGGTTGAGTTGTTCCACATTGAATGGCGCGCATTTAAATCGCCAACGATTATTACACGAGAGGACAGGTTGAAGATGCAGGCTAAATCAATGTGCTGAAGCTGGTCTTGGTGGAAGAAGAAGCGGCATTCGTTTGATACGATATGTCTCCAATGGATATACGAAGGCGGTTTTATCCCTGTCGGGTTGGTATACTCTAATTTGCTGAAGCCCTGCAAATCCGGCGTCGACATAAATTTAGTTTGTCGAGCGGTGTGCAACATTTGGTCGATCCGTGGTTGCGGATAATTGAATGAATTCTTTATTTCTTCTTTGAACTTAAACATAGTGAACTTTTTTCTTCATTAATGTTTATATTTGTTTTAGTTGGATAATGTGTCTTTCGTTTGATCACCATCTGCCATCTTTCTTGAATCGTGATTAATAGTTCTGTGTTGATTTGCTCCACTAAAAGTCGTC